>BPLQ01003223.1:252763-607926 GCA_021605075.1 Caerostris darwini
AAGCCAAAGAAAAGGAAAGACCTGTTATTAGTAATCAAGCCAAAGAAGTTGTCATTAAAAAGATAAAAGAACCAGTGAGCGGTATCAACAAAAACCTAAACAAAACACTGAACCAATCCTCTGACGCCAGTAAGAAAGTCAGCGTGAAATTGACTGATAGCAAATCAAAGATAGAGAAAGGTAAAATGTATGAGGTCCAAGAAGATAACGATACATTGATACTTAACATTCCAGACATGGATAGAATAAAAAATGAAGACATAAACAAAATAGCGAAGCCTTCACTCAAATTAGGCGGAAACTCATTTATACCAGTCACTTGGAAATTCAATCAAATATCTGGAGACACTAAGGTCGTGGAAATAGAAAAGCGATTAAAAAATGCACAAGGTGGGGGAGACATTTTTTACGTTGGTGATAAACCAGACAGTCCTACTGAATGCTGCGATTATACTCAAGCGTTGAAATCGAATGTTCTTGCAATCATTTTTATTTCTATCCTTATTGTAGTATTTTTGATACTGTTTTTCTACGCTATCTACAGCGTGGG
Source organism: Caerostris darwini (assembly GCA_021605075.1). Lineage (NCBI taxonomy): Eukaryota > Metazoa > Arthropoda > Arachnida > Araneae > Araneidae > Caerostris > Caerostris darwini. Next base: position 253,314 of record BPLQ01003223.1, read on the forward strand.
AAGAAGAACGCAAAATGTTCAAAGCTATGTTAAACTGGATTCGCGAGACATCTTAGGCGATCCGTCAGACAAGAACTCTTCATCCAACTCTTCCAGTGGAACCCCAACCTTCGAACGCTTGGAATTATTTGTCAGCGCATCTGCCGATGCTCGTGGGAAAACGCAACCCGATGTCAGCAAATATCAATACACTCGAAATGTAAGGAGGGAAAGTTCCAATCACAAAAACAATGCACATTCGACTGAAAAAAAACACGTGCTAAAAGAAGAGGAGGACAAGGGCAGGAAGCCGTCAGTAAGGGACATCAGCAAGAAACATTCGAAAAAAGTTTCCAAGAGGGAATCGTCCAGCCGACATAATACAGAAAATCATCAAAATACCAATATCGACCCAAAATACCAATCATCAAAACACCAAAATACCAACAAAGAAGCTAATAAATCAAAGAGTCTGGAGAATGATGAGTTTAGTAACCCGAATCAACAAACTAAATCAAAATTTAATATCCTTAACTGGATGTGGCACAAAAAACCCGATGCCACTCACAACGAGGAGAATGACAAAGAGTTCACGAAATCAGATGGCAAAGAAGGTAAAAAAAGCAAACTTCATCACGAAAACCTGCACGAAGAGTCCTCCGGAGAGTCTGTCTTGAGTGTGATAGGCGAAAAGATCAAACAAGCATTCCACTGCCCCGTTAAATTTAAGCGATGGACTGAGGAAGAGTCCGACAGTGGAGGTGAATCAGCATCAAGGTGGAAACGTCCAAGGAAATGGGGCAGGAAGTTGAAAAAACAAAAGACTGAAGAAAGAACAAAAGACTTGAACGGGGAACTGGAATCGATTATCAGTTACGAAGCAGACATGTCCGCTGACGAAGGTTCACTGAAACCTGCTCCGGACAAGTTGAAGACAATTGTGGCAACAGGAGAAGTGAAGCAGATTGACGAAATGCTTCTTGGCCAGGAGTGGGGCAGAGTGTACTCTCTGTACCCACCCAAACTGGCCGATGACAGAGAAGTCTCTTTTACAGAGATGGGGGACAATATGAATGGCGAGAGCTGTGTTGATGTGGGTAAATCGAGCAGTATGCGATCGCTCGAAAGAGAAATCGGCAAATCCATCAACAAAGCTGAACATGTCATAAGAAAAGGAAAACCTTTATCTGGAGACCCACTGAGAATGAAAAAGAACTTTTAGAACATCTTGAAAACATGTTCTGGGAAGTATCTCTTATTATTGTAATTTCATTAAAAGCAATAAATACATTTTTTTTTAAATATGACTTCGTTTTGTTTGTATTTTGTTAAACTTATAAATTTCCAACAAAAGCTCTCCGTACATCCTTTTTTTTCTGTAGAACAGGAAATATGAGAAATGCAATGACTATGTATTGAAATATATTAATAAAAGATCAGCATTTGCGACCAAAAAAAAAGCAGTACACCACAGTCTTCCAGGATTCTGAAGTTCACTGAAGAAAGCTGAAATATATCATAACAAAGGCAAATTTTTATCAAAGATCCAACTGATAATAAAATAGAGTCGCCAAGTTGTACGTCTAAAGTTATCCCACAGTATTATCATATTTCATAATTTGATTAAAAGCAACAATTATTTTTTTCTAAAATATGTACCTATACCTTGTCTTACTTATCAGATGTCACCTTCATTATATCAATAAAGTTGTCAAATATTCAATAGTAATAACAAAAGCCAAACCAGTAGTCTGGTGGCCAATTGGCTAGCGCTTTGGCCTTTGGCACCATAGGCTTCAGTTTCGAGTCTTGGTGGCATGGATGTTTGTGAATAGTTCGGAATTAAAGTTAAACTGTAGGTTCTGGTCTAATTAGCCTAGAGTGTGCAAAAAATGACCGTAGAGCGACAAACCAAGCCAAACATGTAATAAACTTTACTCTGCAGATGCGTAGTATCAGGAAATTATCACTATGATCCGGTTTGCATGTATTATTGTTAGAATATGGGACTGGCGCTTGGTGCCATAGGTTTCGAGTTCAAGTCTCACGGCTCCACGAATGTTTGTAGTGGTTCAGAATATACTTTAAACTGTAGGTCCCGGTATAATATAACTGTTGAGAGTAGGGCTGACAGTCCTACTCAGTAAATCTTCAAAGAGAACATATTAGAGCTGTTGTAAAGATTGAAAGTTACAGTTAACGCACATCAGTAGAGAGCCGCATGCCATACCTCGTACACAGTGAAGTTTAACACATTAAAAAGGTTGCATTTGGTCCAGGGACGCTGATGTTGATTAGCAGAAGATTATTTTCTGAATGTGCATTTTTTATTACTCGAACATTAATGAAATTTTTCAAAATTTTCCACGAGTTCAATGAAATTATTCGCCCGTTTTGGTTCTGACAGTGTCAAAATCTCTCTTATCGGTAACTACAGACTGTTTTATTTTTTTTAAATTTATCTTTCCATGCCCTTCACAATCTGCATATGAAATTTTGTTTCATTACTTTGATTAGTTTTAGCTGCAGATATCTCCAAACAGAGAACGTTATTTTAAAGTTCTTCTGTACTTTTAGTACGTAAAATCTTTATCTGTTAATATTATCACAACGGGGCAAACTTTTATCAAAGAATCATTTGAAAAAAAATACTGTTCCCAAGTTGTACTTCTAAAGTTATTCAACGGTATTATCACATTCCATAATTTTATTAAAAGATATAAATATTTTTTTTGTAAAATGTGTACGATGTCTGAACGAACTAACGGATATTATGTATAGTTGCGCTATAAATGATTTAAATTTTGGAATAAAATAATTTACCGTGGCTTTTGAAGTCTTCATATGTCAAAAGAGTAATTGAGTTTGAAATAATTATAATTCTAAAAAGTATTGCAAATATATTTGAAAATTAACAATACCGTAAAAGATAGAGGAGATTTTCCCAATTTTTGCTATAACAGTGCAAAGTCATCTGGAACTAACTGGAAAACGTAAACCGTCAAACTGGAAACCGTATAAGAAAAAGGATACAGTTGATAAATAAGTGAGGAATTTCAAGTTTTTGATCCAACCGTATGTAATTGCCAAACGTGATTCAGAAATAAGGGGAAAATTTAAAATTTTTTATCCAACAATGTTCAATAGCCAAAGGTGATTAAGTAAAGCAGCAATTTCAAGTTTTTGATTCAACATTAGTTTTTTTTCTAATGCTGATGGCAAACATTTAGACAGTTGTCTTTTATGCCATAAGGCAAGCGCTGCACCGACGTTACTCACTTAGCATTACCCAGGAGATGATAAGCTAAGCTAAGGACAGAAGAAGGAAGGGCTTGAAGATAAACTACGGACGCGGAGTAACAGTACCCCCCACAAAGCTCTACGATTGTGTCAATCAGGGAACTACGATTTAAAGTGGATTTCGAACTACTACAAACATGAATGGCACCGGCGGGACTCGAACCCTGTGATAACGAGCGCCTGAGCGTTAGCCAATCGGCCATCAGACCTCTGATGATTCAACATTGTTCAATAGCCAAACGTGATTCAGAAGTAAGGGGAGAAATTTCAAGTTTTTGATCCAACCGTGTTTAATAGCCAAACATGATGGTAAATAGTACGTGAACGTATTTACGCTTTAAATGCGTATTATCATGTAACGTACAGAAAAGGATTTGCACAACGTGCCAAATCTTCATCGCGACGTGCATTCCGAAATCAGTATGGAATAGATTCAACAAATCATCAGATAACGAAATCAGCTCAAGTTTGCAATGGGAAAACACAATCTCGCATTCCATTTAGTGATGCTTTTGTCAATGCATGTGGTACAATAAAAAATGTATTGTTTATGTTTATATTAATAAGACTTTTTGAAATACAATTATTTACTCAGGCAATGTTTGGGGTGGATTGAAAGTCAGAAAATTTCAAAATTCCTCCCGAATTATGTGAACCATAACACTTCAGGCACTACTTTATCCAAGCTATTGATTTCCAATTATTGATCAATGTCAAACAGGTGACAGGGAACAAAGCATCTCAATTGCAAAGCAAGTGCAAAGCCGTGGTTCAAATTGTACCGTAGCAATGATTGGCATCATGTAGTTAGGTGCAGATTAAAATATAACATAATTTATAAAGGGAGCTTTCTAGAAAAGAAAGTAATTGGAACATCTGCATATTGTGTGGCAGAGGAAAACTAAATAAGCCGATTCATAATTTTTAAGTAACAAATATGAAAGAACAAGCTTTCATTAAAAAGGATATTTTTAAAAAGAATGGGAGAAAATTTTGAGAAATGATAGAGCAAAGCAAAAGGATATTTTTCTCCAACTAATGTAAAGTCAAAAATGAAATGTTAAGGCTATATAGCTTGCCAACAAATATCCGGTCTACAGGCATAAAATTTCAATTCTCTCAAAAGGAAGCAGTAGCATGTAGTAGCATAGAAGTCTTGTATGTACTTAGCAATAATAAGGATCATACGATTGTATTTTTCCACTCTATGAATTCCTCGATTTTCAATGCTTCGAATGCTCAATACTTTTTGAAACATGCGTTTCTCAACAAAAAGAATCAAAACTTAAAAATTCTAAGTAAAGTAAAAATTTAATCCTACAAGAAGTGTAACTATCCCGGCTCGTGGACCGGTGACAACATTGCCAATTAGCATTGCAGGAGGACTGAAGTTCGAATTCGCTGCTTGCGTTAGTGTAGTCACTGATTTCAGCAACGAGGAGACTCGATAGCGATTATGACAATGTGTATAAAGCATCTCGCATCGATAATCAGGGTGCTTGGTGGGGATTTTTCTTTTTTTTTTTCCATACGACATGAAAATTCGAGACAGTTACCCCGAAAAATCCTCCACTTATCTATGAGCTGTTATTAATGTATAGTAGTTCGTAGGACTACTTGTTATAGTAGCACCGCGGGCAGCGTCACTATGCATATATAACATGAGACCCACTGTTATGACACACAAAATAATCTAATGCAGTTAGCATGTAGGACTTAGTTCAAACAACTACTGAAAGCGTCCATTTTAATCACTACTTTCAAAAATGAAACTACTTAAAGGCGATTAAACTATTTTACAAAAAAATGGGGAATTTGCAGCAAAATGCATATCTTATTGATTTCCTTTAGCATCATTTAAAAATCTGCAGAAATGTAATGATAAAACAGTATTGATTGCTATACAAAATAATAAGTAAAAATATACCAGTAAAATGAGAGAAAATACAATGATCGTTTCTTATATTATACATAAAGTCGTTGTTTGAATTTTTTATTCGATAGTTTTGTTTTTCTAAATGCAATTAATTTGATAAAATTGGAATCTTTAAGCAATTTCTTTGTTTAAAATGGACATTAAAAATAATACTTTTCTTTTACTTCTTAAAAACAATTTATATGATTCAATGATAAACGTGATGCAAGTACAAGCAAACCTGCTTTTATGCGATCCTTTTTTTTTTTTGTAAGACTTTTTATGTGCGATGTTTTTTGTGAGATATATTTTAAGAAATTCCAGCAAATGAATATTATGAATAAAAATTAATTTAAAACATTTAATTCGAAAAGAAAACAACTGATGGCTGTCAAAATAATGACAGCCATCAATTGTGTTGTTGTCAGCGATGTATTTTGTGCGATATATTTAAAGAAATACCATCAAATGCATATTATGAATTAAAATTAATTAAAAAATGTAATCCTAAAAGAAAACAACAGATGGCTGTCACAATAACATGCAAATTTTAAAAAAATTCAACTGGTGACCCATTTGATATTATATCATCCCAATACTACGAATGTTATTAGATGTTTTTGGTAGTGGTACATAATGAGGTTTTGATCTACATATTTTCTATGTGGAATCTTTTTTATTGCGTCCCTATTTATCGCATAAAATTTTTTAATATGCTGCAGATAATATATTTTATAACTACTTATGAAGTTTCAATATATTTTTTATGCTATTCTTTTATGCAGTCCCTATCCTCTGCACAAAAACATGTTTGATTGTATATTGTATTAGGTTGACAAGAAAGTATGTTCGGTTTTTACTATGTACTTAAATAGTGAAAACCGAAATTACTTCTTTCTAATCCAATATTTACATATTAGTTTCATTGCAAGACCTATATATTGTTTTCATAGTTAACAAAAAAGGGTGTACAAAATAATCTTGAAACTTATTTATTTTTGATATTTAACCTTTTTGTTATAGTATGTTGAAACCATTTCTCAAACGAGTTGCATTATTGCTAGAGATATTAGACTTTTGCTATACAAAATTAAGTTTTACTTTTAGCTGTAATTGGTTGCTGTGGTTAAAACGCCCACTGCTATTTACTTATTAAAGATGTTTAATTTAAAATCAACATCAACTCGTAATTTATAGGGCAGCTAATCTAAATCTGTAGGGCGTGGCACCTAAGAAAAAGACAAATATTTTGATAGTGGTGGGCGATGTTTTCCCTTCAGATAATAATTAAATCCTCTTAACAAACTGAATAACTAAAAAAAAAAAAAAAAAAAAAAAAATATGGATCACCTTTTGGTAAATACTAATTTTAATGCAGTATCAAAATTATTAATATTCAGTTGTTAATTGTTAAGGTATTTCTAATAATGAATCTAAAAATAATAAATATTCTTTCAAAACAAGGTAATAATTAAATTCAAAAATACTAATTATAGTTTTTAATTAGAAGAGAATTCCAGATTTTGAATTTATAAATGATAACATTCCTTTGTCAACAACGTATTAATTAAATTGAGCTTCAACATTATTAATTGTTAATCTTTAATTAGTAAAGAATTCCAGATTTTGAATTTATAAATGATAAGATTTCTTCCGCAACAACGTATAAGTAAACTCAGCTTTAACATTATTAATTATTAAACTGTAATTTGTAAGGAATTCCAGATTTTTAAGTTATAAATTATATTTCTTCCACAACAACGTATTAACTAAACTGAGCTTCAACGTTATTAATTATTAGTTTTCAATTGGTAAGGAATTATAGATTTTGAATTTATAAATGATAACATTCCTTTGTCAACAATATATTTATGCAGAAGTAGTGCTGTTTTTAATTAACTAAACAAAAATTATTATAAATCAAAAACAAATATTTATTAAAACGTACGAATGTTTAATCATGTATTTTTATTGTAAAATAAACTAAATTAAATATTAGAGCTACAATGGTATTTAATTATGAAAATGAAATTACCTTATTATACTATAACCAGAATTTCTCCTTGTTAAAGGAAGGGAATTTAAAACCATTTAAAGATTTTCAAAGTGAATTAGTAATAAAAACTATTCTTGCTAATTTTAGTCATATACATATTTAACTAATGTGGCACTTTTACAAAAGTATCGTAACACAATGGCGAAGTATATATAAAATAATATCCTAAAACATCTAAATATAAATTATGGAAAATATTGCAAATGATTGACTATTAAAAAAATGATTCCTTAGTAAAAATAATTTCAGATAAAGATTTATCCTCAATAAAAAGAAAATGATTTTTATATTTTGATTTCCTTTTAAATCAATTCTTGTTTTCAATTTTTGTAAGTGTTGCCGTAGTATGTTTAATACCTACGATATTAATATCTCTCCTACAGCATAAAAATACAATAATATAAATATAAAAATAATTTCAAGCAAATAAAAATTTTGTCAGATAGAAATTTCTCCTCAGTAAAAAGAAAATGACTTCTTTTCAAATTAACTCTTGTTTTCAATTTTTATAATTGTTGCAGCAATATGTTTAATAGTTACAATATTAATTTATCTCCTACAGTATTAAAATACAATAATATAAATATAAAAAAAAAAATCAAACTGTGGCTAATGCATAAAAAAGAGAATGAAAAAAAAATTACTTAAATTTAAGAAAATATTTTGTATGTAACAAATTCAAGGTTCTTAGGTATAGTATTCGAGACAAATTAAAATTTGTATGCAGTGTCATTATCAATTTTGAATTCCATCTAATGGAATATCAGGTTCAACTCCTTTCCCCATGGTAACGCAGCGCAACTAAAATATAGGAGGACCCTAGGTTAAAATACTCTGGTTGCATACGTTGCAGTTACTACTTACAGAATCAAAGAGATACGTCGGATATTGTGACAACATGTGTTAGAACATCTCGCATCGATAGTCAGGCTACCTGGTTGGAATTTTCCAAATGTAAGAAAATGTATGAAAACCTTATTAAATTAGTAAAACCTGAATGTGAAATAATTTATTTTCAATACCGCAGACTGGACTCAATGAAATACTTAAAAAAAAATCTATTTAAATTTCAGAATACCGTTTGGATTACGGTACAAATAATGAGTTCTATCATAGGCGCTGTTCTAGTTTCACTGTTCTAGTTTCTACCATACGCGTTATTCTGGTTTCATCGAAAAAGGTTTTCTACGCTGTTCTGCTATATACTCTATCATACACGCTATTTCTGAAATATTATGCTCTATCATACGTTTTCTTCTAGTTTCATTGAAAAAGATTTTCTACCATGCGTAGTGTTCTAGTTTCTTTGTAAAAGATTATACTCTACGATACATGCTATTCTAGTTCATTGAAAAAGATTTCCTACCACACATGGTGTTCTAGTTTCATTGTGAAATATTGTGTTCTATCATACGCTTTTTATTAATTTCATTGAAAATGACTTTCTACCATAAGTAGTGCTCTAGTTTCATTATAAAAGATTGTGTTCTACCATACGCGTTGCATTGTAAAATATTGTGTTCTATCATACGCATTGTTCTGGTTTCATTGAAAAGGATTTTCTACCAGAGTATTTTATTTTCATTGTAAGATTGTGTTCTAATATACGTGACGTTATAGTTTCATTGTGAAATATTGTATTCTATCATACGCGCTGTTCTGGTTTCATTGAAAGGATTTTCTACCATACGAGTTGTTCTAGTTTCATTGTAAGATTGTGTTCTATCATACAAGTTATTCTAGTTTCATTATGAAATATTGTGTTCTGCCATACACGTCGTTCTTGTTGTAAAATATTGTGTTCTATCATACGCGTTGTTCTAGTTTCATTGTAAAAAATTACTTTTTTCCACGTGCCTTGTTTTTATTTCGTTGTAAAACATTTTCTACCATACACGTTGTTCTATTTGTAGCAAGTGAAAAACTGTTATTAATTTCCTAACTAAGGAAATGATTGTCAATCTAACACATGAAATCTTGTATTGCTTGGAAGTATTAGGAGCAATCAAAAGTTTTAAAAATAAAATTTATTAACTTTTGCAGCTTTACGTTCTACCATACGCGTTCTATACGTGTAAATTATTAGTAATATTTTATTTCTATCTCTTCAAGGATTTTTTTTACATAATTTTGTAATGTAAAAAATAATAGTTATAGACCAATAGTTATCAGACACCCTAAATTTAACTTTTATTTCCCTAATATTTGAGAATGAAATTTCACATAAAAGGCATACTTTCTGATGCATTCAATATTATAAAATAAAACTGATTCTTTAGTAAAAATTGTGTCAGATAAAGATTTCGCCACAATAAAAAAGAAAATAGTATTTACATTTTGGCTTCTTTTTATAATTAATGAGCAAAATTTTGTGATTCTTGCCATAATATCTTAATCTCTTCAATATTAATGTTTATTGTATTACATTAAAATAATGAAAATTAATATATGATAGTATATAAAATAAAAATGGCAAAAAATACTTAATTCGTAAAAAGTTTCCATTGTATAATGGATGTCAATTGCATATGTGAAATACCCCATTGTATAGTGAAATACGTATCACGATCATAATATTGACTAGTTTTGGAAATCTCATTTACCAAAATACAAAATTTACATGACCACATTATGTATAATTAGCACAAAAAAAAAAGGGGCATGAAGTTACGACGCAAAAAAAGGGGGGATATACATTCTATCTTTCTCAATGTACAGATTAACTAACTACCAAGAGCGATTCTTGCTGATAAACATGATTAGATTACTCTTCGAAAAGATTACCTCCACTTGGTTCAAGGACCTAGAACCAAGTGTGCCTCGTATTGATTCCTGATAATGAAAAGCCATCATGAAACGACATCTTCCCCTCAAAGTTGCACAATTCTGGCTTTTGTGCCCTCATCCAGTACCCTGATGAAAGTACTCTCAGGCGATATCCTGCAGCTACTGGAAGTCCGGCTCCCTTCCGGATCCATGATTAAGTTCCCGGACAGTAGACCCAATTGGGTGGACTTACACGACCCACTGGTTACATTAATCCCCCCTAAAGGATTCCAATAATAAGGCGGGAAATAGTCTTCAGAGAGGGACGACAAGATTATGACACAACTTCCACCAAATCTTCCGCTTCCTTTCTCTTTTTTATCTCTTCGGGATTGACTGTTCTTTCCTTTTTTTCTTCTTTTTTCTCTCTCCGCAACCACAATTCCTCTGTCAAGTGGATTGGAGGAGGGGTGGGGATTAATTTGATCCCACTCTGCCCCCTTCTTGAAGAGGGGGTGGGGTCTGTCTGTCTTTAGGACTCAGAGTCATTTGGTACGGTGGTTTTGGAAACGGTGAATCTTCCGCGGAATTTGCATTTTTTCGGATTTGTTATTCATGATGGATGATTTCTGTGACGGGATGTTGTGTTCTCTTTTTTTTTATTTTAATTCTTTTTGTACCATGTAAAATTCCTGGTGGATGTTACTACTGGATCTGCAGGATTTACTCTAATACAGGGCAAGATATATATGCCTAATACTGGGATGGATATAGACTCAATACTCAATACAAGGATAGATATGTGAATCCCCATACAAAAATGTTCTGAAGTGCGTTTTATGCATACAAATATCGAAGATGATATTGCCTTTTGCATTACTATTTATGTATTCTTTTGCATTTCTTTTTAAAAATAGAATAATTCTTGTTGCAGTTATTCAAAAGTATGTTGAATTCGTAGTGGTAGGCATTATCTCAATACTTGTAGGAGATAGTTCGAAAAATACGTTTTTTTTTTGTGTGAAAGCAGTTTCATGGGATAAATACAACATATTGCTTCTTGCACTTCTATTGGTGTACTGTTCCGCTGGTTTATTTTATTATTTTTTTTTTCCTCCTTTTCATATAAAAATGATCAAGTGGGAAAATCTGTTGAATATCTGGTACATTTGGAATGAACTTAAAATTTCTGAAATATTTTGTTTTGAAAAAAAAAAAATATTGGATAAATACAAAATATTGTTAACGTACCTTTTGTATTTTTCATATGTTGTCGTTGTCTTTTTATTATTTTTTTTAAGCATGGAAAACTACTTCATGATTGTCAAACCAGTTAAAAAGTTCAATTAAAAATAAAATAATGATCGTCGTAATTATTCAAAGTATACTGAATTCGCACTGGTAGGCATTATCTCAATACTAGTAGGAGATAGTTGGGAAATTATGTTGTTTTTTTTTTGTTGTTGTGAAAACAGATATATAGGATAAATACAAAATATTGCTTCTTGACTTTCTATTGATGTATTCCACTGGTTTATTTTATTATTTTTTGTGCTTTTCATACAAAAAAAAAGTATCAGGTGGAAAAATCTATTGGCTGGTACATTTGGAATAAATCTAAAACATTTGGAATCAACCTAAATTTTCTGAAATATTTTGTTTTGGAGGAAAAAACATACAGGATAAATACAAAATATGGTATTGTTGACGTTTATTTCGTATTTTTAATATGTTGTTGTCCTTTTATTATTTTTTGTAAGCATAGAAAACTATTTTATGATTGTCAATCAAGTTTATGTATGACATAGTTTAGAAAATTTTGAAACATTTTTTTCCCTGTCATCAACTTACAGACAAGGTAAAAAAAAAAAAAATTTGCTTTTGTATTCTGTTTTTGAAATTTTGCTTTTGATATCTTTTTACACGCACAATATTACTGTCGAAGATCAATAAAAATCGATTCGATTTCCCTTGATATATGTTTTTAATAATTATATGGGATAAACCAAAAGAATTTTTTTAATACTTTATACAGGAAAAAATATGAGGAACAAAATTTAACCTGGCCATTTGTATTTTTATTGATATTCTGGTTCAATATATTTTAACAAAATCAGTATATTTAAAAAAAATCCCTATAAAATCTTGTTTTAGCTCTGTCTTCTTTACTATATTAAAACTGAATATTTTATAGCAGTTTCATTGTAAGCAAATTAAATGAAGTAAAAAAATATTTTACAACCAAAAAATTTATATAAAATTAATAAAAAAACAACAAAATTAAATTTAAAAATACTCTTAAAAGAATTATCTTTTTAAAGGAAACTCCCAAAATTTACACACAAATAACATTTCAAATGAAAGACATATGCAACAGAAAAAGAAAAAAAATCACTGTGATTATGTAAATTAACTTACAGCAAAATATCGAGATGAAATTTTATATAAATTTTCGGGTCAACTCTCTCTTAATCTACTCAAGGAATGCATTTTATCAATCGTTAACAACTGTTTTATCATACTCGAAATAATTTTGTTTGTTAATTCATACAGAAAGCTTTCTATTATTACCAATTATTTTTCTCAAGATTTTTTTTCTTCGTATTTGTAGGTTTGTTATAATGCACTTCCCAATCAGGGAAAAACCATATCTTAAAACCAAAGAAAAAATTCATTTTGTCCGCCTCGTGGCGAAATAGTAAGGTGCGCAACTGGCTTGCACGAGCACCCAAGTTCGAATCTGCTGGTAGCGACAGCTATAGTCACTGTATTCAGAAATGAGAAGACTCGATGGAGATTATAACAATGTGTGTAAAACACCTCGCATCAGTCAGGTTGCCTGATGGGAGTTTTCTCTCATACAACATGCAAATGCGAGCAGGAATCCCTAAAAATCCTCTTGGAAAGCACTGACATCCCCTCAGAATCTGTCTGTAGGCTGTTCGTGTTCTGTCATGAGGCTCACTGATGTTTCATCCTCACCTTTCTAATTGATAGGGTACATCTAAGCCCCATAGCTATAGGTATGTGATTGAGGTGTGGAAAAAAGTAAAAGAAAAACTCCCTGGTGGCAGTTCTCCAGGTTTTCTACCTTACAATACGCAAATGTGGAGCAGTTACGCCTAAAAGTCCTCCTTGTAGGAAATGTCAACTCCTGTTGGCACACTGATATATATATAAATATATCCAATTGGGGATATTACGAAATGCTTACAAATTAGTTGGGTTTGTTCGGCGCTCTAAGGTCATTTTTTGCACACGTTAGACTAATTAGACAGAGGAAATTCACGTTTAATTCATGACAATAGATCTTGATCATTTTAAGAAACGTGAACATCAAATCGTGAGATCCCGTCATCATCAAACGTCATCGTGAAACGAGACATCGTTGTCTCGTACTAACGAATTGATGTTGATTTCGTGTATTACAAAAATAATAAGGCTTAATTATTTAATAATAAGACTTATTAATATTATAATTTAAATAATAACTTATTTATTTATTTTTAAATCAATAATCAAAAAATAATTTTAAAAATCTAATTTAAATATTTCTAGAAGCACTTCATGGGATGTATAACGTGATATATGTGTAAATTTGGAATAACAGTTACAAAGACAATAAAAGCAGCATCCAGAAGAGAGCACGAGACAAGCGAGTAGATCTAGCGAACCTATTATAAACCGGCTTATGTCAATGAGTACAGAACCCTCGGAGTGAGTCAACAGTCTCGCTCAGCTCCAACCAAAGTCGGGATTTCACGCGGACGCCATTTTCGACCAGTAATCATTCACTGAGAGATAACGTAGATTGTTTCTGGCGGTCAGACGGAGACCCTCGGAACGAGAACGACTCGTTTGTCTCGTAATCTCGTCTGAGCACTACTAAAAACGAACATGGAGAGGAGAGTTTAGGATCACTGCCTTGAAACTACTCCAAATACCCAAATGCTAGTGCTGTCTGCTTTAAATTGTATTTGAAATCTTCAGCAAACATTAAATTTCTTAATCTCGATCATTCTGTGACAGTGCCACCCATACAGCGACCTCGACAACTCCATTACCCCATTGGTCAAAATAAGCTGTTTGGATTCTTCCTCTCCTTATCAGTATTTCCCTATCAGAACTGAAAATGTTGAACTTACTCTCATCTGCTGCCAATAGGACATCATTTCAATAAAATGTGGGCTTTTGAATGATGGATTTCCCGAACGGTTGTTGTTCTTTTCACACATAAAATTATTTTTATTTATTTATTTTTATGAAACTCTATGCAATCCATCGGAACTAAACATTCATCAGACAAATTTTAGAGAAATTTAAGTAATAGATTCTTCAAAATAGTCTTTTAAAGGTTTTAAAGTAGTTGAATTCAGTTAATTTCATTTTTTTTTTCTTGGAATAAATCATTTTTCATACATATTTCGATGAAAAAAAAATACTTATTTCGTTTTAAATCGGGATTTCTCCTTTGAAATGATGTAAAAAAGAAAACAAGTAAAGGAGCTAGTTTCATTTATTTAGCGAAATTTCGGATAAATTTATTTGATTTATAATTAAAAAAATTATAAAGTTTTCGAATGTCAGTCATTATTTCTTTACGAAAATTAACCATATTTTAAAAATATAACATTGTTTCAAATATCATTATAAAGAATGTCACAAAACAATATTTAAAACTCATGCCAACTATTAAAATATAAAAAAAAACATTATGGTCCATGTTTTTATTTTTGAATATATCTGAAAATATTTTGGTGTCCATTGACTTTTATGACATATCTTAATTTTTTGATGAAAGTTAAATCAATAATCAAAAAAATTATACATATTTACATAGAGATAGTTTTATTCCATATGTTCTATAAAATAATGATGATATAAAAAAGAGTTATCATTATTTTATTTTTTTTAAATTTCGTTAATCGAAATGAAAATAATAACGAATTCACTAAAAAATAAAACGAATTCCCTATCGAAAATATAAACATATCCGAAACATAAACAAATCCAAATATGTATATCGAAAACATAAACATAAAAAATATTATAAAAGAATTCACTAACGAAAACATAACATAATCGAAACATAAACGTATCGAAAACTTAAACCATATTCATAAAAGAATTCACTATCGAAAGCATTTGTTCTGAAAAATTCCAAAGTGCTAGTTCACTAATAGGAGCTATTACAATTAGAATATCGCTATGACTAGATCAAACATAGGTAGATCAAGCAAACATAGGTAGATAAAAATTTAAAAAAAAAAAAAATTATTAATTTGCTTTCAGAAAATGGTTATTTAACTATAGCAAGATTGAGAAAAAGTAAATTCAACTATGTGTCATGAAACATTATAAAAACATCGCAAAAAAAGGATTAAATCTAAATCTAAGAATAAAGCTGTCTCATGGAATAAAGTGGTTTATCCTTCTAAAAATAAAAGCGGATTAAAAATTATCGGTTACCAAACAAACAACAAAATTGCAATAATTATTTGGAATATATGTAAGTCTAGAAGTTATTTGAAGAATTATTTGACAAGTTAAATATCATAGTAGAATTTTAAGGAAAAAAGTCTTTCTTTAGTGAAGAAGAAAAAAAAAAAAACCCGAACATTTTTTTTTTCATTTGGTAGAAACTTTAAAGACAAATCCTTTAGGAATATTTAACAATAAATTAAATTAAATTTATTCCAACTAGTGATAGCCGAGTGAAAAAAATCGTAAAATTTAAAAAATAAAACTTACTTCCAACTGTTAAAAATGGCGGTGGTAAAATTAGGTGTGGAAGCATGTCATCCGCTGGAATTGAATGATGACGCCTTGGATCTCAAATAAAAATTTAAAATACTTAGACGCAAATTTCTCTAGAATGACTTCAAGTTCTAAAAGAATAATTATTCAAAATATACTGCAATGAAAATTTCATAGTGTTTAATTTACAACTAGAACGAAATTATTAAAACATCCCCTCGATCACATTTAAATCTAATAGAACAGACTTGGCAAAAACTTAAAGCTAGAACGTGAAAACATAATAGTGCCTCAAAATAAAAACAGCCAAACTCTGTAATACACGAAGAATAAAATTAAATAAGCCCAACATTTCCCAAACGATTAATCAACATTAATTAAATTTCCAAAAGATTACAAAAAAATAATTTTTCACTTCGGAAAATTGCGAATTTTCTCAAAACTATTAAAAATTGTTCTTTAGAAATCATAAATATTAAAAAAACAAATAAATAAAAATAAACATACATAAAGTTGTTTAAAAACAATTCAAAGTTTTTATTAAAATTTCTTATGCGAATTATTATTTCTTCTCCTTAATGAGTAGCATTCATTCTCTAAATATGAATTATTGCATATATAGCAAATTAATATTGAACAATTAAAAAAAAATTATTAAAATTTAAATTATATTTATACTAAATTGTTTCGAACCAATAAATTTTCCTTAGCTTGTTTAATAAATTTTTTTGCCAAATAAAACTTTGCATCTTGAACATATCCAGTGTGGTTACAATGTAGTGTAAATCCATCATTAAAAGAATTACAAACTAAATGATCAAAAAAAATTTTAAACAATTCTTTTAATATTTAAATCATTTATTGTTTATTTCTATAAAGTATTTATTGTTCAGTAAATTCCTATAAAAAGTTTTACTAAAGTAAATACTGATTTTGAAATGATTATAGATATTTATAATGATTCTATTCTGTCCGATTATTTAAAATATAGATTCGGTTCAGATTTCAAACTATGTATGCTACCTGTTACAATACAATGAAAAATACGATTGTGCTGCCATCTATTAGATCAATTAAAAACTAAAATGCAAACACTCGAAGTATCTTAATTTAATTACAATTGTACGAAAGAAGAAAGAAAGAAATATTATTTAAAAACACAAATTAATTTTTCTTCTTTAGATCCTATTTCCCTAATCTCAATTGGCTTACAATAATTTAAAATCTCTAATACAAAAAATAATAATAATAATCTTAACCATTTCACTAAAATTAAAATTTTTTCAATTTTGGATGCTTTTTATAGATGAACAATAAACTAGTAAAATATATTATAGATAACAAATTTTATTAAAGATATAAAATATAATCAATGGTCATATTTTCATTCACAAAATATGATTCGATTTATTAAATTATATTAATAAATATTCTGAGCATTTAAAAAATGCATGCAAAAGATAAATAATAAATTATCTAAGATGTGAAAATATATAAGCACAGGGAACAAAATTAAAATAAATAAATTACATTAAAATAATACTGATATAAAATTAAAAAATGAAAATTATTGAAAGATATTGGAGGCAATAAGTGAAAAATAAATATAAATTTTAATAGACAATTATCTTAACACATACAAATTTAATCACTTTATATTTCTCACTGGTACTCCATGTACAGTTTGAATATGGATTTTTAAAGTATCTTTTCTCTTAAAATGAGATGTACAAATTGAGCATTTATAGGTGAAATTAAAGTGAGTTTTCTTGTGTCTATTGCGAGTGCCTGGTTGGCTGTACACTTTGAAACATATATCACAGGCGTAACGAGCTGAAATAATAACAAAAGCTACTATCATTATGGAAAACATTTTTTACTATAAAATACAGAAAATTATTTTAACAAAAAGGCAAGCAATACTAAAAGTAATAATTCATATAATATATAAGTACTTTTTACAACATATTGTAAAAAAAGATCACAGAAAAAATGGTACTTTTCCAAAAACAGTTCACCTCTTCACACCAAAAATCGATCACATTGCAACAAATCACGATGTTTATAGTAATTCGCGATAAATAGATTGCTAACCTTTTGTGTGGCGTTCCACTAATGGAAAAGTACCATACAACAATACTAAATCAAGATTTAAAAAATTTCATTTAATATCTATTAAAAAGAAATGAAATGCATATAAAAATACTCAGTGTTAACACTTTACTTTACACTACTTAAGCTAAAATTACTAACAATAAAATATAAAAATAAATTATTCAACTAAATATCAGTAAAATTATTCAAATGGACCTTAACAAAACGTAAGAAACAGAAATATAAAACAAATTTCTTAGGCAGTTGAAAATCAATAAAAAAGTAAAATCTAAATTATCAACAATATTTATCTGTAATTAAAAAAAATAATATTTAAGTTATTAATTATTTGATTTTTCTAAATTTTTCTTTTAATTGTACAATAATGTTTACATTTAATGATGCCTAAAATTTTTAAAGAAACTTTAAGACACTGTTAATAAATTTATAATTCATTTTAATAATAATATAAATTTTTCAGATATGCAAATAATAAACTTGACATTAATTGATTGAATTCATATAGCAGAAAAAAATTGATGTGAATTTCCAATACATATTTGAAAAAATAGAAAATTAGTTCATTAAAATATAAATACATATTTCAAAAAATATAATTTATTAAATAAATATGTATGTTTAGAAAAATTACAATAGACATAGAAAGCTTTTCAGCAGTGCAGATACTGCTGATTAAATAAGCAGCCCAAAAGCAAACATGATGAATTGAAAGTTTGCTTGATCACTTAATAAAAAACTGCAAAATGCAATTGCTCAATAAAAATATTTATTTAAAATATTTTCAACTCAATATTTTAATGTGTGTATGCTGAAAAAATATTTCACACCACACAATTGCATTCTCTATGATAGAATAAAAGTTGCCAATTTCTACCTAAAAAAAAAGAAAAGAAAAATTTTATAATACTATTTTACAAAAAGAAAAAGGATATAAAATGGTTCATAAATATTAAAAATATATTGACACACATAAAGCATATACAATTATAATAAATGATGAATGGTAATTATGCAACTAAATTCTTTTTAAGAAAATTAAATCCATTAATTAAAAATTTTTAATAATTAATAAATGATATATTTATTAATCAGAATCATTTAAATAATTAAAAAAACACAACATGGTTTTATATACAAAATGCTAAATAAATTTGAATAAAATATCACTGTCACTTTATACTGTAAAATATAAAAGTGCTACAATTTTAATGTCTTTTCAGCAATCTATATTGCAGATATTATACTTCAGCAATAAAAAAAGCAGTATTTATCATATGAATAATTTATCTGCACATATTTTCTCAATTCCTTTTGCAATGTAGAATATTCTGAATTTCAAGTGCATAATATAATTTTACATATTAAAAGAATTTGAATAAAAAGATATTATATTCTTATTGCATAATATAAACAATGATTATGATATTAATTGGGGTTTCACTGCTCATATTTAATATTTCATTCACAAAATAAATGTAAGAAATGTAGGAGAATAATGCTGAGAGCAAGTACTAAAATATATAATAAAAATTTATTCACTTAGAAGCCAGTTTTTATATTTGAAGTATACGACAGAATACAAATTAATCATTCTTCAGTAATATTTAAATACTTACAAGTATTTTAAATTAATTTTTTTAAGTGGCTTTATGAAACCATAATAAATACCTAAAATAAATTTAGCAAAATATTACAATAGCATTTAAAACAAAAATTTAAAAAAAAAAAACGCTGCTAATAGATGAGTTTTAATACAAGATTCATAAGCAATTCAAAATTCAAATAATTTCTTATAAAATCTAGAAATCTGCTTGTATGTGATAACAAATATTATTGATACACTTTATAATGTAAATAATTAGTATTCAAATATTTAGAGTTTATAAATAGCTTGTTTTTATTATTTTTTTGGAGCTAATGTTTTTGTTTAATTTTTATGAAAAGGAGCATTAAAAGTCTAATGGAAATTTGTTGTTTGTAAAAAAATACGCCTATGCTATCATTTTGCAAAACTTAAAAGCATTTAGAATTTTTTTATTTATTTTTTTTTTTTCCTTTTTTTTTTAACAAGAAAGTTCATAATGTTTTTTTTTTAATAATATAAAAAACCCCAATAAAATGTTAGTAATTTCTAGTAAAATCTGAAATTATCCTTGCATACTTTATGATTCTATAAGTAAAAATGGCAATAAACATGAATATTTTATTTTATTTTAAGCGATGCTTGTATTCGGAACTGATATGTAACAGTAGCTTACAAAACTACTATATATGTTACAGTACTTTTTTTATTTGCTGAGAATTTTTTTTACTGTGTTATTGTAAATATATTTATTCCAAATGAAACTGCATAATTTTAGAAAACTCCAAATAAAAGAAAATATTTCATACAAAATCATTTCATCAAAAATATTTCATACCAATGTTAATAAAAAAAACCTAACAATTCACTTAGAAGTACTTGCATCAAAAGACTTAAAACTTGCAATAGTCACCCATAAAAATATATTCTAATAGTATATATAAAGTATGCTAGAAGGTTATCCCATTCTGATGATGATTTATGCTATTTTGTACATTGTTGTTTTATTTTGATGAATAAAATAATGTGTAAGTGAAGGAAGGCCATCAATGAATGATATGTATGTATGCACACACACACACACACAAAGTACCAAGGAGGGCTTATACAAGTTGTAGTAGTAAACCATGTGACTTTTTTAGGAAATTGAAAAGTCATGAATTTTTTTATTTAGTTTATTAATTAAAATATTTTTAAAGTTTTGGATCAGCTCAGGAAATGATGAAAAACCAAGTGTACATATCTTTGATAGTTCTAAGCATCTGCCTTCAGAACAAACAAAATTATATACATATCACTAAAAGTAGTTTGGTTAATATCTTGCAGGGAAGAGAGTGATAAATTACAGAAGTTAGTAGTGGCTGCTACTAAGAAATGTGGAATTAAGTTTTATAGGGATTAGTGTAGCAATTGAATTTTTAGTTATAAGTTGGGAATACAGAAAAAGTAAAATGGTGTTATTGCATGTATACATAAATATATATATTTATTTTTATAGACACAAGCATATATATATATATATATATATATATATATAAGTTACATTCATAAAATACTGAATTTAACATTCTGCATCAAATATATTTTCATTTTAGAGAATACATTTTTAATGTAGATTAATTAATAATGTTTAAACCAGAAATTCTTGACCATGTTTGTTCTTTGAATGCATTTTACAAATAAAAATATAAAAGACAGACCACAGGTTAATATTTTTAAATGCTTAAAATCAAAAGTATTATAAAACACAAGAAATGTTATAACATTATAAAATACAGGATATTTCAAATTTTATTAGTAAATACTTGTCACTATAAATACTAAAACAATAATAGTTTTATCTTAAATTATTTTTGATAGAAAATAATCTATTATTTAAATTGTTAATTAGAATTGCAACTAATTTAGGAAGTTATTCATTGCTTAAATTCATATTAATGTTAAGATTAAACTAAAGGTTAATAAAAATTAAGATTTCTTTTTTTTTCCCCTTCTTCATTCATGGATCTCTTGATCTTACCTTAAGAACCCAACGAGGGGCTTCTAGATCCCCCGACAAGGGAGTCTGTGGATCCCTGGTTAAGAGTTTTAAGATTTACACAAAATTATTTTTACAATGAATAATACAGTACGAAAGTACACTTCTTACATCAACCAAATTGCATTCAATATTTTGAAAGCAATTTTACATTAAGATAAGGTTAAGATAAAGTAAATGTTTAAAGAAAAAATTCAACTTTTTAGTAACAATAAATAGATTTGATATTTCAAGAAACAATTTTGATTCTCTTCGATGAAATACACATCCTGAATTTTGAACATAATTGTTTAGGATTCATTTGAAATAATGTAAGCAATGAACGAGGAATTAATTTGTTGTCAATCAATGAATAAATAGTTTCCCATTTCAAATTATTAAATATAAAATTAATTTTTAAGTATAACAAGTGATGTTTATGGTACAAGCACATCTAACAAGATAACAGCACTGGAAATTAGTTCTGAAAATGTAATAGTGCTAGTACAAGTTTTTATTCGGGTATAAACTAATTATTTATATATGTATATATTTATGCTCACTACTTGATACATTTAAAGCCAAATTTGAACCCACAGTAACAAAATAAAATATTCATTTCTTTTACATAAATATCACTTAATTTCTTTCAAATCATAGCAGCGAGGAATAAAAATTGATTAGAAAAAAAAAATAAAATAAATAAAAGATATAAATCATGAATTCAGTATTTTCTATGCAAATACCATTACAAAAAAAAAATTATACAAATTTGCTATTTTTTCTACAATGCATTAACGTCAAAACATTTTTTGGAATTGAATTGAATAAAAGAATGCGTTTTATTTGATACTCTTACATATTATCTAAATTCCAAAAGATCAACAAGTCAAAAAACATGATATTGCCTCGCTGGCTGCATTTGTTTGTTTATATACAATGATAAAAAAAAAGTTGAGTTGCATTATGACAGCTAACTAAATAAGAAACACAACATTTAGTCAATATTTTTTTCCATAACTTTACTTTTTGTTTATTTTATATTAACACACATAAAAGACGAAAATTCTTCTTGCATAATTATACATATATTTTTCATTAAGCATGAAAATTAATAATTGTAACTTTTATTTTAGCTTACTTAGAAATTGGCAACTCTGAAACTAATTGTTTTTATTCTTTCGTCACCTTTACTTTTCTTCCTTTCACGGCATTTCTGGTTTGTTCCAGGTAAGAATTGAAACGCCGGTATTAAATTTAGGTCATATTTAGTGTTTATTTAGTCACATAGTAACATTTACTAACAATGTTTCGTAAATTTTAGCTAAATATATTTCTTCTCCTTTCATTCACTGAATTCTGCTTACTTAAATTACCAAGGTTGAAGAGTTGCATCGAAAACTTACGTGATGAAGTTTTTTGAAGGTACAGATGTGTTTAATTACTCATGGTTACAAATTGCAGACATTTTTTGGCTCCGCTATCCAAATCCATTTAGCAAGCACGTGCGAACTGAAGACGTCTTATATCGTGAAGTTGAAGATGGGGTGCTCCATACCAAAAGACTTTTGACAAAGACAGTCAGATTTTCTTATTTTGGTTACAATGTCAACATAAAAAACGAGCCTATCATAGAAGAGTCATTTATTGATCCTAGAAATCAAACAATAAAAACTTCCACATGGAATGTTGGTACCGCCATAGCTCAAGTCAAAGAAGTTTGTTATTACAGGAAAAAAGAAGATCACAACACTATCATTGAAAGAAAAGCTTGGATTGAAAAAACTAAATTATATTTACCTGGCTTTCTTGAATCCATTATGATTCGACGGTTCCAGAAAAGTGTTCAAAAGACACGCAAAGGATTAGAATATGTTCTTGCCAACAAATACCCTTCAGCAATCCATGTTGAAAGCAAACCTTCACCTTTCATCGATACAGATAAAATTCGTGAAAAGGCAAAAAAAGCAAAAGAAATGGCTACACCCAAAACAGTCCCTATATTTGCTGCCTAATGTCATTTGGATATTTTATTCTTATCATAAAATTTTTGTTTTGTAAAATTTTAGGCATTTAAATTAACGACAATTTATTTGGTTACTTAATTTTACTTTATATGTTTAATCATTTTAAAATGAATTCTACTAATTGATGTATTCAAAAATTTATTCAAGCTTGTTTTATGACATGGTATAAATATAACTAATCAAGCAATTATTTATACTTAAAATTTGTTTAGTAAAATGTAACTTATCTATTTGATAAATTAATTTAAATGAAGATCAGTGAAAAACAGTATTTGGATTAAAATGCTGTAATTCAATTGTTCGCATATTATTGATAAAAAAAATTTATTTTAATGTAATAGATCTTTAAAATGTACATTTTGTACTAATATTTTAATTGAAAGTTTCATAGACCATTGATTATTTGTTGCTATGTTTTATCTAAGTGAAACTATTTCAAAACAGCTGAAAATTTATTTGTAGATTTGTAGTTATTTGTTTGTTATGTTTTAAAGAAAATTTCAATTTTATAAAATAACTATTATTATTTGAAGGATCTTTCTTTAATCTTCTTAGATTATTTAGTCAATTGAAAGAGCTTGAATTTTATGTATAGTAAAGTATTTATTTCTCTAAAAACAATTAACTAAAAAAAAAAAAGTGCACATACAAATTAATATAAATTGTAAAAAGAGAGGGGAGGCAGCTTTTATTAAGAATCTTTTGAATCGCAATTTATGTTCTTTGGATCAAGTTATTCATCAAATATTATTTTAATGAAAAGATTTTTTTTTATTCCTTCAAATTAAAAATATGTATTATGCAAAATTATTCCCATCTCTATAGAAACATTTTGTTTGGTAAAAGTAAAAAAAATAAAGATTTGTTTTTGTTGAGGAAGTGAAAATCGTGACACTGTAAGGATATTTAGCCTGCCATCCTATTGTTTAAGTCAATTTTATTATTTAGCTCATAAGTGATCTCAATGCTCTTTGGATTATTTGTTCATTACTGTACTTGGACCACTGTCATATATGCATATAAATAATGTCTTGTTATTTGTTTATTAACTATAATATATTTCTAACTAATTATTCTGTATAAATATTTTATTGCATTAGTTTGAAATAGTACATATAAGTAATATACATTTTTTGAATTACTTAGTTATTGATGTTAAATTATTGTATGATTCTTTCCTAGTAATTACATATTCATTAATTTGTGTAATCAAATATTTTTATGAAACATTTCGAGCTATGTTGAGTGCATTTAAAGTGTAAAAACTTAAACCATTCCAGAAATTAAGGTCCAAGTTTTTACAGTGAAGTGTATATCAAATGTGTTTTGAGACAAATATGTTTATTATTAGGAATAATCATTACCAATTTTTTATGAAACAACAGTAAAATGGGAATTTTAATTTTATAAAATTCATTAGTTTCGTTTAAATAAAATTTATAACTGTCAAGATGTAGATAATTTTAAAATTCAGATTTTCTTTTATCGAAAAATTATGAATAATATGAGATTTTAAAAAAATTGTTTGAATGAGTTTTTTATATTTTGCTGGTATGAGGAAAAAATTATAAAACTATTTTTTAATTTATAATTAATTGATATAGCAGTTTAATAGATTTTTATTGATTCTTTAAAAACATTTATCATTTTGCTTTTATAATTGATTCAGAATTTTGACTATCTTTCCATGATTTGTCCAGGTTCATGAATGGATGTTACAGAAAAGAAATTTTTTGGTGCAATTTAATCATTCACGTTAGTTATGAGTAAGATAAGGTCATAAGGTTAAGTTCATATATTGAATTCCAAAAGTAAGAGAAGGGATTTAAAAGATACAGTATATTTGTTATATTGAGGTATATCATAAAAATTATTTGTATTCATATTAGGCTAAATATGTTAAATTTCCAGAAAACAATTAAGTTAGGTACTTAATTGCTTCAACATTTTATTTCAGTTAGCTTTATTGCTATAGAAACAAAAATAAAATTCTTCATTTTCTAATTAATTTTTTTTAATGTATTGCTTTTATGTTTAATACTAGGGGAGGTTATTTTTAAATTCATTTTCATTATATTAATATGGTAAATATTGGTCATTGCCTGATACTGATGCAGGCAGTATTTCAAGTTTAAAAATATTTTTCCAACTGAAATTTATCTTCTCTGAATAATTTTCCTTTTCAAACGTTTTACAAAATTTGTTATTTTATTATTTATGAATATATTCCATTTTTACTTATAAAATAGAAAAAACTTTCCTTCTAAATTTTCCTGTATTGATTACCAAATTAAAAATGCTTTGACTTATGTATATATTCATATATTTTATAAAATACTTGTTTTTCATTTATATGAATTAAAGTAAAAGTGAAGGAAAAAGCTGAAATAAGCTTTTGGATACAAAGTCCTTTCCTATTCTTGGTTATTTGATATGAGCAACCAGCCTTATTATAAAACCATATCAATAATTAATTTCCAATGAAAAATTACTTAGTTTTTGTATGTGTATGTTAAATTTCTTGGTATTAATTGGTGTCAAACATTCTATACAACACCACAATTTTGTGAGTTTTTTCCCTCTCCCTTCCCCTGATTTCTTCTTGAAAGCAATTGGATAAATTGAGATAAAGCAGCTAACTCCAGCATAAATCTCAAAGTCAAGTCAAGAAGAAAAAAATTATTAACCTTTAAAATTTTCAAACTAATCAGAACATGCAGTTCTAACAGTGCTGGCATTAAAGTAAACTTGTGTTTACTTAATACCATGCAATATTCATGTAAATAATGATTTTGTTTGTTTGTTTGTTTGTAGTATGAAAGTTCCTAGTATAATGATGGTATTGCATGTATTATTGTCTTCTGTAAATGTATTCTTAAAGAAAACGATTAAAATACTTTTGTGCTTTCAAGGAGATCATATATATATTGATTGATGTACTTCATATTTATATTTAGTACTTTGTAACCAGAAGTAAAACCTGGAACATTGACACATTTTGTTATTATATATATAATTTTGCTTTTTGTTTGGGTTTTGTTTTATAATTGCAAATACTCTTATTTCTAAATGTTTTTTTATATATCTGTCTCATAAACCTATTAATTTGTTTACAACTTTAGTAAGAGAATACAATGTTATATTTTAACATTTTTCCATCTGGGAAATTATTCCTTGCAGAAAGCTTTTGGCAAAACTGTTCTGCATATGTGTATCATATGATATAATTTCCTATTACAGTAACCTCTTTAATCTGGCACTTATGAAATCTTTGCTTTACTATTTTTTTTTCATATGGATTCAAGCATTCATTTACCTTGACCTCCAGGTGGCGACACAGTGCTGTTTCCCTTTTCAACCAGTGTTTATTGTAACTATCAGCTTTGGTTTCAGTAGTGTTTCTTGTTTAATATGTACATCTTTTAATTGTTTAAATTTTTATTTATTTTTTAATCCTCACTATTCTTAAAACGATATCGATACTCGATAATCTGCCATGACTAGAATCACGAATGTGTTAGATTAAAGAGAGGTTACTTTAGTAACTGAATCAGTTGGGCTATTGTAATCAATTTCTTAAAACAGCAATGTCAGGAAGTGAACTTGCAGTTGTGGCTAAAAGTTTTTCATCACTTCAACGCTAAGAAAAATTTTAAAATTTCTTAAAATATTTTCAATATTAGAGATGGTATAAGATGCTTATATTATCTATCAATTTGTTCAAATATTTGAAAATTTCAAATACTTCATTAATGTATAGGTTGATATGTAATTGATATGCTACATAGTGCATAATTAGTATACTACATTATAAACATCACTGAAAAGATTTTTTAGAAAGTTTATTGCTAATTATTTTAATATTTACAGATTTAATACAGGAAATATAATGAACAATTTAAAAATACAAATATGCTTTAAATTATTGATTGGCTATACTTTTGATTTGGTGACAGCAACACATTTGAGAGATATTTATGAAATTGATTTCTTCAGTAAACTCTGGGGAAAATAATTTGGTTTTATATTTCAATCAGATCACCTTGTTTCATTTCTGGCTTTTTTTGGGGGGGGATTTCATGTTATTACTACACCACATCACTGCCTAGAACTGAGTTGCTCCTTTACTGTTTGGGAATGATGTTAATGAGAAGTCTGATTGGGCTCTGTGACGCTTAACAGTCATATGAGACCAGGACCTACATCTTAAAGTGGATTCTGAACCCCTACAAATATCCATGGCACCGCCGGGACTAGAATTCGAAACCTGTGGTACTGAGCGCTAGCCACTCTGCTATCAGGCCCCCTGAGATTTCATATTGGAGGATTGTCTAGGCCATTTAAGAAAACCAGTGATATAATGCAAACCATTTTTTCATTTTATTTGCACTTTGGCCAGGTTCATTGTGCAATTAAAATATTATTCTTCAAAAAATAATGCCTTTGTTGCAGGAAGCATCCTAAGTCCAAGGGTTGTGATGTATCATTCAGAATATATCATTCCAGTGACAAGTGTCATACACCAATGGTTGAAATAACAGCCCTAAATCATCATTTTAAAGATGCTTGAGTGTGGCACTTACATTTATCTAATAGAATCTTTGTGCTTTTAAAACATTAAACGTATTATTGTGACTGATTTCTGAAAAGTCAAACTTCATCATCTGAATATTACTTTAAGATTTTAATACATTCCAAAGTTGATATTCTTTAACCTAATGTATGCATTCACTGGAAAATTTGATAAGTTTTTTTTTAACTACATTCCTTATTGCCTGAAATCCATTCCTATTTTTATGTGTCAAAATGATTTTTTGCAAATGAGCTGTCAGTACATGTTCAGAAAGCAAATTTGGCTCTGTCAGAGGCTAATTGTTTAGGCTAATCTGCTTTAAAGCACAATTTTATTGCTCCTATCTGTTTTAAGCGTCATGGTGTGCAAATTATTTTGTATTCTTGAAATAATAAATTGTTTTGTATGAATTTTTTTATTGGACGTCTTTTTTCAATTATTAAGTTTTAACAATCTAATTGTCATTGTCTAATTAAAAAAATATCCAAATAATTACTTTGTTTCAGGAAGTATCCTAATTTCAATTCCCCCCCCCCCCTCCAATTAGAATCTGAAGGTGTTTTCATTGTAAGGTTATAAAAAGAATAAAACAACCATTAAAAAAATATCTTTTTACAATTATTACCCTATTATTAGTTAATTAAACAAAGAACATGATTTGCTAGTAATTTTGTTTAAAATGTAAAAAAATTAATGAGATGCATGCTTTTTCTAATATGCAGCTTTAAAGCTATACACAAAAAATAATATATAAAGCTATCATATTGTTGTATAGTTTACAATTGGAATAGTTGATAAAAAAAAACACATATATTACAAAAATGACTTATTAAAAACTCTGGTAACTATCCTGAATGTCTCTTTAAGTGATGCTAAACTTTTGGCCACCATTGTAGGTTTGATCTATATGCTATCGTAGAAGCATGTGCCAATCTTAATGTAAAATTTGTTTTAAATCTAAAATCTGTAAAACAGAACAACCTCTGATTTACAGACATTCACTTATAATGACAGTATATTGTAAAATGCATTCATTGATGTAGTGAAAAGATTTTATTACATTACAAATAATAAAAATTTATTTTCTTAAGTTGCAAAAAAAATCTATTAAGATATGTATTACTTGTTTTTGTAAGATTAACATTAAAATGCATCTGCGTGTATTCAATAATCATATATCCTGAGAAAACATAAATGGTAAATTTAATATTTATGGCTTATCATTGTTTCCATCTACCCTATCATGATTTAAGCGTAATACGTTTATTTTTAAAAAATTTTTTTTTTAATCTTAGACTAGATATGTTGCAATATTATAAAAATATTGATGAGGGATATGGGCATTTTTGCAATAATTTAGATTTAATTGTATCGGTAATCCATATACTTATAGAATATTTTTTTTAAATGTATGCTTAGAAAATCAAAGTGAATGTAAAAGCTAAATAACAATAAATTGATAAAAAATGTCATTTTCAACATCTAAATTTTAATGATATTTTGCTACAGCAATTTATTAGAAGATTCTATTTTAATTTAAATGAATATGAAAAAACATTGAGTGTACTTTTTCCTTAAAATTTGCCTGGGAATCCTATGATTCTATTTAAAATCTGTGTTTTGGCTTCATGCATTTGTAGTGTTCATTCAAATGAATAGTAAATTAATGTTATCTTGAATTCTCTTTGTAAAACTTTTACTTGAACTCTTTACAAAAATTATAAAATGTACCTTTGTCAAAGAATAATATAATAAAATTACTAATGTTTTTATCCTTATAAAAGTTATGCAGTCATTATTTGAAGTATGTTTTTATTTCATTGGATTGCGAATACTTTTTGTGCAGTAAATTTATTACTTGATTGATATTCACTAATTCTATCTATCCATTAACTATTGTATATTCACTTAAGTTATAATTTATTAGATCTTTTTTTTTATTATTATTTATCGAATTGTCTAAGTTTACTATTTGTCTGAACTTTGTTTTTCTAAATATACAGGAAAACTATTTATTTGTAAATCAATTGTACTTAATGACCAAGTTACATTTTAGAGAGTCCAGTAATGATTTGCACTTATTAGTTACATAAGTCATTAAAATAACACATGATATGGAATATTAGTCTAAATTCATTTACATTTGTATGAAATTTAGTAAATTAAGTGAATTAAATATGTTTTAGTATATTATACAGGTGTCTTTTTATTAATTGTGGATATTTATTGTGTTTATATAAAAAATTATGTATCTTTTATTCTATTACTGATGATTTGATCATTAAATAATTAAAAACTTTTCCTACTATCTTGAGTGTTTTATGTATCTTATTCTAATAAATATTTTATTCAATTGTTTTTTTATGGATGTAAATATGTATTGATAAAAAAGATTTATAATAAATGTTTTGAATTATCAGAATTGGTAAATTTTATTTATATGCATTTTATTTTCTCTTGTATCAGCTTATAAGATTTAATTGACATTTCTTTTATATAATATTTCTTTCTTTTATAGGCTTATAATCAAGAAAAAGCGAAAAAAAAAAATTTACACAATTTATCAAAGCCAGGAATACATGTTTATTAAGATCAGAGCCAGCTAGATTATGGGCATTTTAATACTTTATCTAATAGCAATTCATAACTTTTTATATTGACACTACAATAAATGTTTAGTGAATTGTCCATTAAACTTATTTTCAATGTTTTGCTTTCAGTAATTTCAAGCTATATTAATGTGTGCATATTTCCTTCAAAATTATATTTAAATATATCAATAATTTTATTCTTTGAAAATGACTAAAATGATGCGTAAGTCTGATATTAAATCTTCAGTTATATGTAGTTAGTATAAACTTTCTTTCAAGTAAGGTAGTAAACATTAATTCTTTTACTTTAATAGCATTCACTGTACAAATGTGATAATTATTTACTATATGACTTATATTAAATTAATATTTAAAGACAATAGTCACCTAACCTATGCCTTACAGCAAATCAAAAAATTCTGTAATGTTTGTATTATATACATGAATTACTAGATGGTTTTCTAATTTGTTTTCAGTCTTTTTCAACTTAATAATACATATTATCAATGTTAAAATTTATGTTTAGCAATCTGAATTATAATTAGGTTTTGCATAAAATCTGAATAATAAAAACATTTTAAATGATCAGATATTGATAAGTGTATCACACATTGAAAATTTTTCTGTAGAAAGAGAATTGTCCTTTATACAAAAAGTATAATTAATATAATGTTTGTAACAATATGATTTATTTAAATAATGAATCATTCATGCTCTTGAGTTAACCAATAAAAACTTTAATTTGCACTTAAATAATAATTAGTTTTTAATTTCTGAAAATCCTTTCAAAAGCAGAAAATTATAAATGTGCTCTATAATGTTTTTCTTTATTAAATTGGAAGTTATTGTGGCTTTGACTTTTTTCTATCTGTATTTATAAAACTCATATTTTTTTTTTTAAATTAATTAAAATATCCAGAAATCGAAATACAATGTATTTGTGCTTATTAGAACAAATTTAAGTAACTCTCATAAATTGTTGTAAAAAGACTCAAAGCATCGAATTCCATTTCTCTACTACTTGTATGTACAAAATACAGTCATGAATATAACTTATAAAGATGGGAGGGTATAACGTAAGCCATTATCTTAAATACAAAGGAAATCGCCATGCATATATATATTTTGTATCATAAATTAATATAAGATCACAATGATATCAAAATCATAAGATAATGCTGATAAAAGAAAGAAATGATTTCTAGCAAAATTATTTTGACACTTTTGTAGATAGGAAGTCTGAAAAAGTCTATTGTAATTATATACATGGCATTAAAGTGCGGGTTAAATCCTGCAGCTTACAGATGTGGTTTGTCGTTCTACGATCATTTTGTGCACACTTTAGGCTAATTAAACCATGATCAACAGTTTAACGTGGATTCCGAAGCACTAACAAACATCTACGCCACCGCCAGGATTCGAACCTGAAGCCTGTGGTACCAAAGGCCAGAACGCTAGCCAATTGGCCATCAGGACGCGCAGTTTACAGAAGATGCGAGCTACGAATGATCGTCTACTAATTGAGAATAATGATGAAGCAATTAGATTGAGACAAAAAATTATGTAAGTTAGTTTGGTAATTGCCATTAGCCTATTTCCCTTAGGCATAATTAGGGATTGCAATATCGGACCAAAAGTTCAATACCGGTATTCGATAGTTTTTAGATCTTAATACCGGTAGTAGAAATTTTAGAAAAAGAAAGAAAACACAGGTGTTTTTGTTGTTTTATTTGCCAGTTTTATTAGAGAATGTAAATATCACAAAAAAATTTGTAACTTATAAATTATAACAGTATATAATGAATCACAAAAAAGTAAAGGAACATCTTATTTATTTAAATCACAAAAACCTGCAAGTATCACTATTCAGTCTGTGGTATTATTACAAATTTTTGAAATGTGATCTTAAAAACCATAATGCATCAATTATGCTATCATTAAGCCTGGAATGTAATTTCGTGCAAAAAATACCAGCTGTCGAAAACGCTCTTTCAGCATCTACACTAGTTAGTGATACTGTTAGCGATGCGCGATATACTTTTTCCAAGTATTTTATTTTAGTGTTGAAATTTTTTTAGCTATCGAGAATTCTAATTTTTGTTCAAGAGACAATTCCCTTTCACTATCGACATTAGTGTTATCATAATCTTCGATAACTGTACTGAATTCTTCTGAATGTGGATAGGTTTGTGGGTAAAAAATTTTAAGAAAGTATCTTTACTATAAACTTGATCAAATTTGAATTGGTTAGTCTCTTTTCTTCTTTTTCATTCTCATTTTTAAAATCATTATAATAATGTAAATACCGTAAGACATTTTCTATTTCGGTATGCCTTTCTTCTGTGCGATTTTTCAATGTAATATGTAATTCTTCAGATAGTGATGTGTGCAATGAAGATAATGATGTTCAGTGACTGTTAATAAATTAGAATCACTTTGACATAATTCCTCAATAGCCAATTTTATTGGGAGTAGAGTTTATACAGTTCTGGATATTAAGTCAAATTCACTATCGGAAAAAATTTGCAGGTTTAAGTCGATCATTGCTTTATGGATTGGATTTTTCAGTTTCAAAAAACGTCCCATCATTTAGGAGTAAACTATTCTAACATGTTTTAGAATCTAGTATTAACATATGTTCTGTTTTATTTTCAGTTAGTCTATATTTTTGTAATATGGCATTTTTTGTAGGGAAAAGTTTAAATATCTTAACAATTTTTCGAACTTTATAAATTATAGGAAGCAATTCTTGATGGGTTAATATTTCATCCTCATTAGCAATATCTTCCTCAACAATTACATTGTCATTATCTTCATTGTCACTCACTCTCCATATCCCCAATATTTGGATTCTTCTGTTCTTTATTTTTTTGGTATAATATATCTAACTGAATTCCATGAACATAGCACAATTGCTGATTTGCACCAATCAACTTTTCAACTTATTTCATAACTGTTGCTCCATCAGTCGTTGTGGATACAATATCCTCTTTCAGGGATAATCCATGTTTCGCTAATTTAGATTTAAGCACTACCACACATTTTTCTGCTGACATACTTCCCGAGACATGTGTAAGTCCTATCTTCCAAAAATTTTTTTCTGAATGAATATTTATAAACTCATATTTGTGAAAATTGCAACACCATGAAGGACTTACGCGAGTGAGCTGAAATTTTCAGGAAATGCAAATTAAAGCATGATATGCAAATGATTAGAATTTCAAATCCGTAGCGCATGCGTATGCTGAGCAGCGCCCTCTGAACGGCGGATGGATCCGAATAAATAGACGGCTGTAGCGAGGCGTCTATGGTTATCTGCTAGTGGTAAACGTTAGCTCAATCGTTACTTATGCCTCTTCGACGAAAGAGAGCGAGATTTGAACAACTTACAGAGTTTGAACGAGGGAGAATCATCGGCCTTCATGAAGCTGGATTGTCTTATCGTGCAGTAGCCGCTCGTGTGCAGCGTAACAGCAGCACAGTGATGCGACTTTGGAAGCAGTGGACGGACGAGTGTCGGACAACTCGGAAATCCGGGAGTGGACCCCGAAATGTGCCGTCAGCTCGCGATGATAGACACCTGGTCCGCATGGCGCTGACAGACCGTACAGCTTCCTCTAGACAATTGGCAGCACAGTGGTCATTAGCTACAGGTTTTTCATTGTGTGCTTCATCAATTCGTAGACGTCTGCTGCAGCGTGGACTGCGCGCAAGGACTCCTTTATACAGGATCCCTCTCACGCTAAACCATCGCCGCCTGCGGCTGCAATGGGCCGCTCAGCATAGAGACTGGCGTGCTGATTGGCAGCATGTCGTGTTTACCGACGAATCCCGCTTTAATTTGTGGTACCATGATGGCTGTGTGGCGGTATTGTAAAGGTTGCGTAGTGTTATTAAAATTCAGACGGCAAAATAAAAGACGATAATCAATTTTCACAATTACGACATGTTTATTCTACTTCGAACGCTTACTACGTTCTATTTTTATTCTAGCGGGAAAATTCCCTTTCTAACAGTGAAAGTAGAAGTCGTTCAATTTGTATTCCATTTTACATCAATAGGTGTCGCTACATCACTCCCCTACCAGTAACAAAGTTACGTTACTTTGAAAATGGTAGACGAATTAATACATCAATACAAATAATAGCGAACAAATACACATTGATACAAATTGAAATTGCAAAAAATAATTACAAATACAATTACATTTAAACAATTACATACAATAAATCAAATTAATTTTTAAAATGGAGTGGATGAATTATAATTTTGAAGAAAAGTCAATAATGTCATTGAAACGAACAGGAAGTTTTACTTGTCTTCCACAACGTGTTGTTGTGTTTGGTTGTGCAACTTGCTGACTTGATATAAATGTTTGTTCACTCGGCAGAGATGTATGACCATTTAAGGACGTTGGATTCAGAAGTTCATTAGGTTGTAACACATATGCCGGTTTCAGTCTATCCACTGAAATATTAACTTGTTTATTTTTAATTGATAGAAGAAAGTTTTTCGTGGATCTTTGCAATACCAAGTAGGGTCCTTCATATGGGGGTTCTATAGGTTTTTTAACTCTGTCAATTCGCAGAAATACATGTGAGCATGTGTACAAATCTTTTGGAATGAAGATCTTTTGTTTACATTTGTTTTTGGATTGGTATGGTTTTAAGTCAGCCATCTGTTTTCGGAGATTGCTTACAAAATTATCATCAGATATTGGCAATCTGGATTCTTCAAAGAATTCGCCTTTTAGTTTAATAGTTTTTCCATAAACCATTTCAGCAATTGTATACTTAGAGTCCTCATGTAGAGCAGCTCGCAAACCCATAAGAACCGTTGGTAATGTGTCCGTCCAACGAACGTTGTTATGACATCTAATAGCTGTTTTCAAGGTACGGTGAAGACGTTCAACTTTTCCATTACTCTGAGGATGGTAAGAAGACGTATGGTTTACTTTAACACCACATAGCGCAGCTAAACTTCGAAATAGTTCTGAAATAAATTGAGTGCCTCTGTCAGTAATAACACAAGTAGGTACACCAAATCGGGTAATCCAATGCTCATAAAAAGCTTTTGCTATACTTTCTGCAGTGATATTTGATAACGGTACCACTTCCATCCAAGAGGTAAACCGATCAATACACGTCAAGCAGTATGTGTATCCATTGGAAGGTGAATAAGGTCCAATTAAATCTATATGAACGACACTAAATCTCTCATCTGGTGCTTGAAATTGTGAATATTCTGATTTTGTATGTTTAGTTATTTTATTTTTCTGACAGTTGATACAAGTTTGAGTCCACTGTTTAACATCTTTTTTCATATTTGGCCAAATGAATCTTTTAGTTATTTCTTTTACAGTAGTTCGAATTCCAGAATGAGCTAAACTGTGAATTGTATTAAATATTGTCATTCGAAAATTTTTTGGTATGAATGGTCTGATACTGGAAGTAGAGGTATCACAATACAAGAGCATTCCTGATGGCAATTGGTGTTCTTTAAAATGTAATGATTTGGAATGTAATTTTAATTGTTGTAGTTCATCATCATTAATTTGTGCATCAGCTATCAAGTCATAATCGACAATAGGTGAATCGATGTTCTCAATTCTAGACAGTCTGTCTGCTACTACATTGTTTCGACCACTGATATGGTACAGGTTAGTAGAGAATTGTGAGATATATTGTAGGTGTCTTAGTTGTCTGGGGGAGGCTTTATCATTGTTTTGCTTAAAAGCAAATATTAACGGCTTATGATCCGTATAAATATCAAAATCTCGACCTTCAAGTAAATGCTTAAAATGTTTAATGGATAAATATATACCCAAAAGTTCACGGTCATAAACGCTGTAATTTTTCTGAGCATCATTAAGTTTTTTAGAAAAAAATGCAATTGGCTTCCATCCATTTGGTTCTTTTTGTTGAATAACTGATCCAATAGCCCAATCAGATGCATCTGTGAGAAGTGCCAGAGGGTAATCCGAGTTGGGATATGCCATTAACGCTATTTGAGCAACATCTTGTTTGCAGTTTTCAAAACTTTGTCTAGTTTCATCGGTCCATGGTATTTTGCGTCGATCTTTTTTTGTAGATCCTTTCAAAAGTTCATGTAGAGGGGCTTGAGTTTTTGCGGCATTATTTATATAATTACGATAAAAATTGATCATTCCTAAGAAGGAACGTAATTCGTGCAAAGTTTCTGGCAATGGATATTCTATGATAGCTTTGATCTTTTGAGGTTGAGGTAGTGAACCTTCCGCAGATATTTGATAGCCTAAAAAATCTATTACAGGTACTCCCAAAACTGATTTGCTAATATTAATCCGTAGACCATATGTATCTAAACGCTGGAAAACTATTTTAAGATGTGAACGATGTTCTTCCTCGCAAGAAGAGGCGATCAACACGTCATCTAAGTATGGAAACACAAAGTCTAGACCATAAAGAACTTCATTTATAAACCTTTGAAATGTTGCAGGGGCATTTTTGAGACCAAAACTCATCACATTGAATTGATAAAGTCCAAAAGGTGTGATGATGGCAGTTTTTGCCTTATCTTCATCTGCTACAGGAATGTGATAATATGCTTTAGTAATGTCAATTTTAGAAAATATAGTTTTATTAGTTAAAATATGTTGAAAATCCTGGATTCGAGGTATGTTATATCGATCAGGTATAGTTAAATCATTCAATCTTCTATAATCACCACATGGACGAAAAGAACCATCTTTCTTTGTTACTATATGTAATGGACTTGCCCATTCTGAGCTAGATGGACTAATGATGTTATTGTCTAGCATATATTTAAATTCTCTTTTAGCTATTTCCAACCGTTTTGGATCTAATTGTCTTGCTTTACAATTTATAGGTTGTCCTTTAGTTACAATATGATGTTTTACATTATGTTTAACATTTGAAACAAGAAAATTTGGTTTTGTTATATTGGGATACATAGAAAATAAATC
Source organism: Caerostris darwini (assembly GCA_021605075.1). NCBI lineage: Eukaryota > Metazoa > Arthropoda > Arachnida > Araneae > Araneidae > Caerostris > Caerostris darwini. The sequence continues at coordinate 290,956 of BPLQ01003223.1, forward strand.
AGAATATTTACATAAGCTGCTCGTTGTATTTACACATTCATTAATAGAGATGGGTGCAATGTCACCATAAACTGCAAGGTTAGTTACACCATCAATTAATCTTTTATGCTTTATATCAATTAATAAATTGAACTTATTTAAAAAATCTGCACCTAGTATAGGTTTACTAATTTTGGCCACAATAAATGGGAATTGAAATTCTCGGCGTAAACCTAGATCAAGATTTAAAATTTCTGTACCAAAAGTATCGATTGCAGTATTGTTTGCAGCATATAATTTATAGTCACTAATAAATTTGTGTTTAGAAGTATAAGGAATAAGACTTACGTCCGCTCCACTGTCAACCAGAAAGCGTAAACCCGTTTTTTGTCGTTGACAAATAGACGGTATTGACGGCAATGTTTTGTATTTTCAGCAGCAGAGTCTGCCGTTAATTCTGTTGCTGATTCTGGTTTTCCGAAGGATTGTTTTTGCCATGCACATGGAGCTTTACATTTATCAGGAAAACATTTTTCTCGAAAACGAAAATGGTAATAACAGTATTTGCCAGAAGGATTATAATAGCGATTGCGAGACTTACTTCGATGAGAAGAAGAGTATCGACCGCTATTTGTTGTTTGGGAACGAGAGTTCCTTGTGACACTCAGTTTTTCAAGTTTATTATCCAAAGATGCAAGTTGTTGTCGTAACTCAGTTATGGCCTCTGATCCTGGTGAAACATTATTGCTTACGCGGTAAAGTTCTTGTTTTGGTTGCATTTCAAGAATACGATCCGCCATTAATGCCAGTTTTTCAATTCCTTCATCACTAACTAGTAAAATATTCCTTACAGAATCAGGCATTTTTTGTAGAAATAATGTTGTTAGTACCTTGTCAATAATTCCATCAGTAGCCAGATTTCTCATTTTTTGTAAAAGTTGACTGGGTGTAAGATCTCCCAAATCAAGTCCTGTCAGCAGTCTCTGAAGACGCTTATTTTCGTTTTCTTTAAAAGTATTCAGCAAACGTTCTTTAGCAGCGGTATATTTTGTACTATTATCATCACTTATAATGTCCCACAAACTTTCAACAAACGTCGGTTCTAATTGTGAAACTAAGTAGTTGAATTTTGTATCCTCGGCTGTTATTCCACAAATTGAAAACTGTGCTTCAACTTGAAAGAACCATATTTCTGGTTTTTCAGCCCAAAAGGAGGTATTTTGACACTTACCCGCGCTACTTCATCATTTTTCGCCGATTCATTAGATTCATTCATTTTGTAAATAATTCACTGTTTGCAAACAATTCACGGGTCACCAAGTATGTGGCGGTATTGTAAAGGTTGCGTAGTGTTATTAAAATTCAGACGGCAAAATAAAAGACGATAATCAATTTTCACAATTACGACATGTTTATTCTACTTCGAACGCTTACTACGTTCTATTTTTATTCTAGCGGGAAAATTCCCTTTCTAACAGTGAAAGTAGAAGTCGTTCAATTTGTATTCCATTTTACATCAATAGGTGTCGCTACAGCTGCATTCGTGTCGGACGCTATGCCGGTGAACGCCACCTTCCGGAGTGCATTATCGAACGCCACAGTGGACGAACACCCGGAGTTATGGTCTGAGGTGCCATAGCATATCATGGACGATCTCAATTGCTAAGAATTGTGGACAATCTGAACAGCAACCGGTACATCAGTGAAGTTCTACAGCCCCAAGCTGTTCCGTTCCTTCAAAGCTTGCCAGGCGCTGTATTTAAACAGGACAATGTCCGCCCTCATATCGCTAGGACTGTTCAATCCTTCTTTGCAACGCGGCAGGTACAGCTTCTTCCTTGCCTGCGTATTCCCCGGATATGTCGCCGATTGAACATGTGTGGGATTTCGTTGGTCGGCGTCTCGCTCGTGATCCTCGTCCTGTTGCTTCTGCAGACGAACTTTGGGTGCGCATACAAACAATATGAAATGCTCTTCCTCAGGCAGACATTCAAAATTTGTTTGACTCCATGCCACGTCGTGTAGCAGCACTTATTGCGGTGCGTGGTGGCTACACAAAATACTGATTCCGATCTCTTGTTATTGTTTGTTTGCTTTGAACATTTAATCATTTATTTGTACCACTACCACTCAACTGTGTATTAAATTTCATTCAATTATGACGATTCCTTCATGGTGTTGCAATTTTCACAAACATGAGTTTATTTAAATATTTCTATTAACTATTTCTTACACTAGTCCATTCTTCAAATGTAAGAGTAAATTTTTCACCATTTACTTTTAATTGTATTAGCTCATGTTTCAAAGAATTGCGAACACCGTAGTTTATAACAGTTCTTCTTATAGTGTTAATCGATGTTGGTAAATTTTTAAAACCTCTAGTAGATAGCGATTTTCTTCATTCAATAGAAGGCAAAACACTCGAAATGGCAAACAATATAATGCATTCATTTTACTTATAATTTCATCTAAATTATCTTTTTTTTTTTTTTTTTTTTTCCGAAATAATCTAAAATCCCTGACGGCTTGGGCTTAGAAACTGTGCTTAAGTTTGTATTTTCATCGCAATTAGATTCTTTCCTCTTTAACAAATTTGTATCATGTTTCATTTTTTAATGTGTTTGGAGTCCGCTTGTACTTCCTCCATTAACTTTAATAACTCTTCAACATTTTTTACATTGTGCCAACATATCCTTTTCATCGCATAAATAATGAAACCAAAGTATTATCAACTGATTTTTTATGTTCTTTAAAGTTATTCTTATTCATTATTATGGGGTATTACTTATGATAATATACATAATAAATCTGAAAAATATTTTAAACTCTAAAGTATAATATGCAAATACAATGTGAATAACAAACTCACCAATTTAAAAAATATCGAAATATTACACACTTTCTTCACAACTGCAACCTTCTTTTCACAGATAAGAATTTCTAGTTTTCAGATAAGAATTCACAGATAAGAATTCTAAATTTCTAGTAAATACCGAAAAAACGGTATTTAAACTTGTGAATACCGGTATTACAAAATTGTACAAATGACTCAAAATACCGGTACTCGGTATCCCGGTATTGCAATCTCTAGGCATAATGCTAATCCTAAGAATTTAAAAAGTTACAGCTCTAAATTTATCATTAATGAGGGCTATACTAAATCTCCTAAACGCTTTAGCGGATTGATGGCCAACTGGCTAGCGCTCTGACTTTTGGTACCATAGGCTTTAGGTTCGAATTTTGGCGGTGGTAGGGATGTTTGTTTGTGGTTGGGAATCTATGTTAAACTGTAGGTTCTGGTCCAATTAGACTAAAGTGTCCACAAAATGACCGTAGGCCGACAAACTAAACATTTTATGGCAAATTATCATTTAAATGCTATTGAAAAATGTTTTTGTTAATAATAAATTTCGGAATTAAAGAATTGGTGAGGTAAGCGATGGAGTTGCAAATAATCTATCCCCTACTTGGAACCTAGAACCTCCTTGAACCAAGCTTCATAAATCAACTTGTTTATCATTCTGATAATAATTCTAATACAGGACTATTTTAACAAAATTCTTTATATTTCACGAAAGGTTACCTCAATCTTTCAATCCCTTGATGAATTAGACAAAATGCATTCGTAACTTCTCACTTGTAATAAGTTTGTAGATAATCTCCAGGCTTGCTCAGATGCTCAGAAAAATATCTAATAGCTTAATGGTTGAGCTGGTTATTGGAATATCCCGAGTAATCATTGTTGATTTGTAACTGCTACTCTACACATTTTGGTATGTTTTGTTTTTCTTTGTTCTCTTTATTTAGTGCTCACGTAATTTCTGTTTTTATTTAGGAAAGGGCATTTACCATCTGACTTACTGCAATATTTTTTTTTCAAATGACCCACTTAATTTAGGTTTATTTCACTACTCGTCGTTTCTTTAGTTTCCGCCATCGTTCTACTCAAGATCCGATTTTGTTGCAAAATTTTTGCTATTTATTAAAGTATTATTCCTTTCCAAAGTACCATTCGTCAATTTGCTACTGATCATTTAATTTCCTTCATTATGCGATTGCTCGAGGCAATGCTCTGTAAATGAATGCTGCTTTTCAAATGTAATGCCCCTTTTCAACTTATAACTAATTTAAATATCAAACAACTATATTAGTCCTTATACTAATGCTGATCTCAATCATATATATATATATATATATATATTTTTTTTTTGTTCCAATGAGCTGGCAAACACAGACAGCTTGGTCTTGGATGCCTTAAGGCAAACGCTGCACAGATGTTACTCACTTTGCAATACCCAGGGGGCGCGTGTAACTTGAAGATACGGACGCAGAGTAACAATGCCCCCGCAACGCTCTACGATCCTTTTTAAGACCGGGACCTACGGTTTAAAGTGGATTCCGAACCACTACAAACACCCATGGCACCGCCGGGACTCGAACCCGAAACCTGTGATACCAAGCGCCAGAGCGCTAGCCACTCGGCCATTCAGGCCCTCGATCTCAATCATATAACATGAGCATTTTCTCGGATCAGTAAAATTATCAGATTTTATCACACGTACCACAACTGCGTAACTATGTTGTTGTTTGGTTTGGTTTGTCGCTCTATGGTCCTTTTCTGTCTCAAGAGGGCTTAACAGACCGGGACCTACAGTTTAAAATGAATTCCGAACCATTGCAAACATCCATGGCACCGCTGGGATTCGAACCTGAAAGCTGTGGTACCGAGCGCTAGCCACTCTGCCATTCAGGCCTCGTTGTTGTTTCTTATCCCACTTGATCGACAACAACATCTAGACTAAGTCCATAAACTCGTGTGGTCATGCTAAAGGGTAAAGAAATGCAGTTTCTTTTTGTCCATGACCTTGCGGAACAAAGACATGGGGGAAAAAGGAAGAAAATGAAGTTCTCAAAAGGGAGAAGTCTGACTTTACCTCTACTCGGTTATAACCGCAGGGCACTGGGTACCCATTTTAGTCGCCTTTTACGACATGCATGGACTACAATGGACTATTCTAACCCGGACCCACCCGGGGCATAATGATGCTGATCATTGAATTTAAAAGTAGAATTGGATCCTATTATCCTTCTCATGCAGTTGGGAAACTTTTTGAAACAAATTTATGAAATTATTATCAACGCATTATTCGCTAATTTCAAGGGAAATTTAAGTGTATTTTAATACAAGAATTTTATAGATCCTCGATAATTCTTGGTGGTTATGGTCGGACTCTGTGATATTTAGGAATATATCGATTAAATTCTCATTGATATAATCGTAATTTTTTAAATGTATATCTAATGTTTTGTTTTTCAGATGGTACCTTTAATGCAATCAAATTGTAAACTTTGAATTTTTCTTTTGCTCTGATAAAATTAGCAATTGGTAAGTTTTAAAATAAAAAATATAGTATCTTAATAATTATAGTATGCATTATAAAAGTAATATGTTGATAGATTTCTAACGTTTCTAATTTAAAATCTTTATTTCCTTAAATTCATATTAGAAGGCCAATCAAGAAATATGCTGTTTAAAATTGATGGGTTTTATTTATTAGATTCTGAAAGATTTTTTTATTGGGCCAAGAAAGATATGAAGTTGTTTAATATTGCACATTATATATATGGGGGAAGCATATTTTTATTGGAATAATAATTTAGTTTTAGCTTAGATACTTTTGCTAGAATATGATAAATTTAGAAACCAATTGTTCAGATTTTTTCACAGTTATGGAAATGTTAGTTAAAATTTTAGAATTTTAAAAGTTAATTCATTTAGATAAAATTTCTTAATTTGCATGAAAATCTATTTGAAATAAATTCACCAATAATGATATCTGATGATAATTTTAAATGTATGAAAAAAAAAAAAAATGTTAACACCAAATTTTAAATATAAATTTTTAAGAGCAATGCATCGAGTTACTCAAACATTTATTTTATTGGGATCCAGAGAAACACTATGTTTTACAATTGTTATATGGACTTCAAAGATAACTTCATATTTCTCTCTTAATAACAGGAGAATTTAGCAACCACTTGAGATATAAAAATAAATTCTATTTAAACACGAAATAATTTTGCAGAAATATTTTTTTTTTTTTTTTTTATAAATTGATGGAATTCATAAAATTCTGTTATTCAATTTTATCTGATTTAATTTTTTATTAACTGATGACAATTCTGCTCTTTGAATCATGTTTTTCTACACTTTTCCAAATGTTTTATTTTGAATTATTTTTATAATCGTTTTTCCATTTCTATGTTTTTATTTTTAACAGTCTTATATTGTGATAAATAAAAAGTAGATTTTGTGTTTTAATAATTCCCAATGCTGCTGTTGATGGAAGTCTAACCAAGCTAAGAATTTTAAAATTATTTAGGTAATATTTAAAAAAAAAAGCAGTAAAGCTAATATTACCATTTAAAGTAATTTCAATTATTTAATTAAGTTAAACAATATTTCAAAATATCTTTAAAGTAAAAAATAGTATTGACGGTATATAGCAATAATTATATTATAATGATAATATTATATAGTGATATATAATGCAAGTATTTTATAATGATATAGCAATGTGAAGATAACTTTTCTTGCTTCTTGCAAATAAATAAAGGTTATAATAGAACAAAACATTTCTTCCTCTTACATCTAAGACATTTATTATTTAAGAAATCTGAGATTGTGCTTCTGTTTTAAAAATTTTTTTCTTCTAAATGTAAAAAATATCAGTGGAATAATTCAAATTTGCCTTTTTAAAACTTAAAAACAGTTAGAAGTTTATTTTCAGATGTGAAAATTTTTAAGTAATTTTTTAAAAATATTTCTTAGAATAGAAAATTGGCTGTTAGTATTATTTTTTAGAGGAAAGGAAACTTTTAATTAAGAGAAAATATTTCAATGTTGCCAAATATTGGCATTTTTATTAAAAGTTATTTAGTTGGTGTGAAAATGTATAATAATAGGATGTCACTTAGTACCACATATCAACAAATTATCACTTATTATAATGTAGCAAGTTATGATGTTTGGATTTGTAAAAGGTTTTGAATCCTTGGTACAATTACTCAAATTTGCCTTACAGTCTAGTAAAAAAAAAAAAAAAGTATGCTATTCAGCAATTATCATAAAATTTTCTAATTAAATAAATTTATATGATTTTTTTAAAATTATTATTTTAATACATTAATATTAATGAAATATTTTAAATATGCTTAGAAAATATATACTATTAGAAAACAATCAAAGCATTAATGTTCTTCTTTGTTGATTTTTAGGTATAATAATTTTTGGGAAGCATGAAAGTTTTTAAAGTATTTTGTTTGTTTTTGCTTTTTATTGTTGTTTCCAGTGATGAAGAAGGTAATATATTGTTTTATTTCTTATAGTTAATAAATTTTTATAGAAGTCTTAATATATGTTATAGTATAAGTTTTGTCCAATGAGATATTTAAAAAAAATCTTACTGTAACTAAAACTTTTTAATATATGATAACATTTATGTAGCTCAAGATAAATATATAACATATAAATATAAATGATATAACTTATCGTTTTTCATTGTTGATTTTATTGTCAAGTATGTATTCAAAAAAGCACATTCAAAAATATGAAATATGTCTAATTAATGAATAAAATTGTCAATGGCCTAAGCATTCTTTTGTCTATATAGGTATTAGGAAACATCTACATTGCACATGTGCATAATTATTTATTGCATAATTACAGCACACTAAAATAAAACTCTGATGCACATGTAAATGAAAGTGTAAAAATATGATTCAGTAAATCTTATGAAAGTCTTAATATTATACCCAAACATTAACATCACAATATAATCATAATTTCATATCCATAATCTACAAACATAATTTTTTGGCTTTAAAAAGAAAGTTCTGATATAATCTGCTGTTGATTTATGCCTATTGTACGACATACCAGTTCTGTTTTTATTGACATGATATAAAATTAATGCAACATTTATTTTTTAATTCAAAAAATATTTTTTATGCATCATTTATATAAACTTCTTTCTTTCTTTTCTTTTCTTTTTTTTAATGGAGTGTGAAATGATTTTTCTCCAGCCCTTAGTTGAGCTATATATTTTAATGTTTTTATTTAGATATGGTGTTGTTTCTCTCATGTCTTTATAATCATTGTGATAGTTGCATATAAAATATATAAATATTATTTTAATCATCTTAATAGCCTCTCTACTATTACATTTATAGTCTGTAGCCTAGGGAGTTACTGTAAACTTACTGATCGTGTAGTCTGTATTATCAGTAGACTTCAGTAACTTTCTGATTTACATTGAATATATATCTTTACTACAGGGTCTTTATTTATATATATATTTTCTCCATACAGATATTTTGAACATTAATTGTAAAAATTTTATTATATCCATTTCATTGAAATTTATTCATTGATTTGATTCATTAATATATTAATTTTTATATGAAATATGTTTATTAAATTCCAAGACTGTTTTCTACATAAAATGTATTAATATTATTATATCTTTCATATTTTGCAGTACTTTATTAATTTAAATTATAACTGAAAACAAGAGAGGTAGTTAATATTAATTATGAAATAACATTAATTTCGATGAAATTGAATTAAAAAAAAAAATTCAAGTTAGGCAAATATTTGTAAATGAAACAAAATGTTTGTTAATATTTTCTTCAATCAAGCACATTAAAAGGAATTTGATGACAAAAATAATACATTTTCAGTAGTATTTAAATAAGCAAAAAGCACTTGAAAAACAAAAAAATTTATTTCACATAAATATGTAAATCTAAAATGCCAATAATTATAATTCCTACATTTTCCTAATACTTTCTATTAATTTATTACCTTTTTTTATCTTTATGCTGCTTGCTTTCAAAGTTAGATTTTATTTATGTTTCATTTTCTAATGGCTTATGGATATGAAATCTTATAAAATTTTAAGCTGTACCTTAATTTTTTTAAAAATTATTTATTAGGCCAATAACTATCAAATTGTAATTCATCTAAATCAAATAAAAACTTGTTTCTATGTTTATTTTTTTAATTAGTAATGTTTTATGAAGAAATCACTTCATGATAACTTGATCACTTTATTTTATTAACCAACCTTGTAATGCCATAAATTAAAAATTAGTTTTCTTAAGGCTCGTGCTCACCAAGGCGACAAGATGCAAGCGACCAAAATTTGACCTCACCGCGGTCGCCTGAAACCGGTTTGCAGTCCTCCGCGTGGAGTTGCCCAACTTTCAACTCGAAGCGGTTTTTCACTAGGCGTAATGCTATTTCTGACGTTTCGCTGTGAAGGGGTCGAAAAAATTTGGTCGCTTGCCTCTTGCATCTTCACGTCTCTCGCCTCGGTGGGAACGAGCCTTCATAGTTGAATTTTCCTTTATAGTAAATTTTTTTTCTTTCACAGAAGCAGACAACATTGTAGAGAATGTTGAATTTACTTCTCATGTAACTGATACACTGATAGAAAGTGCTGAAAATGCCAGCATTGTGTCTGCAGATGAAGTTGAGCATCATGTATTTCATGATCAAGAAAGTCTCATCTCTCCTGTGTTGGATTTTGATACAAATTCAACCCATTTGCTACAGCAGAACGTTAGCATCCTGACAAATGAAAGCATTACTGTGCAAATAACTGAGGGCAATACTACTGTAAATACAACAGATGCAAAAAGCAAAATGAGAGTGGAATGTGCTCCAAGAGTAATTCCCGATGATGAGGTATTATTGTGTATTTTTCTATTTAATTGTTTTTAATTGTATTGCTTACAATTTTGTAGTGGTATTATTCTTAATCATATTTTGGAATCATACAATGAAAATGTATTTAAAGCACACATGTATTAAAAATAACTGTATTTAGATTTCTTATAGATTTTTAAACTGTTCTTGCGCTCTATGAAAGTTTTGCATTCAATTAGAAAATTTGTATTGTTAATGATTCTGAAAGAAAGCCATCTCCTGTCACGAAATCTACCAGTAGGCAGACAGCTTTGGCCCATCATGAGGCGTTGCCCCAATTAAGGAGAAGAATGATTCTGAAAGAACTCGTATGATTATATTGAAAGTCTAATCAATACTTGAGATGAATACTTTAACCTTTTTTTTTTTGCATTGTGCTCATTTGATGTCTGATATTATTCTTTGTTTTTGACTGCAGCAGCTAATGTGGAATCATTATCCTAGTGGCTGCAAACTTTATTCTAGAAGCAAGTGATTTCTGTATAAGAATTATTGCAGCAAGATTTCTCTGAATTGTTCATGTCAGATCTTTTAATGAACCTTTTAACACCTTTAACATTATTTATTTGTGTGAAAAAAGTCTTTATTTGCTTTATTTCACCTTAAAAATAAATGGAGTTAAAATCAGAGTTTAGCTACAAATTTTAGGTATTAATTATCCTAAAACTTCTAAGTGAAATGTTATATTCTTCCAATTAAAGAATTAAAATGAATAATATAATATATATTTATTTTATAGCTTTTTATTTTGTTATTAAATTTATTTTTAATTAATTATTTGCTTCCATCTTAAAAAAAAAAAAAATTAATTATGTTTAAAAGCTTTGTAAAAGTAATTCAGATATCCACTGCATTTAGGGCTTTGATGATTATTAATAATTTCAATTTTAAATCCTGGGATGTTTGTAAATTGTGTTAAGAAATAAAGCATTATTTTCTTATATGATACGCAAAATATTAGTGGGTTTTTTCCCCCTCTTTTGAAAAAAAAAAAAAAAAAAAAGGAAAAAAATAGCTGCTTCATAAAAATTAGAGGAGAGTACTTGTCAGATTATCAGAATAACAATAATATTATGCCAGCAACTTTTTTCATTGCAATTGTAGGTTAACTGTTATATACTTTGCATGATTACTTTATATATGTTAATGAATTTATCTGCATCTGAAAGTGAACTAATTAATATATTTACATTTAAAATAAGTCTCTATTTCTAAAATTTTAAAAATATTACTTGAATTTTTAAATACCTGAGATTAAAGTTAATTCATTTCACAGGTCCCAACAGTTACATTAGCTAACAGTAGTGTGCTATTAAAAGTGTTAGCACCAGCTGCCAATAAAAATGCCACTGTTGGAGAATGTGTTGTTGTGCTGTTCTATTCCAATCAATGTGTGTTTTCTGCAAGGATGGCACCCCATTTCAATGCATTGCCTCGAGTTTTTCCTGACATTGCCTTCTATGCAGTAGATGTTATTGAAACTGGAAAGTACGTTTTGATTGTCTTTCTCCTAGATACAGTGCCTCATAAAAGTTTCTGCATAAACACACTATTAATATGAATTCTTGCATAAAAAGGTTTATTAAAGTAAATAATAAAAATTTACTTCTTTAATACAATTTAATATGGATTTATTTTATGTTTTAGAAATTTTTTATAATTATTTAGAAGAAATTTATTAAAAATCTTTTAATTGTTTATTAACAATTTAAGAACATTTTTGAATCATAGAAACTTAATTTTTTTAGTAATTCTAGCCCTATTTCATTCCATGCCCCTCCATTCTTCTCTACTAGCTTTTGCTTTGAGGAAATGTTATGTTATTAAATTTAACTTTTAAGATTTTGTCAAATGTGTTGCCTTGGATTCAAATCTGCTGATGTATGTAGCATTTTTAGGACTTTATCATAGTTGTAAAGTAACTACAATCAAGCATTCCAGGCAGTTTGTTTAGAATCATTATCCTGGTAGAAAATGAAATTCTGTAGACTGAAATTTTCAGCTGAATATTATAAAATTTTGTTTGATGCCAATATACTGCCATTGATTCCTGATATCATCAGTAAATTTGAGTTTTCCAACAGCAGCAGAAAGCATGCAACCCCATATTGTAATTAATTCTCCGCTGTTATATTAAATTATTAGAAATATATTCTCTTTTTGAAATTCTTTTCTCCAAACTATTATGTAATCATTGTTCTGAACACACTAAATTTGCTTTTGTCATTAAATGTAATACTATTTCAATTTTTAAAAGGGTGTTTTTCCTGTTTATGTCAAATGAAATTCAAAGTTTTCTATTCTTTTTACTAACAAAGAGACTTTTCTGTGCCACTTGGCCACTTTGGTTCATCAAATTATTCTTCACACTGATTCTTGATTTACACATATTCCTTAGCAATCTTGCTATTCTGCTGTTGGTCTTATATCAGATAATTTTGAATTTTTTGGTCAATATTTCATTCCATTCCATAAAAGAGTTTTGTTTGTCTCCCAAATCTTGATCCCTTGCATGTTCTAAGAAGCTCTTCATAGCATTTTATGATAGAAAAAAACAGTTTAATTTCCTAAATTTACTTATTTTTGCAATTTGTTTATAAAATAATCTTTTTTTTCCAAATTGTAAATTAAAATTAATTTGCAAATTTTATTTATTTCTACTAATGAAAATTATTATTAATGAAATTTTTTATTTTTTGTACTCTGCTTCTGAAATCTACTTTAAATGAAAAAGATTTCATCTAATCATATTGATATTCAAATTATACAAAAAAATAAAAAAATAGATAAAAACAAAAAAAGTATTGAAAGCAAATGATTCCAACATTGCATGAAAAATATTTCTAAATTATTATTGAAAATTAAAGTAAAGCAGACAGTTTTTGTATGACAAAACTTTTGTGAAATTTATTTTAAAACTTAAAAAAACTATTCTGTACATTTTTTAAATGTGAAAATTTTTACACTTAATAAACTATCTTGTTTATTAGGAATAAATAATTTAAAGCTTTTTTGTATGACAATCATTTAAAATTTTTAATTATTTCTACTTAAAATTATAATAATCTAGCAATTTTATATTTATGCTTTTATTATTCTTCAGTCAATTAAATGTTTATTCAGAATATTGCTTGTATTTCTTCATCTTGATTATTTAAAAGATTAGCAATGTTTTTTTTATATTATATTAATCTCCTCATACTTTGTTACTACTAACATCACTTTCTCCTCTTTTATCAGGGTATGTTGAATATTTAAATTATTCATATAAAATTATTTTTACTATATGCTGAAGATATACCTTTTTTAATTATGCTCTATAAGGGGCATAATTTATGCTCTATGTTATGCTTTATAAGGGGCAATTCAATAAATAGTGTTTTTCTTTAATTACAATGTTCAAACTGTAGCATGTTAGAGATTTTATTATTTATTACTTAAAATTTGTTACATCATGGAATGACTAATATAAATAATTGATAATAATCTAGTTCATTCCTTTAGACTGTATAATTCTTTTGATGCATCGTTTTCATTTTGCTTTTTCAGTCTTTATGTTCGCTATGGATTGGTTTATGTTCCTAATGTCATGCTGTTCCACAATTCAAAACCATTTGCTAGATATAATGAAACAGTGCTAAATTTGGAGCAATTTGTAAAATTTATAAATAAATTTACAGGTAATGAAAATTTTTGATGTTTTTCTTTTTATATTTTTCATTTTTACCAGTTACTTTCAGTGCTTTTTATGAACAAAACATACACATTTATCAAGTATCACAAGCTTTAGCATCATTTTTTCCCCTCCTTTTTTTATTTAGAAATTTACAAATGGAATCCATCAAATATTTATCTTAAATATAAAATTGAGCTCAGAGTTTCAGATAAAATGCATCTACAGTATGTATTAAAGGAATAACAAATTACTATTTATATAAATGTGAAACAACTGCTGGTCAATAATTCCTATGCTTTTTTTATCTGCAACCTATATGGAGGCTTTCACCATAAAATTATGATAATTTTTATGGTCTTTATTTTAATTTATTTTACAATTTTTTTTTCTCACTTCTAGGGTCTTATTATATTATATTTGTGTTCTTAAAAGAATATATTGTTTTCTAGCAGCAAATATATTATTATTTTTTTAAGGATGTATCAGATTGCATTTCTTTTAATTTTCATTGAATTTAAAGTTTTATCTTTTTTTAACAAATTATAACCAACACTCAATATACAAAATATATGTTATTTTTAATATTAGTTTAATTATCAGATAGTTTAGCATTTTTTAAACATTATATATTCTATTGTTCCTAATTGATCGTGGATTTCTTTGTTTATGTACTTCTGAGAAAGTAAAACTATAATTTACTTTAAAGTATTAGTTCATATTTAACAAACTCTATAAAAGTGAACAGCTAATTTCATAAATCAGTTTTCAAAGAGATTCATTAAGATAATAACCATCAGATTCACTGTATTAAAGCATAAAATCCAACTTTCATTACTACTGTGGAACTTTTTATTAGGTGAACAGAAGAATGAAAAATATTTTAGAAGTCATTTTTTAATACTTATTCTAATTTATTTAAGCCTTACCAATTAGGTTTTATTTTAATCTTTTCTTAATGAATAATTAGCTTATTATTACAGAATAAAAACATTTTTCAAAAATGATCAAATGTAAAATGTTTTGTTTATTTTATGTAATGTATTATGAAGCATAAGTTTTTTATAAGCATTAACAATTTTCAAAGAATATAAAATGTTTAATAAACATTTTATATTTTTGCATGATATTTATATTTTTAGTTGTATTAAAGAAACTAATTAGTAAATTATACTTACTGTATTAGTTTTGAACATTTTTTTTAACATGCATCTGTTTTTAGGGTATAAAAAATGTTTGTCTCTAATATTAAACAAATTTAATATTAAATTGTTTTCTTTCTATCTAGCTGCTTTCTTGAACTATTAGTAAAATATTTGCACTTTAAATACATATTAAAATCAGAAAAACCTGACTAATTTTATAAATATGTATTTTATAGCTTTGTCACATAATGGAACATTAAATGTGACATCAGCTGACATGAATGGTCCAGTGCCTTCTACACTGACCAAGAAACTGGACTATATATTGGTTTTGGCATGGGCATTCACCCTTTGTTCTCTCTGCTTTGGCTTTGCAAAGTCTTCAGTCTTCAAGAAAGTTGTGGAATTCTGTCGAAATACATGGTATGAAGCTAATGCATCAACACAACATGAACATGAAGAATAATATGTTGATTCTTATGAGATATTTTACTCGATATATAAACATTTTTCATAGCATAGTCTGACTACCGATCAGGTGAAAAATTGGCAAGTGAAACGGATTCAAAAAAATCTTTAAGAAAGATTTTAATTACAATAAAAAGAATTTTTAATAATTAAAATTTTAGATTACATGATATTAAATGAATAACTAGATAAAAATTTCACACTATTTATTATACCTTTGTCTTTCAAAGCAGTTTTGCACCATGTTTATCTGACTAGCACCCCTAACAAATAATTGATTCATCTGTTTCTGTCGTTAGACTAAATGTTTAATATTCCTTGCTATCTGTGATCGGACATTGGACTATATATGTAAAAATTTGCATCTGTGATAAGTTTGTATATAGTGTTGTGATCATTTTTGTAGACTACAAGGGTTATATCTGTTTCTGTCATGCAAAAATCTATTTGGATATGTCTGTGTCATTTGGTATTTACTCATTGGATGCATTTTTTTTTCTTTCATTGTGACATTTCGAAGTATTTCAAGTATGAATGAAATAAAATATATATAAGCTACTATGTAAAATAATACAAAAAAAATGGAAATTAATTTGGAAAAATTTTGATAGTAAAAGTATAAAAGTTTCAGAAAAATAGTAAACATGTTTAAAAAATTCACAATTTAAATATATCTAACAATAATTAAACATTATGGGCCTGTAAAGGGCTTGTAATCTTGCTAATAAAAATTAATGCATAATTACTGGCATTTTGTAAGAAATTTACAAAATTTTATAAATTAAATAATTTATTACTTTCTAACTATTCATGTATTATACATTAAATTTTCAGATTTCTTTTCACTACAAACATGTCAAATTATATTTGAAATCTGCTTTTTATACATTTAAAAAAAAGTGTATGATTATTTTTTTTTTTGTAAACTAAAAAAGAAATCAAAATATGAATTAATTTATCCATTTAGCAAAAAAATTTGAAAATTATGTCATTCTCTCCTCATGTGTAAAAAAGAAAAAGGCCTTGTAGTTTGGGTTTTTTTAAAATAAAAAATAATAATTAAAATAAATTTTTAAATAAAAAAAAATCAGGTTACTCCTGTTTCTAATTAACCTATCTTTATTTGTTAATAATTTATTATAAAGATTCTCAAGACAATGAACTTTCTTTCTTCAATACTATTGGAAACTAACTACTGATCTGTTAACATTGGATACAAATAGGAGTCTGTAAATTGTAATTATTTTTAGATTTTATTATTATCTCATTAGTTGTAATGAAATTAATAATTAATAAAATAATTGTTTGAAAGTTAGAGGCTTGAAAGTAATTAAAAAATGCTAATAAGCTGTTAGAAATTTTGATATTGAATCAGTAATATTTGTTACAGGACAAAATAATATTTATGCATTTGAATTATCTGAATACTCTTTTGTAATATTTGACAAATACTCTGTGTAAAACTTATTTATAAAAGCTTTATATGAAATCAATTATTTACTACTCAAAAGAATCTTACTTTATGTGATTATTACATTTTAATCACTGTTATGTAGAATAATTAAGAAAATAATTATCTGTTTTTCAAAAAAGATTGTTTTGAAACCTTAATTTTTTTTTTTCTCTTAAAAACTTTGATATTTAATATGTAAATAAAGTATTTACATAATAAAAAAAGTTTTATTAGAGCCATACATGTTTTGAATGAATTATTCTGTGGAGTTGCTGTAATGGAAGATGAGTTATATGTCTCAGTTTGCATAACTTTTAAATTTGATTAGTGTATTTTATTACAATAATGAAAAGAATTTGTGATGAACATTATATATGGATTTTGATTATGTAATGAACATTATTAAAATATATAAATTTTAAAGTAAATCAAACTTGTACATATATTAATTCTGAAAATAACTGTAGATAAATAAAAGTGTCAAGAGATATGCATAGTGTCAAGTATCAAATTGTTTTTAATGATTTACAATAATGGTATTAACTGATGTTCCTTCATAAAGATAGTTTTATGTATGCACAAGATGTTCCAAAAATAAAAATATTTCAATTGTGCAAGATTCCTTGTTTAGAATATATAATGAATGTCTCTAACAATTTTAGGTTAGCTCCTTCTAATTGGATAATGTAGTAACTGTTAACTGCCATCAGATTAGCAATATTTATCACAGCTAGACATATTATTAAAATTCTTTCAGTACAAACAATATCAATCACTGTGACACTTGCCTGTAAAAATAATGTTTATTTTAATTTTTAAATCAATAAATGAAATTTATCTAGTAAAATATCTTTGATTGTAACCTACGTATATGTATATATTAAATATCAGTGCCAGTGATCAGATACACTACTTTGGGAAACCATATATTTTTATTTTGAATATTTGAAAGTCATTTACACTGAAGTGACAAAAGTCATGGGATACCTCTTAATATCGTGTCGGCCCTCCTTTCGCCCGGCGAAGTGCAGCAACTCGACGTGGCATGGACTCAACAAGTCGTTGGAAGTCTTCTGCAGGAATATTGAGCCATGCTGTCTCGATAGACGTCCATAATTGTGAAAGCGTTGATGGTGCAGGATTTTGGGCACGAACAGACCTCTCGATGATGTCCCATAAATGCTCGATGGGATTCATGTCGGGAGATCTAGGTGGCCAGATCATTCGTTGGAATTGTCCAGAATGTTCTTCAAACCAATCGCGAACAGTTGTGGCCCGGTGACATGGCGCATTGTCATCCATAAAAATCCCATCGTTGTTTGGGTACATGAAGTCCATGAATGGCTGCAAGTGATCTCAAGTAGCTGAACATAAGCATTTCCAGTCAATGTTCGGTCCAGCCGCACCAGAGGACCAAGTCCATGCCATGAAAAACAGCCCACACCATTACGGAGCCACCACCAGCTTGAACAGTGCCTTGCTGACAGTTTGGGTCCATGGCTTCGTGGGGTCTGCGCCACACTCGAACCCTACCATCAGCTCTTACCAACTGAAATCGTGACTCATCGGACCAGGCCACGGTTTTCCATTCATCTAGGGACCAACCGATATGCTCACGTGCCCACGAGAGTCGCTGCAAGCGATGTCGTTCTGTCAGTAAAGGCACTCGAGTCGGTCTTCTGCTGGAATAGCCCAAGAAAAGCCAAATTTCTCCGCACAGTTCTAACAGACAAGTCCCTTGTACGTCCCACATTGATTTCTGCGGTTATTTGACGCAGTGTTGCTTGCTGTTAGAATTTACGACTCTTTGCAGACGTCGCCGGTCTCGGTCGTTAAGTGCAGGCGGTCGACCACTGAGCTGTCCATGGTGGGATGTTATGCCTGAAATTTCATACTCTCGGCACACTCTTGACACAGTGGATCTGGGAATGTTGAATTCCCTAACGATTTCCGAAATGGCATGACCCATGCGTCTAGCTCCAACTAACATTCCGCGTTCAAAGTCTGTTAATTCCCGTCGTGCGGTCATCATCACATCAAAACCTCTTCACATGAATAACTTGAACAGAAATGAAAGCACTGCGCATTTATACCTGTTCTACGCGATGCTACTGCCATCTGAAAATTTGCATATTGCTATCCCATGACTTTTGTCACTTCAGTGTATTTACTTTTGATAACAACAAAAAACAAGAAGAAACTGAAAAAGGAGTTAAATTTTTTAAGGTTTATCCATAGTTTTTCCTGATCATGGCCAATCTATTCAATTTATCATAAATGAGAGTGCTCAACATGCGAGATTCATTGCTTTATGTCATGGCTAAACTTAAATATTGACTGGTTCATTAAAAGTTAACAATACATTAGTGCATAGATTACTATAACTGGGGGAATTTAAGTTGATTGTGCTACTTAACAATTGATTTATACTATAAAAAAAGGATCCTTCTGTAAAATTTGTTAATTTAATTATTTTCTCAGCTCTTATTTTGTTACATTTTTTAAATTTTGCCCAAGTTTTATGTTATATAACATTTGGAATAAATAGTATGCTTGAATAGCTATCTTTTTTCATTTAGAATAATAACTTTAAATGTGAGAATAGGGGAAATATTACTGTAGGTCTGAAATTTCCTGCAATTTCTGTTTAATTAAATTCTCTTGGTGTTTGATGCATATGCAAATTGAGAAATGCTGAACTTTTTTTTTTTTTTTTTTTTTGCATCAAATCAAGATCTAATTTAAACGTATTAATTTTTTTCAAATCTATGTATTTTCTTTCTCAAATTTAAAATAATTTTTATCTCCTATCTTAAAGTACTGCTATTATTATCTTTCTATTCACATTTATTATTTTAATATTTTCATTACAAACATACTTTTGTTTAAATTATTCTTTTTTTACCTCAAAAGAAGAAGAAAAAAAATGTTTAATATTAACTTTTTATTATTATTGAATATTATTGTTGCATGCATATATATTTCTGAAGAATTATTCATAATTGTAATAAAAAAATAATATAAGTAATAGTAATGTTGGAATAAAACATTTTATTAAAACTTGAAATTTGATACAGAATGTGAACAAAATCTAATAGTATTCTCAGTGGAATGTTATACTTAAGAGAAAGAAGAAATATAAAAAAAGTTAATAAGAGAAACAGAATTAAAAAATAAAATTTTGAATATGATAGTCGGCGAGTACGTATCTTAAGAAAAAAAGTGTAAAGTGTAAAAAAAAGTGTACAGATTTTTAAATTTGAACCTAAGTCTTGTTTCCAGTTGACTTAATACAAGTGTGTAAATAAAAACAAATTTAAATGTGAATAGTTATTATAATTTTTTTGTATTATAAATTTTAATTAATTACTGAGTTTGGGAAACATTCTTAAACAAAAATAGACCATTGAGACTCATTTTAATTTTCAGTACTTGCTATTGTTGTGAGTTGTTGTATTAAATTTATTAAAAATAATTATAGTCTTTGTTTTAACTGATCAGCATTCTACTTGGCTTTCACCAACAGCCTTAATAAATCTTCAACCAAACTTTTTGCAGCTAATTACTAAAATAACCAATATTCATAAGAGATCCAAAAAAAAAAAAAAAAAAAAAAATTAATTTTTGAAGATAAACAACATTGAAATACTTTTTAATAAACTTGATCCACAGATGCAAATATTTGTAAGTGGAAAGTTACAGCTATATAAATCTCATTAATCAATTATAATGTTTAAATTCATTATGTGAATTGTCCGTGCACATCACAAAGTTTTCAAATCTCATATTAATTACAATTTAAATGGTTCATTTCATTAAGTCAGTTATTGTGTATCCTAATTGCCCATTACAGAAAAAAAAACCTCACCTGATTATTATTTTGTATGATTTACTTGCATTGTAAATTTTATAATGTAATCAATATAAATTTTAATGGGCCAAGTGGTTAGCACCTAGTACCACAGGTTTCTGTTTAGAGTTCCGGTGGTGCCATGGATGTTTGTGAAAGGTTCGAAATCCACTTTAAGCCGTACGTTCCCGTCCATATGACCGTAGAGCCCATTCAGACTTCTCACCCACGTCATTCCCAAACTGTGAAGGGGCAACTCAGCTCTAGGCATAGGGATGTGGTGTGGTATAGTAGTAGCAGTAGTGGGCCGGATTGATGACGCTTTCTGTCTAGTTTCGGCTCATAGGCTGTAGTTTGGAGACCCCTGCATTATATGATTTCATAAAGATAACGTGTACAGTCGATGGAATTCTTGCTCAATGACCAACAGTTTTTGCATGCTAAAATAGTAATTGTTGATATTAATGTCCCCAATGCAACAAAGCATGGGTATATGTATAATACAAATTCATGCATAAACGTGACCAAATATCATGATAGTTCTAATGTGTGAAAATTTTATAATTTCTTTAAATCCCATATCTAATACACTGCGTAAAAAAAGTAGAAGGACGGTGTTTTTTTGCCAATTAATATCTCTTATTTTCTCCTAACTACCAGATATTTATGCAGATTTAGTTTAATGACCCTTTCTTCATTTTAGACTAAAATTAAGCATCTACCACTAATAGTAATAATAAAATTAGTATATATAATTTCCGATGAGTAAAAAAAGTAGAAGGACACTTGCTAATATATTTAATTTAGTGAGTTGTTCTTTAGTTAAATAGTGATTTTGTACTTTGTTTTATCCGTTTCTGTCAAAAAAGTATAATTTGTTTAAAAGTTACGCTGTTTCTCCGTTCTCAGAATGTCTAAAGGAATACCTTTGAACGATTTTCAAAAAGACCAAATTTCCGCATATCAAAATGATGGTAAAGGTGTCAGACAGATTGCTCGATTTTTGCAGGTGAGCCCCAATACAGTTTCAAATTTTATCAGAAATCCTTATAAAAATGGAAAGAAAAAGAAGACTGGTAGACCGAAAAAGTTAACACCACGTGATGAAAGAAAACTTGTTCGTGTGCTTAAGAACAAAGGAAGTGTTTCAAAGGCAAGAAATCAAGCAGGACTTAATCATGTGACGAAACAAACAGTTTACAACTATATTAAAAGATCTAAAAAATTCATTTTCAAAAAACGGAAACATCATCCTAAGTGGACACAAGCTCACATTGATAACCGTTTAGCGTGGGCTAAGGAGCACATGTCCTGGACTACAGAATGGACTTCTGTGATATTTTCCGATGAAAAGAAATTTAACTTAGACGGTCCAGACGGATATCAGCACTACTGGCATTGTCTGGGGAATGAAGACGAATACTATTCAACAAGACAAATGGGAGGCAGGAGTTTAATGGTTTGGTTGGCTGTTGGATACGGAGGAAGGACAAGTCTGGTTTTCTTAAATGGTAGGCAAAAACATAGACTACATTCAAATGCTGAATTCCGAGCTTCTTCCTTATGGCTCTGACTTGGGGGGTGAAGAGTGGAAGTTTCAGCAAGACGGAGCTTCCATTCACACCGCGACTGGAGTCAAAAATTGGTTCCTAACAAATAATGTGGATATTTTACCATGGCCAGCCAAAAGTCCTGACCTTAATATAGTGGAAAACATCCGGGCAATGCCAGTTCGTCGAGTTTACGCTGATGGAAGGCAATTTCATTCGCTAACTCAGCTTCGAGAAGCATTGAAGGACTCATGGAACAATTTTTGTCAAACAGAAGTTCAATCTCTATACAATTCACTTCCAAACAGAATATTTGAAGTTATAAAGGCCAATCGGAAGAACATTCCTTATTAAAATCACTATTTTTCCATTCATTATAATGCTGTCCTTCTACTTTTTTTACAAAGTTTCAAAAAAGAGAAACTATTTTAGTTGCCATTAATATTTTATGTTTGAATATCATAATTCTGATGTTAAAATTGTATTTTTAAAATATTTGTAAAATGTTTATAATAAAAAATTTTAGTAAAAATGAAATATTTTTCGGTTATTGTTATAAAATCAAGTGTCCTTCTACTTTTTTTACGTAGTGTATAATAATAATAAAGTTGTGCAACTTTATAGTAATTCTGCATACGAACTTATTCAATTCCTTCTATTAGCTCACGCTCTCCCTATACATATCTTGTTCAAATTTTCAATCGCTCATAAAATACTTTTTAGTCATCCACTCAAGTTCAAATACATTTTTTTTTTTGAACTTGTAGTGGATGACACTGGATGTTAACACAGTTTTTTCAAATATTAATTCATTCATAAAATTTATTGAATTAATTTAAATTTTTTTTAGATTTAAGTTGCATATAGCTACCCATAGATGGCGCCAGATAAATTTAAAAAAATGAATGAAAATTATTTATAAAAGACTTTCTGCTGTTAGTGAAAAAAAAGTAGGAATTGACTTTAATTTTTTTTTTATATATATATATATATATATTACTTGTTTAATCAAAAGAATAAAACAGATTTCCTTATTCTAGACCCTTAAAATGACTCCTTTTCCTCCATCCATGAGTAGACTACTCATAGAATGTCGATCCAGCACTGCCGAACACTGAGCATGAGTCAGTGCAACATTATATACACTGAAGTGACAAAAGTCATGGGATAGCAATATGCAAATTTTCAGATGGCAGTAGCATCGCGTAGAACAGGTATAAATGCGAAGTGCTTTCACAGAGCTTTCATTTCTGTTCAAGTTATTCATGTGAAGAGGTTTTGACGTGATGATGACCGCACGACGGGAATTAACAGACTTTGAACGCGGAATGTTAGTTGGAGCTAGACGCATGGGTCATGCCATTTCGGAAATCGTTAGGAAATTCAACATTCCCAGATCCACTGTGTCAAGGGTGTGCCGAGAGTATGAAATTTCAGTCATAACATCCCACCATGGACAGCGCAGTGGTCGACCGCCTGCACTTAACGACCGAGACCGGCGACGTCTGCAAAGAGTCGTAAATTCTAACAGACAAGCAACACTGCGTCAAATAACCGCAGAAATCAATGTGGGACGTACAAGGGACTATTCTGTTAGAACTGTGCGGAGAAATTTGGCTTTCTTGGGCTATTCCAGCAGAAGACGACTCGAGTGCCTTTACTGACAGAACGACATCGCTTGCAGCGACTCTCGTGGGCACGTGAGCATATCGGTTGGTCCCTAGATGAATGGAAAACCGTGGCCTGGTCCGATGAGTCACGATTTCAGTTGGTAAGAGCTGATGGTAGGGTTCGAGTGTGGCGCAGACCCCGAAGCCATGGACCCAAACTGTCAGCAAGGCACTGTTCAAGCTGGTGGTGGCTCCGTAATGGTGTGGGCTGTTTTTTCATGGCATGGACTTGGTCCTCTGGTGCGACTGGACCGAACATTGACTGGAAACTCGACTCGAACATTGACTGGATCACTTGCAGCCATTCATGGACTTCATGTACCCAAACAACGATGGGATTTTTATGGATGACAATGCGCCATGTCACCGGGCCACAACTGTTCGTGATTGGTTTGAAGAACATTCTGGACAATTCCAACGAATGATCTGGCCACCTAGATCGTCCGACATGAATCCCATCGAGCATTTATGGGCCATCTTTGAGAGGTCTGTTCGTGCCCAAAATCCTGCACCATCAACGCTTTCACAATTATGGACGTCTATCGAGACAGCACGGCTCAATATTCCTGCAGAAGACTTCCAACGACTTGTTGAGTCCATGCCACGTCGAGTTGCTGCACTTCGGCGGGCGAAAGGAGGGCCGACACGATATTAAGAGGTATCCCATGACTTTTGTCACTTCAGTGTATAATAAACAAATTCTTGAATTGATTTTATTCAATTCCTTCTATTAGCTCACACTCTCCCTATATATATCTTGTTCAAATTTTCAATCGTTCATAAAATACTTTTTATTCATCCACTCCTGTTCAAATGCATTTTTTTTTGAACTTGTAGTGGATGACACTGGATGTTAATACAGTTTTTTCAAATATTAATTCAGTCATTAAATTTAATTAATTGATTTTTTTTTTTTTTTTTTTTTTTAGATTTAAGTTGCATATATCTACCAATAGATGGCGCCAGATAAACTTAGTGTAGTTATCTGTTAAAAAAAAGTAGGAAGCATCATTGGGCGCGGTCAGTACTTGGGTGGGTGACCACCTGGGAACACTGCGTGCCGTTGGCAAATTTGGGACCTGAATGGCCGAGTGTCTAGCGCTCTGGCGCTCGGTGCCACAGGTTTCGGGTTCGAATCCCGGCGGTGCCATGGATGTTTGTAGTGGTTCGGAATCCACTTTAAGCCGTAGGTCCCGGTCTTCTATGACTGTAAGAGCGTCACGGAGCAAAAGTCAGGCTTCTACCTACGGGTGCTCCATCACAACAGAAGCTGCTTCCTTCCCCTTCAATCATGAGTCCATATGGGCTCGTGGGCTTGGCCAGCCAAGTGGGATAAGAAACAACAACAACAACAAACAACAAAAGTAGGAATTGACTTTTAAAAAAAAAATTTTATATTATTTGGTTAAAATGTAATTTTTTTTAATTACTATACCAAAATGTTGGAAACTTTGAAATTAATAAGAATGTAAACATAATATCGTCTGCGCAACATTCTAAATCAACTTAATTATTATTATTTTTTTAACTTCAGTATATAAAAGGGATTTTTTATTTTACCAAATTAAGCCTAAGTAAAGGTCATTAAAAATTAATTAGATTTTATCCACAACCATGTTTCTGAATAACAACTATCTGCTTGTTTTGTAGAAATCTAATTTTTTTTCTTTCTGTTTTTGAAGCATGTATTTAAATATTTCCATTTCCCTAAGCAATCATAATGTTCTTTTTATTTCGTAAGATTGTGTAACAGCTAAACAATCATTAATTTTATATAGTGATTTATATTGTTATTGTATTTTCAGTGAAGTAATATATTTCATCATATTTACAGTTCGTTTACTTTTAAAGTATAAGAGAGAAGGCTTAAGATATAAGATAACTATAATATATGTTAGTAATTATCTCTTCATCATGAATATTTTTATGTAATAAAATTCGACATATTGATTGATATATATTTTATTTACTTATTGTACAAGAAAAAGATAGTATTCTATTTTGAAATTCTCGGGGAAAAAACTAAACGAATGCACCTAATTATTTAGCACTAAAATTAGTCTAAATGAGATATTTTGCAATGAAATATGCATAATCAATAGGGGGGAAGAAGATAAATTTGTTTTGAATAATGAAATAGTTTTGTTTTAAACACAACAAAATAAAAGGACAAGTGAAATAAAATAAACATAATTCATACTAAAAAATAATTATTAAAAACTATTTTTTTTTAAAAATCGGAGAATTTAGCCTCTCATTTTGTTGTTAACGTTTCAAAAACAAAACTTCTATGTACAAAGTTTCAAATCTGTATAAAATCGATAAATCGTAACATCGCGATATTTCATGGACGATATAACGATTTTAGAAATTCCAACATCGTCCAGTCCTTGTCTCTATATAAAAAAGAGAAATGATTTTCTGTATGATAATTTTTTTTTTTTTACTTTTGTAACCATGCTTCCTCCTAAGCATTGGCAGGAGCGCCCCCTGTGGTGTTCAGGAGAAATGATCAGTAGGACTCGAGACTCTCCCCCGTGAGGAAGTATAGCCCAAACTGCGCTGCAGCAAAGAAACGTTTAGTTGATCTACAGTCTCTCATCCCGAGAAAAAATATATTTAACGTAACCATGAGTATTAATTGGCCTACAGACTCTCATCCGGAGATGAAGTATCTTTCGCGCACCCTGCGCGTATCTCAGTATTGAGTTTTCGGCTTAGAAATGGAATTCTTCCACGAATCTATAATTACATGTCTTTAAATGTGTTAAATATTGCTGTAAGTGTGTGGTGTTTTTGCGTGTGTCAATAAAGCAGTGAATTCTCCAACCTGTGTCTCAAGGATCTGAACTCAATCACCACAGATACAATCTGGTTATTCAACCTGCACTCTACACTTTATACATTTTTGTGAATCTTAGATTGTTTTAAGTTAGTCTTTAGATGAAATTTTGATTCAACATTTCCTTATACAGCAAACCTGTTTTTGCGCCGGGGATAGGGTCCATATAAAAGATATCGCATAAAAAAATATCTAAACATCATAAGTAGCTATAAAATATATTGTTAGGGGAGGTGCAAGCATTTTCTTTCTACTTCCAAATGAAAGTAAATACCATCATAAAATGAACATAGGCCTGATAGCTTCAAACTTCACCAGCGAGCTCATAGCAATTAAAGAGGCAGTTGCTTTATATCTAAATGACTCAAATATTTCAGGCCTCACTGACGGGTTAGTGATTTTTTTTGACTGCAAGTCGGCTCTAAAAGCAATTAAAAATGGAGATACTAACATCACTTCTGCGATAAATGTTCTGCTCGAGACTCTACACTGTAGAGGCAAATCAGGTCATCTTCAATGGATTCCTGCACATGTCAATATTGAGGGCAACGAATGAGCTGACTCTTTAGCCAAAGAAGCCAGGAACAATGATCAATCCAGGACTACCATCACACTTGCAGATGCTAACACAGTTGCCTAAAGCCGGCTCATTCCTCATAACTTTAAGAAGCCACTCATCACGGACTTCAACTGCCCTAGGAAGTTGACATCAGTTATTAGCAGACTCAGAACTAATCATTACAGGGGGATGAAGATTCTCCCAGACAAGACCTGCAGAAATTGCCCCAACGCTTTCCTAACACCTAAGCACATTCTGGAGTGCCCAGCACTCACTCCCCATGTTTTGCAATTGGGTATGGTGCCAATCGAGGCCAACTTAAGAGAAGTCCTGTATAGTGAAGCGGCGTCATTGCTAGCGGCCGTTATCGTGAAGACTTTTAACTTGTTCTAACTTTAATAATAATATTTTAAATCCATGGACACGATAACAATAACAAGTATATTGTTTGCAAAGCCTTTGAAAAAAAATTGTGATAAACAGAGGTAAGATAAAAAAAAATCCCACATAGAAAATATGCAAATTAAAATATCAAGATAAAACACTACTTAGCATCTAATAACATTCGTAGTAATGGGATGATATAATATCAAGTGGGTCATCTTTTTAATTTGCATGTTATTTTAACCGCCACCTATCGTTTTCTTTTTAAATTACATTTTTTTAATTAATTTTTATTCATAAAATGCATTTGATGGAATTTTTTTTTTAAATATGGCACAAAAAAACCTGTATAAAAACATGTCTGGCTTTATTTATTTTTAAAAGAATAACATATTTTATTAAATTTGAGTTTCTTTAAATTACTTTATTCATACTATACCATTTTATTGCATATTATATTTCCTTATTTAAAAATGTCATTATTTTACGAGCAGAATTTTTTTTTTGTAGCGAATTCAAATAGTTGAAAATTATTAAGGAAGGTATTAAAATTACATAATATTAAATTAGTAATTTTTAGCTTTATTATAGGTTATTTTATAATTCTATTCTGTCGCTAAGATTTCAAATGCTTATTTTTTTATTGACTTATTATTTGATTAATTTAAATTAATTTTTATTTTGTCCATAGGCTAGCTACTGAATTAAGAAAGGAGTTAAATAATATAATTTTTTTTTTAAACTTTCCATTAAATATTTTTTCAAAAGTTATTTTTCTAAAAATAAAATTAGTTCATTACTATAATAAAAACAAGTAATGTAAAAAAAAATTTTTTAAAGTCAATTCCTACTTTTTTTTCACTATATAGCAGAAAGTCCTTTATAAATAATTTTCATTCCTCTTTTTTAACTTTATCTGGCGCCGTCTATTGGTAGATATACGCAACTTAAATCTAAAAAAAAAAATTAATTAATTAATTAAATTTAGTTACTGAATGAATATTTGAAAAAACTGTATTAACATGCAGTGTCATCCACTACAAGTTAAAAAAATGTATTTTAAGTTGAGTCAATGAATAAAAAGTATTTCATGAACGATTGAAAATGTGAACAAGATATATATAGGGAGAGTGTGAGCTAATAGAAGGAATTGAAAAAAATTATGCTAGTGAATAAAAGAATAAAAGGCGTATTCTTTATGAAAACTAAGAATAAAATCCTTCGTTTGTATTTCCTTTTAGAGAACTACAAAAAATAATAATCGTTTTCAAGCTACAGCAAACGATTTTCTTTTTCCTTTCCTGACGTGAGTAATTTATGTATCTTTTTTCTTTCTTCTTCTTTTATTTATTTATTTATTCTTTTTTTTAATATTCTTTCTTTTGTGCTTTGAATAATTTTTGCCGAGATTTCCTTTACACCGAATATTAAATAAACTAAATAACCTAAAATCGTGTAGCTTGACTTACGGTACCAAACGATCCCTGACCTTGATCGTGAACTTCATGTAATTGTTTTTCATTATTATTATTATTATTTTATTTCTGTAACAAGACTTGAGAAGGTTGTTGACCAAGCAATTATTATTCCATTTTCTTTTTCAGTTAAGTTCATTTTTCATATTCGACCTCTTTATGGGAAAAATGACATCAAAGGAAACTATTGCATATAGGTAATTTCCCGATTGTATAATACTTCCCTCTTATATATCACTGTCGTTAAATTCCTAATAAATACACGGTGTTCGAATTTTTACTTTTTCATCTCATCGAAGAGCGAGAGCATTTAAATAAGATATTTTTTTAATGTATTTCATTTTATTTATTTGTATTTTCATTTTGTTGTTATTAAAAAAATTATGCTGGAACAGTAATTAAGAATAAAATTCTTTTTGAGAACTATGAATAAAATCCTTCATTTACATTTAATTTTAGAGAATTCTTTAATGTACTTTTTTTTACAATAACTTTTTTTAAACTTCAGCAAATAATTTTCTTTTTCTTTCCTTGACATGAGTAATTTATGTATGTTTGTATCTCATGCATACATAAAAATTTTGTATGCCTGAGATTTTACTCCAATTGTATGAATTACTATCTCTTCAGAATACATTAGATAAATTAAACTGCTCAAAACATTTAGGGGATATTATGATTTTGGATAAAAACTGCTGATGAGAGCATGTTTTGGCGAATGATATATGATGTATAGGTATTGTAAGATTGAGAAAAGATGAAGAAGCAATGAATAAGGAATAATTAAATTTTACAGACTATAGTTGCTAGCAAATAAATGAAAAATGTGATTTCTCAGATACAAATGAGTTTCGGTAAGGGTATTTAGTATTTCCCCTGACTGAACGCAACGTCGTACACCTACGAGGCATGGAATCAATGAGGGGCTGGAGTATTCTTTCTCAATCCTGTAGAACAGAGCTTTCCAACTGCTGAATTGTTTCAACCCTTCTCCTTAGAATCTCCCAGACATGTTACATTGGGTTTAAATCTGGGGAATATGCTGGCCAATCCATTCGAAGGATTCCTTTGTCGAAATGGTAATTGTCCATTAGCTGATCACGATGTGGCTTAGCATTACCATCCGTGAGAATTAATTCATTCCCAATTGCTGCAGCGTAAAAGACCACAATAGGTCTGATGATCTCCTCCCTACATCGCTGAGCCGTTAGTGCTCCATTTCTGATAATGTGTATATTGGTGGGGCCATTGATAGAAATTCCAACCCAGACCAGCACTCCGCCTCTTCTAAATCGGACACTTTCATTCACAAATGCAGGAATATTTCGTGTGCCAAGTTCTCTTCAGATTAGAATGCGCTTATTGTCAGGTTATGCACTAAAGCGGGACTCATCTGTGAAGGGCATATTTTTATGTTGCTTCACTCATCTTGTTCCCATTTCAGATGCTCTTGTTCTCACCTTCTGAGGGCAGCACGGTAGTCCTGTGTCAATGAAACAAAAACCATAGGTCTGCGAGTATACAAACCCATATGTCTGAGACGGTTTCGAATAGAAATTCTGGTGCCAGTAGCCCACTGAAGGTGCTGTACGACGATTTGTGTTGGTGCGAAGCAGCTTCTATCTTGAGTCGGAGTCCTTTGAAGTTATGAGATAATACATTGAAAAAGGAAGCAAGACTAATAGGTGACTTGCCTATATATATATATATATATATATATATACACTGAAGTGACAAAAGTCATGGGATAGCAATATGCAAATTTTCAGATGGCAGTAGCATCGCGTAGAACAGGTATAAATGCGCAGTGCTTTCGCAGAGCTTTCATTTCTGTTCAAGTTATTCATGTGAAGAGGTTTTGACGTGATGATGACCGCACGACGGGAATTAACAGACTTTGAACGCGGAATGTTAGTTGGAGCTAGACGCATGGGTCATGCCCTTTCGGAAATCGTTAGGGAATTCAACATTCCCAGATCCACTGTGTCAAGAGTGTGCCGAGAGTATGAAATTTCAGGCGTAACATCCCACCATGGACAGCGCAGTGGTCGACCGCCTGCACTTAACGACCGAGACCGGCGACGTCTGCAAAGAGTCGTAAATTCTAACAGACAAGCAACACTGCGTCAAATAACCGCAGAAATCAATGTGGGACGTACAAGGGACTTGTCTGTTAGAACTGTGCGGAGAAATTTGGCTTTCTTGGGCTATTCCAGCAGAAGACCGACTCTAGTGCCTTTACTGACAGAACGACATCGCTTGCAGCGACTCTCGTGGGCACGTGAGCATATCGGTTGGTCCCTAGATGAATGGAAAACCGTGGCCTGATCCGACGAGTCACGATTTCAGTTGGTAAGAGCTGATGGTAGGGTTCGAGTGTGGCGCAGACCCCACGAAGCCATGGACCCAAACTGTAATGGTGTGGGCTGTTTTTTCATGGCATGGACTTGGTCCTCTGGTGCTACTGGACCGAACATTGACTGGAAATGCTTATGTTCAGCTACTTGGAGATCACTTGCAGCCATTCATGGACTTCATGTACCCAAACGATGGGATTTTTATGGATGACAATGCGCCATGTCACCGGGCCACAACTGTTCGCGATTGGTTTGAAGAACATTCTGGACAATTCCAACGAATGATCTGGCCACCTAGATTCCCCGACATGAATCCCATCGAGCATTTATGGGACATCATCGAGAGGTCTGTTCGTGCCCAAAATCCTGCACCATCAACGCTTTCACAATTATGGACGTCTATCGAGACAGCATGGATCAATATTCCTGCAGAAGACTTCCAACGACTTGTTGAGTCCATGCCACGTCGAGTTGCTGCACTTCGCCGGGCGAAAGGAGGGCCGACACGATATTAAGATGTATCCCATGACTTTTGTCACTTCAGTGTATATATATATATATATATATACACATATATATGAAGAATTAAAAGAAAGAGACATGTAAAGTTTTGAAGTAATCTAAACAAAATGAGGAAGGTTTTTTATTTATTTATTCTCTTATTTATATTTTATTTATAAACATATAAAAACAAATAAAAATAATTAAGAAGCAGAGTTTAAGAAAATGAAGGTGCTGTAGCAAAAAAGTGGTGTTTATAGAGTGGTTTCTTATGGCCGTTAGTGCTAAATACAGGTCCTCATTTTGTATTGTTGCACGCGTACAACCTTCTCCCGATCTTCGACGAACATTTTCAGTTTCCAAAAACTCCTTACATAGTCTGGAAATGACATTTTAAGAAACTCCTAACACTTGCTACTAATTTCTAAACTAATTGCGTTTTATCCGCCTCTAAACGACCGATGGTCTTATAGACTAACCATTCAGCTAAGTCATCTCGCTGAAACATTGTGGTCGCTATTACAAAACAATCAACGCATGTGAATTGTTTTTAATCTCCTCCTACAGAAGAAAGGCTGCAGGTCGCTTTTCACTCTTTGTATAAAATGTATAGTTTTCGACGTCACAGACACAATTTGCATATTCCCAACTTTGTAAACATTATATTTTTTCTTTTTAACCTCTTTCATTTCATTTTTGTTTAAAAAGTTGTCGATTATGGGGTTATTTCATACCGAACTCACAATATCCCCTTACTTATTTTTAGAGTATACATATCCTGTTGTGAAGACAAATATATATATTGGAGAGAGATGCCCTAACGCATTGACGAATAATATAGTGACCAATAGAAATACATCAATTTAATATGTCTATATCAGATGAGGGCACTCCGATCATCCACCGCAGGACACACTCACTCTGTGCTATACACTCACTTGGTGCTTCAACAATTTGAGAAGAACAATCCCATGGATGGAATGTGTGGAGTTCGCAGTTTCCTACAATCTTCTTGATCCCAAAGATTGTTTCAATTTGCGGATTTATTTTATTGATACTTAACAAAAACAAGAGAATTTCCGGTTCGGCATCACTGAACTGATGTCAAACAGAGTTGTGAAATTGAACACGTTATATTTAACCAATAATATAAAAGTTGAAAGTTCACATTTGTCACGAATAATTGTCGTGTTTTCTGATGAATAAAACTCGAGTGATTTAATAAATTATCAATTTTTATAAATCGGGAGTGCGCCACTGCTAACTTTAGAAGCAATATTTTAAGGAATTAATTATTTTTGTTAAACATCGATTGGGCCTGTGTTGCACCTATGTACACTACGAGCTGAGGGCTGCCTGATGGCGAATTGGCTAGCTCTCTTGTCTTTGGTACCACAGGCTTCAGGTTCGAATCCTGGCGATGGTATGGATATTTTATAATGGTTCGCAATCCACTTTAAACTGTTGGTCCCGGTCTCATACAACCGTAAATCGTCACAGAGCCCAATTAGACTTCTTCTCACCCACATCATTCCCAAACTGTAAAGGGCAACTCGGCTCTAAGCACAGTGATTGGTGTGGTATAGTAATTGTAGTAGTAGTGGTTCGGAATTCATGTTATACACTCAAGAGCCAAAACATTATGACCACCTGTCAATAACGAGTTAGTCCACCTTTGGCGCGCAACACAGCTTCAACCCGCCTTGGCATGGATGTCACAAGTCCTTGGTAGATGGCCGGAGACAGATTGTACCAGATGTTTAAGCAACGGTCACGCAAATCCGAGATATTGCGAATTGGTGGTCTTTGAACTCTGAGCTGCCGGTTCCAGGACATCCCAAATGTGTTCTATCGGATTGTGACGGAAACCCATATCGGATCGACAGAATCAGAACAATATCTTCTTGATAACATTTTTATTTTTATCTTTTTGATAACTTTGTAAATGTAATGTTTCCAAATAACTTTGTTGTAACAAGAAATGAAATAAAATAATTACTTTTTGGCATTTATCAATTTAGTTTACAATATTTCATACAAATGTTTTATTTGTATAAAATAGCCCCTCCATTCACCTGTGAAGACCGGGCTAATGTTATGTTTATTAGAAAGGACAGAGCAGTTATCAGTGTGTTTATCAAAAAGAGTCAATTTTTTTAATGGCTTCTATATTATTTGAATAGTTGGTCATTTTTTATTTTTTTTTGCACACTTTAGGCTAATTAGATCGAAACCTACAATTTAACTTGGATTCCGAACCACCAACAAACATCCATGCCACCGCCAAGATTCGCACCTGAATTCTGTGGAACCAAAGGTCAGAGCGGTGGCCAATTGGCCATCAGGTCTCTTGAACAGTTGGAGAAAGATACAAAAAGTTGTCTATATATTGAAGCATCGCAAATCTCCTGTTTTTATTTATTTATATTTTTTTAATAGCTTGTGTGATTTTACTCTTTCGCTGTTTTTAAAAATGTTGATTATTTGAAATGATCAAAAGGATATTTTAATGCTTAAATTAATTAAATTTTGAGTTGCACGGGTATATAACTAGCCAATATACACAGTCCAGTCACATAAACGTGACCACCACCTACTTTCGACGTCAACGTGAAATAACCAATCACAAAAGGCAGGTGGCAGCACTTTGCAGTGGAGTGTATATAAAGAATTCCACTTAATACCACACTCCACTTAAAGCCAGAATATACAAGAGCGTATATTCTGGCTTTTGACAGGTGGTCACATTAATGTCACTGAACTGCGTATTTTGGGGTCACATATATAACGGGTATATTTTGAGGTGTTCGGGTATATAAAGTGTGATGAATTTTTGAAATAATATATTCCGATTTTCGCTGTGAGAATCATTTTTTTAATACATCTTTCTATAGAAACATTATCATTGGAAGAATCATAATCATCATTCTAAAGGATATTAGAGATAATTAAATTCGTTGGTTAGTAAAATAACATTAAGATTAGGCAACGAAACGAAACCGTGATAGATTTTTTTTTTTAATTAGTGTTATCAAATAATTGCAACATTTGGCTGACTTTTTTTAAAAATGTCAACCAACTCTGGTTCATCCAGGTCATCATCATCATCATCTTCATCGCGGGCTTGTTCTCCTTGAAATAATAGTGAGCATTTCGTCATAATGAAGAACAGGTTCGTATTCAAGTGATTGCCATGAATCAATATTACTATCAACTTCAGTAGAAGTGAAACTAAATGCCGAAGAAAAAGTTTCAAATGACACCATTTTCTTTGTTTCACTGAACATTTTTTGCGGGCTATCAATCTTACAGAGGAATTAAACTAAAAGTTTGCAGTGAAAAGGGAATCTTAAAACACTGGGCGCTAATTATCAAGGTCATATGGCGCGGATGCGTTTCAGGTGCGCACATAAAGTCTTGAAAATTGTCTAACATATGTATTCCATTTCATTATAATACAGCAAAAAGGCCCAGTGGTAACGATCGCAAATAGCGTATAGGAGGGAGGTTCGAATCAGCTGGTGGCGTCCTTTGCAGTTACTGCTTTCAGAAACGAAAACACTGTGCAAAGCGTCCTCTTGCAATTATAAGCAAGATGCCTGGTGAGAATTTTCAGTATATTTTCCCCATAAGACACGGAAATGTGATGCCTTTACCCTTCCAGGAAGGCAATATCATCGCCAGTCGGTGGGCTGTTCGTAAAATTCATTAGTGGAACATGAGGCTCACTGCTGTTCAAAAAATAAATATAATGAAAAAAGTAAATAAAGAACTTGATGCACAACGGTACATTAATTTAGTGATAAGACAAGCAATTGCAATGCTTTTACCCCTAAAAGTACCCCAGGAAGGCAATGCCATCGCCGTCAGTGGACTTTTCGGGGCATTCATAAGTGGAACATATGGTCTACAGCTGTTCAAAAAAAAAAAAAAAAAAAAAAAAAAGCAATGAAAAAAAGTAAAGAAAGAATTTGATCCATAATGGTACATTAATTTAATAATAAAACACTCAAATGTAGTGGATTTACCCTTAAAAGTCCTCCAAAAAGGTAATTTCGTAGAGCGTCGGTGGGCTGTTCGGGATATTCATTAATGAAACACGTGGCTCATAGCTGTTCAACAACAACAAAAAAAAAAAAAAAAAAAAAAAAAAAAAGAATGTAATGAAAAAAGTAAATAAGGAACTTCATGCATAACGGTACATTATTTTAATGATAATAAAAGCAAATGCGATGTGTTTACCCCTAAAAGTCCTCCTCAGATGCGAAGGCAATGTCATCGCCCATCTGTGGGCTGTTCGTAACATTCATTAGCCGAATACGTGGCCGACAGTTGATCAACAAAAAAAAAAAAAAAAAAAGTATGTAATGAAAAAAGGAAATAATGAACTTGATGCATAATGGTACATTAATTTAATGATAAGACAAGTAAATGTGATGCGTTTACCCCTAAAAGTCTCCCAGGAAGGTAATGTCAATGGGTTTTCACCATCACCGTCAATGGGTTTTTAGGGGCATTTATAAGTGGAACATGTGGTCCACAGCTGTTCAAACAAAAAAAAAAAGCAATGAAAAAAGTAAAGAAAGAATTTGATCCATAATGGTACCTTAATTTAATAATAAAACACGTAAATGAAATGGATTTACCCTTAAAAGTCCTCCAGGACATGCTATCGCCCGTCGGTCAGCTGTTAGTGGCATTCATCAGTGGGACATAATTATTCAACAAAAAAAAAATGTAATGACAAAATTAAATAAAGAATTTGATTCATAATTGTACATTAATTTAATAAGTGTTTAATTTTTGTAGTCACCAAGCTCAAAATGTGTGGAATGAAATTATTTGTATTAATAATTTTTGTGTGTGTATTCATGCTTAAAAATGTTCATTAATAAATATGCATTAATTCAAAACAAACTTAAGTTTTTTAATGTACTATTTAGAAACAACCGTTTTTCCTTTTTTTGATGCAATTTTTAAATTGGAACATATTTTTAGTTATAAATATCGTAGCAGATCAGTATTGTATTAAATACAAATATTGTATATATTTTTAAATAAAAAATTACTTAGATAGAGCACTGCATACTGCATCAAGTCTAGTATACTATTCGTAAAAGATCTATGTGATCCTATAGAAAACATTGAATAAAATATATACATATATTTTTAATTCCTTTTATTAGCTGACACTCTCCCTATATATACCTTGTTCAAATTTTCAATCGTTCATAAAATACTTTTTATTCATCCACTCAAGTTCAAATACATTTTTTTTGAACTTGTAGTGGATGACACTGGATGTGAATACAGTTTTTTCAAATATTGATTCAATAATTAAATTTAATTGATTAATTTTAGTTTTTTTTTTCGATTTAGGTTAAGCATATATCTAAAAATAGATGGCGCCAGATAAACTTAAAAAAATGAATGAAAATTATTTATAAAGGATTTCCTGCAATATAGTGGGGAAAAAAGTAGGAATTGACTTTAAATTTTTTTTTTATACTACTTGTTTAATATTTAAAGTTTATTTTTTTTATTAATCTTAATCAGGATCATATTCACTTCATCGAATCATTAAATTTTAAAAATTTAAAAAAAAATAGCAATAGTATTTTTCGAGTAAAATAGACATATGAAAAACACTGTCTGTGCATTTCTGTCTCTTAAATTAAATACATTTGCATATTTTTCTACGGACAACATTACAATTACTCCTAATGTATTTTAAGGACTTACTGACCTTGGCTAGAAAATTGTCTTTTAAACTTTATAATTACTATTTGTCCTTGACAAAAAAAAAAATGCTCGAGCTTTGAAAAAAAAAATACTTAATTAAAGGTATTGACTCTGAGAAAGAAAATTTAAGCTTTGGTACTTTTTTGCATATCCATTTGTCAGAGAATAAATTAAATTTCTGAACATAATTAAAACATTTTATTGAATAAAAACCATATTGTAATATATATATTTTTTGGGAGGTAAGCAAATTTTCAATAAGATATAATCAAATGAATATTAAGAAACACAAATACATTTTTGTAGTTGTTCTCAATTAATAAACAAAGTTTCAAATTCTCACTATTATTATTTTTGTAGAAAAAATATCGTTAAATATTGCACATTTTTGTAGTCGATCACAATAAATAATCATAGCTTCAAAATATTTTTCCTATTATTATTTTTGTAGAAGAAATATTTTCAGACATTGCACATTTCCAGAAAGGTTAGGAACTTATATCTTAGCTTTCAACATGAAAATCTATTTAATAATTTGTCCCTTTTTTTTGTTATATATGTAGGTAAACTTTAACTAGTTTTGCAAAATTACTACTAATAATGTTGAATTTAACTTCGTGGAAGACATTATTAATCAATAGTTATTGAATTATTAGAAAAGGAAATTTGAAGAAATTCTATTCAAAAACTCGTAATGCTTTTTTTTTTATATATATATATATATTTAAATCTTATCAGTATAGCAATTTTAAACATGCAACTCTAAATATGGGCTTAAAATTATTATAAAACTAATAATTTTTTTTTCATTAACTCTGGACTTAGAATATGTACAAAATAATAAAAGAGGTTGAAAATATAATATTTGTGAAAAGTCTCAGTTGAAAGCACTTTTTGAACGAAGAATGATATAAAATCGAACATTCCTACAAAAAAATGTTTGACGAATCTTACTTACATTTAATTTTAAGAAGAATAAGAAATTAAATAAAAAACATGTTATTAAAATTCTGATATTAGAAACATATTTTATTCAATGTTTCTTAATTTAAAAGAAAAATGTTTAGTCATAATTATTAAAACATAGAAATATACTTTAAGTTCTTTATTTACTTTATTTTTCATTTTATTAAATTCCTTCTATTAGCTCACACTCTCCCTATATATATCTTGTTCCAATTTTCAATCGTTCATAAAATACTTTTTTATTCATCCACTCAAGTTAAATACATTTTTTTTTAACTTGTAGTGGATAACACTAGATGTTAATACAGTTTTAGTATTAACACTAGTTTATACAGTTCAAATGTATGCTGATGTTTATACAGTTCAAATATTAATCCATTCATTAAATTTAATTAATTAATTAAGTTTTTTTTTAGATTTAAGTTGCCTATATCTACTAATAGATGGCGCCAGATAAACTTTAAAAAATGAATGAAAATTATTTATAAAGGACTTTCTGCAATAGAGTGGAAAAAAAGAAGGAATTGACTTTAAAAAAATTGTTTTTATATTACTTGTTGAAAGATACTTTAATTGCTTTATTACTTATTCTTACTCGAATGCTCTTGAAAAATTGACCACATCCTGTTTTATTCTTTTTTTCTTTCTTTGTTTACGTTCTACATTAGAGATTGATCGATGTTTATTTTCTCTTCTACGAGCTCATTTTCCTTCTGATCGTCTGTCTTTTTTCGGAACAAAAAAACAATAGGATGGACAAATAGTTGTAGCAGCTTACAAAAGATTGTTTATTTTTATTCTTTAAAAGTACAGCGTCCATTTTAGAGGAAGAAAGCACCACCTTTAAAAAGAATTAAGAACACTGGAACAATGAAAAGTCGAAGTATTAGTACAGTGTAATAAAGCAACGATGGAGGAAAATCGTTTGCGTCTGATCATTAGAACACTGTAATAATTTTAAGAACAAATGGGTCAAAGCGTTTTAATGTCGCTCTTTAAAATATTCATAACAATAGATAATTTTTTGTTTTAACAGTAGTAATTTTAAATCAGTATTTTTTAATGCAATGTCAATAAACTCTTTACATGAAGAAGTCATGATCAAAAAAAGACTAATTTTATCAAATGTCAGGTAAATTCTATATTTAAATCGGTTACAACACATAGAATTAATTATGTAAACAAAATTTTTTAGAATATTAACCTTAATTATTCCTAATTACAGAAACATAGTATGTTTTATCAGTCGTTTTAATATCATAATTAAAAGTAGATTAGTATAAAAAAATTTTTGAAAGGCTAATTTTTGTATGCTAGCAAATATTTTCAGTAAAGGAATTTTAAATTCCTTTTTCAGAAATGAAAATAGGTAGTATGTTGCAGAAAATTTTAAAGTTCAGAGTAGAGTAAAATATTTTAAAGGGTTCGAAGTTTAAATATTTTTTTAGTTTGAAGCAATTTCTTAACTTAATTAGTAGATAAGTATTTCATAAGTATCTTTTTTATGTACAATAAAAAAGGTTAAAGTTATTTTATTCAACTTTTAAGGCTTCATACGATTGTTTTTAAGTAAATAAAAATAATTGTTGTGTGTAGATTGTTACAGAATTTGCTTCGAAAATAATAATGACATTCTTGAAGTAGATAATAAATTAAAATATTTTTGCTTAGTATTTAAAAATAATAAAATTATATAACGTGCATTATATTTATTAAAAAAACAACGGATTAGGAAAATGGAAATGTAATTAATTTACGAAATCAAATTTTCATCATATGATCATATGTGATTTTTTTTTCATTAGATATACTAGAATGCGGATTGTAATTTGAAAATGAAAGAAAATATTTTGTTATTCTCTTATAATTACCATTTTAAAACTTTTACTTTTTTTCTACTTCTTTTTATTTAGTTCATATATATTGCAAATGATAGGGCCAGCCAATTAACCGTTATAGATCACCAAGATTCTGTTCTATTCAATTGAAAAGTACAAAAGCTGTTGCTCTAATTTGATATTTTTTTCTTTGCAGGCTTTACAATGCTACTTTCAATAAAACATTCATTTCGTAAGAATATAGGGTACATACGCATTAACGCTACCTTGGCTACAGATTTGGCGGTTTTTAAGTGGCGCCAATCTAACAGCTACAGATTTGCTGATTTTTGACGCCATTTTTTAGTGCTACGAAAATGCCTGTCGGCTTGTTTTCCACTGAAATCTGTTTGACGTTTTGATTTTAAATGAAGTTTTTTATATATTTTATTATTTGGAACAAAAATTTTAAGTGTATATTGGCACCACTTAAAAACCGCCAAATCTGTAGCTGCGGTTGGCGTTCAAAAGATAACTGCGTGCGCGTGCGCACAACAAGATTGCTCTTTATTGGCGCAACTGTAGCCAAGGTAGCGTTAATACGTAAGTACCGAATATAGTCACTATATTTTGGTACAAGTACTGCATTTATTTATTGAAAATGTTTGACGTAGATCCGGAAGTTAACCAATTAGTTTTATGATTAATGCAAATTACAAATAAAATTAATAGGCCGCAATTTTTAGTTTATCATTATTAATTATTTTTATTTTTTAACATATTATATGAAGTATGAAAATGCATTAGTTCTACTATCTAAAAAATCGGGCTAAATTGACTTGGTGGGTAGCGGATTCGCTGTTGGAATTGAGAGAGATTGGTTCGAAATTCGCAATAAAAGTTGAGCTAAAAGTTCCCGTGTGTGTTATGGAGATATGTGAACCATAAATATGTAGGCCGGAAAGACCTTCCGTTGAGTTCGAGAAATCTGGATCTGTTATTTATAAGTTCAATAATATTTTACCACTTTTTTTTTTCTGTTAAACATGGCCTCGCGTTCCATTTATGCATGTCACGTACAACTCATTGACAAGTAAAGAAGAGATAGTCTTGCCTTCAACGGGCAAGTTCAATTTAACTTTAACCTTTGCCTTAGAGGGCACTTTGTACACCATTTGAGTGCCATATGGGAGAAAACCCGGAATATACCCCACCATGCTAGGCAGACGCTTTTCACTCTATCTACGAGAAAAGCTTGAGACGATGCGAGACAGTCACAGTCAAATGAGTCTCCATGTTCATAAAAGCAGTGACAGTAACATAACAGGATGGCTGAAAAGTTCATAGGCTGACACATAGATGGCGTTACTAGTATTAAATCCATATGATTTTTAGTTAGACCTAACCTTCAAAAGACATGTGTATAAATTTGACGGCTGTTGCACTATTAGTATGTGAGTTATAGCCTTGTTAGTGAAGCAACTTTTGTTAGTTTGAAAAAATGGATAAAAAGGAATTTCGTGCGTTAATAAAGCATTGCTTTTCGGCGAAAAAAAATACTATTGAAGCCAAGACTTGTCTTGATAAACATTATTCGGAAAATCAGCCGTAGAGAAGTGGTTTGCTAAATTTAAACGAGGCGAAATGAGCACCAAGGACGATGCACGCAGTGGACGCCCCAAAGAGGCTGTTACCGACGAAAACATAAAAAAAGTCATCTTTTCAGCCCACCTGGTACATTGTTAGTGATTTTGGGCCTCAACTCTCCTGCACACTAGCTGCTCACGTCGTCAGTGGGTTTTTTTTTTTATAACAATCAATTATACATTGAATTAAATGAAGACAGCTGATGGTAATTATACTACTCTCCATGACAAAAAAAAAAAAAAAAAGAAGATGCATGACGCATTGAGAAGTATTTGCTTAATTGTAGGGTTGTAAAATAACAATTTTGGGTAAGAGAAAAATAAAATCATCTAAACATCAAGAAAAAAACTGTTACTATTGCTCTAGGGAACCGGATTTTCATAAAAGTAAATAAAATGCAACGCCCATCATTATATTGGCGTGCTAATGAACGAAAAAGATCAGCTATTAATTTATAGGTAAGAATCAAAAAATGTTTTACTTCAGATCAAATTAATGATGAACTATGATGCTTATCAAGATGTATTTGCATGATTCTTATTAATATAAAGATTATAAATAGTCAGTAGAATATCTCCTCATTTTTCCCCATTGTTCATCTTTTTCAGCTTACGTCTTCTTTAGAAGCGCACCAACTCCATGATGAGCCAAGCCTGTCAGCTTTCTGGCAGATTTCGAGACAGGTGGTTTGAGGTTTGGTTTGTCGCTCTACGGTCATTTTGTGCACACTTTATGCTAATTAGAAAAGCACCTATAGTTTAACGTAAATTCGAACCCCTCCCAAACATCCATGTTACAGTCAGGATTCGAACTTCAAGCCTCTGGTATCTAAGGCCAGAGAGCAAGTCAATTGGCCGCCAGGCTGGTTCGAGACAAGAAGATTCGAAGACATTCGATTCGAATAAGGAAGAAATAAAGCCAGGTTTGGTTTGGTTTGATTTGTCGCACTACGGACATCTTCTACTCACTAGGGCTAAACAAACCGTTACCTACAGTTTAAAGAGGATTCCGAACCACTGCAAACATCCAAGGCACCGCCGGGACTCGAACTCGGCACCGTATATTTTTTTATTATTATACGGTACCGAGCGCCAGAGCTCTAGCCACTCGGCCATCAGATCCTGAAATAAAGCCAAGAGGGGTTGACAACCGAATTAAGTGGGATCTTGTTGTATACAAAACCTCAATATAAAAGACAAATTAAAAGTCTTATATTCAATTCTTCTTCTTCATTGACGCTGGTACCACAGGCTTCAGGTTCGAATCCTGGCGGTGGCATGTATGTTTGTTAGTGGTTCGGAATCCCCATTAAACTGTAGGTGCCTTTCTAATCCCTCGTGTGAGCAAAATGACCATAGAGAGACAAATCAAAACAATCTTCATCGGCGCATCAGCCTTATGATGGGCCAGGGACATCTGCTTACTGTAAGATTTGGAGACAGGATGGTTGTCACACAGTCCTACGCCCAACAGTTATATGAGACCCCAGACGGTTTAAAGTGGATTCCGAATCATTATAAACATCCATGTCATCGCCGGGACTCGAACTCGAACCGCCAAAGCGCTGGTCACTCGGCCATCAAGTCCAATTTTCGTTTACGCTATCTAAAATTTATAACATAACATTTATGTATATAAAACAGCAACATCAAAAACGTTCTTTAAAACAGAAAGAACTTTTGTTACTTTTATGCCATGGATACAAAACAGAATTTGAGTAGTAAATGGTATGTCAAAAAACACTTGCAATACATTTCCGGATTATGCGAGATCTCTTATTATTTCGAGTCGAAAATTGTGCCTACAAGTTAGATGGCGATGCAGATTATAACGCAGTAGTTCATGCCCACTGACTTTGGCTGTGCTGTCTATCACACAATTAGCAGAATTCTGAAACTGTTC
Source organism: Caerostris darwini (assembly GCA_021605075.1). Lineage (NCBI taxonomy): Eukaryota > Metazoa > Arthropoda > Arachnida > Araneae > Araneidae > Caerostris > Caerostris darwini. The sequence continues at coordinate 334,708 of BPLQ01003223.1, forward strand.
ATTGCTTGTGATGATGAATTTTCTACAGTGCCATGATCTTTGAATTCTCTCGATATGAATTCAATGATCACTTGTGGTTTCTTTTAGAATAAATAGGAGTCTCAGCATCACTACCCTGGAATTTACAAGAACTAGGCTAATTGTTACAATTAGAGCGATCTTTAAGAGGAAGATAAAAATTAACTAATATAAATAACAATAAACTATTAATAAGATGTTCATAAACAAAAATTAAATAATAAAATAATATATTTTATTAATCATAAAATAATTTTATCAAGATATAAACTAGCAAAAATTAAGTAATTTACAGGAATTAGGCTAATTTTTGGTGCAATGAGGCTCGATCTTTAAGGGAGAGATATAAATTAATATTAAAAAAATTATTACAACAATAAGAAGATAATTAACAAAAATTAAATAATAAGACAACAATTTTATAAATAATAAGATGATAAAATTATCATAACGATATAATTAAACAAAAAATAACTAATTTACAATAATTGGCTAATTTTTGTCGCCATGTTGGATAATCTTTAAGGGGAAGATATAAATTAACTAATTTAAATAATAATATACTATTAATAAGATTTGAATTAACAAATATTAAATAATTAGATAATATTTTTTAATAATAAGTTGATAATTTTAATAAGTTATAAATTAGTAAAGAATAACTAATTTTAGCTGCAATGAGACGCGATCATTAAGGGAAAGATATAAATTAATATTTAAATAATAATACAATAATAAGAAGAAGATTAACAAAAATTAAATAAGAAGACAATTTTTTAAATAATAAGATGAAAAAATTATTATAACGATATAAATTAACATTTAAATAATAATATAATAAAAAGTAGAAAATGTACAAAAATTAAAAAAGAAGATAATAATATTTAAATAATAAGATGTAACGTAATCAAACCGATAAAAATTAACAAAAAAACTAATTTACAATAATTAGTCTAATTTTTGTCTCAATGAGGAGCCATCTTTAAGAGAAGATATAAATTAAAGAATAGTTATAGATAATTAATAAAAAAAAGGCAAAAGAAAGATTTTTTTTGATGAATTCAAATTCTTATTATTATTAGTTATTTTCTGACTGGTAAGAAAATTTCAAACTTCAAATCTAAAAACATTAAATATTCTGAACTATTTCACAACAATGTATTTATGGGAGAATGCTATTATTATTATTTTTTATTGGTAGGTAATCACAATCCTGCAAAAGCAAATATTTTTAAATATAGAATGAACATTCTGATTATGTTTCAGATTTTATAAAAAAAAATTTCAAATAATTATAATTTAAAAAATTAGATACAATATTTTTTTTTTATTTATTCCATAAATGATCCATAGAATTTAAATGTTGGATTATCTGTACTGGATTATGTTGGATTATTTATTGTCAGTTACTGTTACATCTCAAAACACATATTGGTTAATTAAGTTTTTATTGACTAATATTTTGAATACTTTAATTCTGAGCTAAAAAAATCTGCTATTTATACAATAATAATATAAAATAAACTGAATTAAAAATATCAGGAATATAATATTAGTGCCATTAAATAATGAACGATTGAATTTTTTATGTTTTTTCTTTATTAACCGTTATATTTACTAGATGTAATGTTAATTATTATAAATCTACATTTAAATACTAAAAAGCTTGAATAAAATTTGTAAATCAAAATTCCTAGGCTAAATCCCAGAATTGCCAATGATATAAAGCGACGTATGAAGTTTATAAGGAATTTATACATTGCTAATATAAAATAAACTGAATAAAAAAAAAATCAGAAATACAATGCCATTCAATAATGCGGAGAGAATGATAACTATTCCAAACATATGCTGTAATACAGATTTCCAAAAATTAAGGAAAAACCTGAGAAACTGAGATTAAGAAATTTCTTTTCCTTCGAATTTTATGAAATTTGGCGAAACATAAGTATATTCAATATTTTCGACTTGCACTTCTCAAATGAAACAATTTATACTTGCAGTAACTACAAGCACTTTTAAAATCTATTTCTGGTAAAAAAAAAAACCACTAGTTTGCTTATTACATTCTAATGCATTTTGCTAATGATTGGAATTATAGTTAATCAAAATTTGCCATACGACTTCTTTTTTATTCACTTTAAGTTCTGCACACAAATAATGCCTATGTAATGTGTAAATCAATCCATATCAATTCAGTAATGAAATCAATTCCGAAATATTAATTAAATAATAAACATGGATTATATTCAAAAATTTAATGTCCAAATATAAACGTATGTATTGATTGCATGGAAAATCGTTTTCAATTTCTAATTTTAAAATAAAACAACTCAAATATTCCATTTAATTTCCAAACGATAATTGTCTTAGTGACAAGTTCAAGATGAAGTTTTTTTACATGAACATGAAAACGATTTCGAATTTAAATTTTAGAAACATTAATGAAAAAAACATTTTACAGAATAAGTTTTTAATTTAAGTTTGAGATTTTCATATGATTTAGGAAATAAAAAAAAGTAGACCCGTAGAAAACTATTTTTTATTTTTAGTGCTTTTAATTTATCCTCAATACACGTTCCTATTAAAATCTACGTTTAAAAAAATAATAAAAAAATTACTTTACTTAAGATTTATTGTTTTAATAACAATAACAACATAAATAATTTATGCATCTTTTCAGCAACTGCAAGGACACATTTGTTCTATTAATCTCTAACTGGTTCCTCCTTCAAAACCTAGTTTCGAAGAAAGAAAAAAAAACTATTAAGGCAAGCATTTACCCCTTTTTCGAATTTGGTTTTCCCTTTCCAGATCATTAGTAAAAAATTTACATTTCCTTTAATCACGAACGAAATCGTTTCTTTTCACTGGAACATAAAAAGTTTTTTAAGCGCTTGATGACGAAGGTAACTGAGGGAAAAAAAAGGGGGAAATTCAAGTTCAGTGTCAAACCGGAGCCAAGGTCAGGAGTTCAGGAAGAATCTTTTCGGTGATGTGACCTGCATTCGGGAGTTATAAAACCCCGTTTAGTCACGTGGACGCTCCTCTAGGAAAAAAACCCATCAGATCACAAACGGCAGCTCGACAGTTCGCTTGCGAAGTAGGAAGCGGATATAAAGCAAAAAGGTAAGGTTGTTTCTGTTTATTTCGGAATGAAATAATTCTTTAAATTCTTTAAAAAAATGTATAACTTTTTTAGATTATATATATTATTTGATAACTTTTTAAAATGTATATATATTATTTGATATCAATTTATTTAATTTTATTTCCAGAACAAAAATAAATTTTAAAAAAAGTGCCAGATGATATGTATATTCTTTAAGAATGTTTTGTTAAATAGAATTAATATTATAAATTCATTCTTAGAACACAATTAGTAAAGTTTAACAGTTTTTTATACATTATATTTTGTCTATAAAATACAATACGAATTCTTGCTTACTTTTAAAAATAGAACAACTTTAATGAATTAAAAAATAAATGCTTTTGCATCAAATGTTGAAAAAATCATAATCTTCAAGAAATTTTGAAGTAAGCAATTATAAAATAGATTGACATTCGTTATAGAAATATAATTTTATAAAAAAATTAAATACATATATATACAGTTATTATAATATTCATAAAAGTTTAAGATATTTATGGGGCCTGTTGAAATTTTTTTGCAATCTCGGATTTATTTTTCATTGATTTATGTTAATATTTGGAATTTGGAATGGTCTTTTATATTATATAGTTTAAAAAATTTAAATTTGAAATTCTTAAATTTAAATTGTGGATGAAATAACGCATTATCCTTTAACATATTCATTTAATTTTTTTTTATTATTATTTAGTTATTTTCATTTCGTATTTGTTGTTTTATATCATTGATAATTATTATTATGAGAATCTTAGATCGTTTAGTTACTAAGCTAATTTTTATCAATTGGGAAATAAATAGTTGTTTTTCTGAAACCATTAAGCCATGTTAAAATCGTAAAATACGCTTGTTTTGTTTTTCTTTGTAATTTTTTTTAATAATAGTCAAAATGTTTCAATTAACATGATATTCCATGTCTTATTAAAAATACTGAAATGCTTTCAGTATTCTTTACATCATTAAAGATTTCTTCGTTTCGAGTTTAATAAATGTGTTTTGAATATAATTGGAAATGATTTTTTATTTTTAGAATGCTTAAATAAACTCTTTAATTGCTTAAATTAAATGTAGTTTGTATTTTTAATGAATTTTGCGCTTGACTGATATATCTTTATAGAAATATCTTTATTAAAGTATAATAATCAAAAGCTAGCAAAAAATGATTATTTTTACATTTTGTTTTCTGCTCCATTTTTATTTATTTTATTATTTGTTGGAAAACTATTTTAAATTAAAATAATAACATTTTAAAAACATTTCTTTTAAAATAAATTTTTTTTAATATTTAAAAAAAAACATTTTAAACATTTTTCTTTTTTTTAACATTTATTTAGTAAAACACACATTATATTCTAATTAAGAAAATAGCTTATAGAATTACTCAGTTTTAAATAAATTGTACTTTGATTTGCTTTTCCTGATTTTAATAAATATTTGTGATTAATTAATTTTCGTTGAATGAATTTTAGTTGAAAATTATAATTTAAATTATAAATCTATCTAAATAATAAATTTAAAAAAAAATGTTAAGTGTATTTTTTTTTATTTTGAGCATATCATAATGTAATGATGAATTAGATTACTAGTTAATATACTATTTTTCTCTCTCTTTTAATAATAAATTTAATATCTCGATCAAAATTATTTCATTTTATGTCCTCTAACTAATTTTTGCTTAAGAGTTTGTCGTTTTAAAATTTTAGACCGAGTTGATTGAGTGTTAATATATGCATAACAACGTTGTATTAAAAATTAATTATTCCTCTTTTAAAATGCTTATTTTATTACAATTGCTTTCAGTTTTAAAATTAAGATTCCAGACGTCATAATATATAAAATCAGATTTCATACTTCTAGTTTCTTTAAATAGTTTGAAGCACCATACCAATATAAATCGTTTGAACTAACATACTAGTATAAATCGTTTGAACCAACATACTAGTATAAATCGTTTGAACCAACATACCAATAGAAATCGTTTGAACCAACATACCAATATAAATCGTTTGAACCAACATACCAATATAAATCGTTTGAATCACTATGCCAACATAAATCGTTTGATTCAATATACCATTATAAATCGTTTGAATCAATATGCTAGTATAAATCGTTTGAATCAATATGCTAGTATAAATCGTTTGAATCAATTTAATAATTAAGATGCTACCTTTGTCAAATCGGCTTTAAAAGAAAACAATTTTTAATACTTCCTGTATGTTCACAACAAGAGGTATTTAAGCTTCGGCATTTAAATAAAAAGTAATCTCTTTCAAATGCTTGATTGAGTAAGATTTCTCTTTTAAGAACTATTATTCTCTCACATGAGTTCAGGATGCCGATAAAATACTTGTGCATTCCATTTTCAGTCATACTGAACAATTAAATTTTTCTTTTACATTAAAAGTAGTTTCATTCAAATTAGCAGAACTCGGAAATTTTTATTACATGGTCTTTTAAATTGTGAAAATTATGAAAATCGTAAGTAAATAAATGTGAAAGGAAAAATTAATAAAAATTTCTGAAAACTAACCCAAGTTTATAAAATTTTGTAATTGATAGTTGGTAAATGAGAACTTTGAATTATTATTGTCTAATTGAAGTTTATTTTAGTATGTTTCGTTGTTATCTTTTTTTTTTTTTGTTACTCTGTTGTGCCTAAATAATTCACTTGTCTAAAGGATGGATACCATTGTAATTGATAATGGAATTATCTCTCTTATGCCAAGGGACTCAATCAATATGGCTTCACGTTTTAGTTCCATAAAATCGTGAGATCCAAGACATACAGTTATAATATACCATATTTTTCTAAAACAAAAGCCATTGTTTTTTATAGACATTAAAATGACAATACAAAAAATTTTAATTCGAAATCATACATTTTATTTAAAATTAACGAATATCTGCATAGATACGATATGAAAATGCAATTTAATTTAAACTAAAAACAGAATATTTTTCAAATAAGAATATTTTTTTTTTTACAATTAGAAATCCTTTTTATGATTTTTTTTATTTCATCATTAAATTAATTAAAAAATACACATATAACTACAAGCAACTGTCTGTGGAAAAACAAATAGATGAATCTCATGAATTATCGTTTCCATGTTAAATTTTATTCTTTTTTTGTTACCTATGTGTTATTGAGAAACAACAGACACAATAAAAGTAAAATAATAAAACCAAATTATTGCATTGAAATCGTATATAACTGCCTCGTAGTTTGCATAAACATGTAGATAAATTGTAAATATGAAAATAGAAAAAAAAATATTTTGTTATTATTTCATGAATAACTAGTTTATTTTTCGACAGTAACTTATGGGTATAAAAAATATTAATGGAATACTTACGCACGTAAACATTAATGTATGTGTTACTTATGCTTTTATGTAATACGCTGGAATAATCAATTAATCATTTATAGACAGCTGAGTGTGAGTGAAAAATTTTATTAATTTTCATTTTATATCTGTCCTTTTATAAATCTGTCAAATTTAAATATTTTTATGTATAACTACACTTTTTTTAAATTTATGCTTTTTATCATTTAATAAGCAGAAACCATATTTAAAAAAATGACTAAAATTTGATTATAATATTTACATCGTAATAAATTTCGAAAAATTACTTATCCATTCGTTAATTGTAGTGTTTGAACAATAGTATTGTGGTTACAGAAATTCGTAAATTTATGTAGATGTGTATTTTACAGAGAAAAATTAAAAATTTAATTTTAATTTAGAAATTTAAAACATTTTAATTCCCATTGTTATGTATTGATCGCACGTAATGACGCATTATTTTTTTAACTAAAATGATATTATTTTTGTTTTTAAGTATTTCGATTCGAACATAAGCGTGATTTCTAAGCTTTTCCTTTTTTAATACGCTTTTATTAGCTTCACCTGTATGTTTGTATGTATGTATGTTTGTATGTTTGTATGTAACTCACTTTTTGGGCTCGATTTTGGGACTGATGGCGCCATCTACTGGCGGGTCAGTCAACTGATCAAACCCTACTTATTTTGTATAATTATTCTGTTTAATCTTAATTACTTTTGTTTTATTTTACTTTTATCTTAAAATTCTCATTTTAACTTTAACCTTTTTATTTTTGGGCATCGTCAACGGACTCTTAATTGCACCGATAGCTTTAGCTTTTTCGATCTCCTGCTTTCACCCCGGGTAGAAATTCAGTAATATCCGCGATCGAATTGCGCTCTTCCTATTGGCCGAAAATTTCGGTGGCTAAAAAGAAGCGGATCTCAAAGGCATAGGAGTGCGATCATGTCGAATTGCGCTCTTCCTATTGGCCGAAAATTTCGGTGGGTAAAAAGTATGTAAACTTAGCGTATAACCGGCCAAGTGGAAAAAACATGAAAAATAAATTATAGTTTAAAAAAACTAAAAAAAAAATATGCTTTTAGAGTTAATCAGACTAAAAAGTAAAAAATAAATTAATAGTTTAAAAAAACTAAAAAATACGCTTTTAGAGTTAATCAATCTAAAAAGTAAAAAATAATTGTTAACATAAGAATAAAATGACTGACGAGAAAATGAATGTCACTGTTCTAAAAGCGTGGGGTGCTTTGTATGACATTTTTAAACTAACTCTGAATTTCGGAATGAAACTAGTGAAAAATTATAACGATTGATATCGAGCACCCCACGCTTTTAGAACAGTGACATTCATTTTCTCGTCAGTCATTTTATTCTTATGTTAACAATTATTTTTTACTTTTTAGATTGATTAACTCTAAAAGCGTATTTTTTATTTTTTTTAAACTATTAATTTATTATATTAAATTTATTTTCTTCATATAAGAATTTAAATAACGCTCGCAGAGAACCTCAATTTTACAAAAAATAACTTTTTTTTATTTTTGGTGTTGCCAATTTTATAAATAAAATAATAACAATACATAAAAAAAATATTTAAAAAAACTTCGTATATCACAAAAAAAAATCGTTTGAGTTTAATTCGATTAGCGATTATTAGTGTAAAGTTTTTTAAATAATTATTTTTCTAATTCTGAAACTTCTCTTTTGTAAAACTAATTTGTAATTAATTGTTCTTCGAAAAATAGAATAAAAAAAAATATATTAAAGAACTTCATCACCTTTGTATTGGATAAATTTCTTTTTAATAAATTTCCTCAAATAAAAAATTCCATATTTATTTTCTATGATATAAATAATAAATAATACTATAATTGTTGGCAGAATATGTTATACATAGTAGAACCTCTCAAGAAATATATCTTCTAATAAATGCTAGTGCTTTTTATACAATTGACTACAAAGGATTGTTCTTAGTACTAAATTTGTTGATGATTTAATTATTGTTATTAAAGCTTTAAAATCCGTGTGCGTTGGTGTTTGACTGATGCACATGTAATTAAATTGGGCAACCAAGGACTGTAACAATAATTTTACTTTTCGAAAGCCATGCAAGCGTACGCCTAGTTCTCCTTTTAACAATGACCCTGAGAATTATTTCAAACGATTTTTATTTTTTTATCTAATCGGACGTTATTCAAATTAGAAAATAAGAGCCTGTCGTCATATCAGCAGACGATTCTGAAAGTGCTCTTATACAAAATTAAAAATCTCTTTCTTTTAAATATGATTGTTGCATGTAGGTTAAAAGACGACACCGGTAAGTTTTATACAGACTGAAAATAAAGTAAAATAAACAAGCTTTTCCAGTTAAGTTACATCTTGCTTCATTTTACAAATGTAATTTTTTAATGATATAGTGGTTGATTGTTTTTAAAGATTCACGACGATTATTAAAACAATTTATGGAATATCAATGGAAATGGCAACTTTTGTCTTTGGATGACCTATATGTATTTTTTTAAAGATAATACTTAATTGAAATTTTTCTCATACGTAATAGCATTGAATATTAAATTTATAAAATGGCTGCAATTGTATTTTATAAATTTGAATTTTATCTTTTGATCATATCTGTGAAACATTGAATTTTCTTAGAGTGTTGGGAATTTATTGTTTTAATCTCAAAAACAATACATTGTACATCTTTATAGTAATTTTAATTAAGTAGAAGATTTATATTTTATAAACAACCAAAAGAATATTTCATATAAATTAGTAAGTAATTTGTATTGTATAAATTCTCAGTATATATGTTTTAGCCTCATTGAATGTTAATTTTAAACAATAAATTTTCTTAGAAGTGATATTGCAAATTATATATATATATATATATATATACACACACATATATATATATATAACAGGAATTTTGTTTTCTTGATATTGAGGGTATTTTAAAGAACACTTACGTTTTTATGTGAAGAGTTAGTTAATTTTAAGAAGTTTTATTTTTGAATCTTCTAAGTCATCTGGAATATGTACAAAAGTATATCAGTTTTTAACCAGAATAAGATAGATTGTAGAAGTTTTCCGATAACAAAATTTACTTAGAATAGTGCAGACTATTTTTAAATAAAAAAAATAGAATAAAATACTAAAAATGAAAAATTTCGTATTTATATAAAACACCAGTTAATTCAATTTGTACTTACTTCTTCAGGAAAACTGACATATACGCGTGCAATTGGGTTTTTACAATTTTGCGCAATTTTTTTATATTTGCAATAGAAAGAAAAATTAAAATTTGTTCTTGCACAATTATTTATAAAATTCTTCAACAATGAAGTCAATGAATTCTTAAAACGTCACCGCTGATTTTATTCTTTTTAATAAGATTGCTGTATAAATAATGCAACGTTAGATTATATAAGGTCTATCTTAAAAAAAATGAAATAAATAAATAAAAAATCTGAACTCATCAATCCTCCAAGTTGTCATGACAAAGGCTGTAAGACAAACTTTCTACGTTTGTGTAAAATGCAAATAATTTGTAAAGCTTGAATGTATGGAATTTTTTTCATGCATAATTTATGGTTAATGCTTATCGCCCAATTATAGGAACATTTTTTTCTTTCTCTTTTATATTGGTTGTTTTTACTTTTTCTTCTAACTAAATAAATTTCGACGAATAAAAAATTGAATGAAAACACACTAAAAATCTCGACAAAGTTTAAAATGGCTTATGTTTAGTGTACGGTATTCAAAACCCTTGGGAATAATTATGAATTTAAAAAAATCGTAAATAATATTTTTTGCCTGATAATAATCGAAATATTAACATTTCTCTAGTTATCACAGAAAATTTTGTAGCGTTGAAAATTTCTATATTATTAAAATGTTAAATATTGTAATCGTGCTTCCTCCTACACAGTGGCAAGAGCGCCCCCTGCGGCGTTCAGGATAAATGGTTAATAAGCTTCGAGACTCTCACCGCAGAGGAAGTACAGCTGAACCTGCGCTATCGTTTAGTTTATAGACTCTCGTCTCGAGAGGAAATATATTTAATTAATCCCGGCGCATTAGTTGGTCTACAGATTCTCACCCGGAGAGGAAGTATATTTCGCGCATACTGCGCGTAGCCGAGCTGCGGGTTTCCGGCTTAGAAGTGAAATCCTTCCACGAATCTATAATTATCTGCCTTTAAATGAGTTAAATATTGTCTGTAGTTAATTGTATGTGCGTGTGTTAATAAAGCTGTGAATTCACCTGTGCCTCAAGTATCTCAACCCAACCACACCCAGTTACAATTTGGTTGCCCAGCCAGCACACTAAAATGTGGTCCCCGACGTGGGACCCATACATGCCCATTATGAGTTATATTTTAGAAGTATAGGAAATTATATAAGTATCGGAAATTCTGGAGTAAGGTCATTTTGAGACTTTTTTTTTTTGGAAGTCGCCTATAATATTTTCAATTAGGACCTTGAAAAAAATTAGATGTCGCTTGAAGATGAAAGTCCAAATGTTAAATAATTTTTAACGAAATTTAACTTTAATCTTGTGTCTCAACTTATAAATGATCAAACCCTTCGATAAATATCGCACTAAAAATAAATTAACTTGTATTGTTGTGGGTTGGAACTGATAACTGGAACTGAATTGTAACTGGGTGTGGTTGGGGCGAGACTTGAGGCATAGGTTGGAGAACACATAAATTTATTTGCACACGCACAAACTCTACACACATACAATATTTAACACATTTAAAGACATATAATTATAGATTCGTAGAAAGATTCACTTCTTAGTCGACACCCGATACTCAGCTGTGCGCAGGATGAGCAAAAAAAATACTTCCTCTCCAGGTGAGAGTCTGTGGGTCAACAAATACGCAGGGTTGCGTTAAATACATTTACTCTCGGGATGTGAGACTGTAAACTAAACGTTTCTCCGCGGGTTGCGCTTTACTTCCTTTTCGGTGAAAGTCTCGAGGCTTATTGACCATTTTTCCTGAACTCCACAGGAAGGCTCTCATGTTCAAAAAAACAAAAAAATGACAAATTCATTAATGTGCATGTTATTTCTGTTTTTCAATTCTATCGAAAAATTATAGCTGCAAAATTAATTGAATATTATCTTATACAGCTTTTGGGAATATCTTGATCAATAAATTTTGTGATAATACCTTTGGTGTAACATTAAAACTGAATTTATGCCTTCAGATATCTCCATTTATCACAGATCTGCATTTAATAAAAATTTCAATCAAAGGTAAATTAAAATGCATTTACTTCTTCAATTACAAGGAAGTATGTAAACATTTACGACTGTGACCTCTAAGTGCAAAGCCTGGCAATTTTTTAAAAAACATTATCTTAGCTTTTAAATGAAGTATTATTTTTTATAATTACTTTCTTAATCGTTTGTTTAGAATAATTAGGACGAATAAACAAGGAAAAAAAACCAATTATGTTGAAATTAAAATATTTTTTTAAAAAATAAAGTTATAATTGAATATAATTAAGAACTTTTAATAATTATGGAACAAAATTAGAACTTCTGATGTTTTTTATTCCGTCGCAATGCTTACTACTGTGTCCAAAAAGTAAGACCAATTTTCAATTTAAATTTCCGGTTTTTTTTTTTTTTTTTTTTTTTCTTTTTTAGGTTGCTGGCACTGTCCTTTGTGAAATTTGACGTCAAAATATTCATGAGTGTTTGAATTACACTTGGCTTTGTGAGACGCTAAAACTTATTTCGGCGAGTTTTGAAATGTCTGAATTCATTGAGCAAAGAACTTGCATTCAATTTTGTTGGCGAAACGTATAGAATGCTGCAGAAAACATTCGGGGAGCATTCCTATATCGGAAAGAAATGTTTAGAAGTGGTAAAAAAAGTTTAAAGAAGGCAGAGAACGCGTTGAAGACGAACAGCCCTCTGATCGACCACCAACTTCAACCGTAGAAGATCACGTCCAAAACATTAAAGATGTGGTGCTTGCAAACCGTCGATTTACAATTAGAGACCTTGCTGATGATGTTGGAATTTCAAAATTCCATTTTAAGAGATGTTTTGGACCTCAAACGATGGGTACCGAAAACACTGAATGCTCCAGCTCACACTGCGTTGATTCTTCGGGACTCTTTCGCACAAAAAGGAAGCCCATATTATTCCATAACCACCGTATTCACGCCGTGCGACTTTTGGCTATTTGACACCGTTTTGAGTCGATTGAAGAGATTCAACTTGAATCGGCGCGCGCTTTGAAGACCATCCCTGCCGATGATTTTTTAACATGCATTGGGGATTGGAAAAAACGTTGGCATAAGTGCATTGTGTCCGGACGGGATTACTTTGAAGGCGACGAAATAAATTTGGAAGAATGAATAAAGAGTTTTTGAAAAAAAAAATAATAATTGATCTTACTTTTTGGGCATAGTAGTATGCAAAATTTTTGGAAACATTAAGCTTTATTTAGTCGTAAAATCTGTTCTTGATGAGAAAAAAAAAATGTTCGTTAAACGGATCAAAGAAGATCACGATTTAAAAAAAAATAATATTCATATTCCGAAGAAAATGTGAGCATTTTCACCTGCAAGCTAATAGAACAGAACATCAGAACATTCCATGCTCTGACCTTGTCAAAGTGAACTTTTGTAGTGCCGGTCTAATTGTTATCTATTCGAGGTGAAGAAAAAAAAAACCCATTAAACAAACAAACAAATGTGCACGTTTACAGCAAACTGATAATATTTAATGACATTTATAGTTTAATTTGCAAAAATCAAACAGCGAATCAAATGTAACACCATTCTCTTTCGATTTGTTGATTCTAATGCAAATATCAAATAAATATCCATCTTAATTTCGAATGATAATTTGGGACAAAAACTATTCTTCCATTTTTATTTTTATTTTATAGAAAACAGAAAAAAAATTCTTGTGGGTCAGTGATGAACATTTAATAGACCATTAAATGAAATTACCTGTCAGGCCAGTGCATTTAATTTCTACAAAAATTTCCATTTTAGTTGCGGTTCATTAGTATTTATTTTCAGTGTTTTTAGTTCACGCGCTATTTGCGGTTTTGCTATGGATGCCACATATTTGTTTAACAAAAAATGAAAAACATCGTGGAATATTTATTTCTATCTTTGTTCTATATAAATACAAATAAACTTATTGCATATTAACCTACTTATAACTAAAAAAAATGCTAATTTACTATTTGCTTAACTTTATATAATATTCGAATGGGCAAATGAATTAAGAATTTTGTGATGAATTAACGAAAATTAATTAATTTAAGTTAAGAGATAGCATGCATAAAAAGAAAATGTTTGCTGAACATTTAATTTGCGTTTAAATCTTTAAATTTAAATGTTAGCATACATGAATTTAAAAATAAAATGACTATGGGTTATGATTGCTGTATTGATAGAATTATGTAAAAAAAAAAAAAAGAAACAGTGACATCAAAATATTTTATATTTACCAAATATTGTAGATAATTAGTCATGAATTTCCCAATTTTTTGATATTCCTATATTCTTTAATATATTCCTTGAACTATAATTCAAATCTTCAAACTTTAACGGAGCTTTATTTCAATTTAAAAAAAAAACATGTATTTATGTTATCTATAATTTCTTTCTCAACATTATAAAATTTTATTCCATTAAAATAATAGTTCTATTTGTTCGTATTTTTCAAACCAATAATAAAATGGATATCTTTTGATTCATTTTCATGTTTTTAAAATTAAATTACATAAATTTTAACTGTCAAAGATTTAATTATTAAATATATTTTTGGGGGGGATTTTTGTTGTTTATATAGAAAAATTCTTGATAAAGATTTTACGTAAAAAAATATCAAGATTATACATTATGACAGAATTAGTTAAAATAATTTAAAAATTGTTGTATTTTAAAAAAATTTTCGAACATGGAACGACATGGATTTCATTTTTGGCGAAAAAGTCACGAAGAATCAATGCAGTGTGACCTGGCGCATTCAGTGTTTTCGGTACCAATCGGGATTTCACGCGTTTGAGGCCCCAAATGGAATTGACCGATCCTTTTGAAATTCCAACATCCTCAGCAAGGTCTCTAATTGTAAATAGACGGTTTGCAAGCACCCAATCTTTAATTTTTTGGACGTGAGCTTCGTCGGTTGAGGTTGATGGTCGACCAGAGGGCTCTTCGTCTTCAGCGCGTTCTCTGCCTTCTTTGAACTATTTATGCCACTTCTAAGCATTTCTTTCCGATATAGGAATGCTCACCGAATGCCTTCTGAAACATTCTATACGTTTCCGCAAACAAAATTGAATGCAAGTTCTTTGCTCAATTCAAAAAACTTTGAATCAAAAATCTTCTTTGGACATTTCAGTTTGAGCGTCTCACAAGCCAAGCGTAACTCAAACACTAATGACTATTTTGACGTCCAATTTCACTCAGATGTCAAGGACAGTGCCAGCAACCTAAAAAGAAAAAAAAAATTGAAATTCCGTAAGTCCTGGAAATTTAAATTGAAAATTGGTCTTACTTTTTGGACACAGTAGTACTTTATTCTTCTCTTCTTTCTATTTTCTTTACTTCTTCTACTGTCTTTTGATGTTTTTTGGTCTTTCTTTGTTGTATTTGTTTATACGCATGTACTCCCCGCCATTGGAAATAAAAATAATTTTACTTAATCATCTGACCTTAATATTTAAAGCCATACTTTTCATTCTAATGCAGCTGGCAAATAGACCGTGATCTTTTTTATGCCATAAGGGCTGCACCGATGTTACTCACTTTGCATTACCCAGGAGGCGCGTGTAACTTGAAGATAGGCCACGGACGCGGAGTAACAATGCGCCCGCAACGCTTTACGATCCTATTAGGACCGGGACCCTACTGTTTAAAGTGGATTCCGAACCACTACAAACACCCATGGCAACGCCGGGATTTAAACCCGATACCTGTGGGACCGAGCGCCAGAGCGCTAGCCACTCGGCCATCAGGCCCGTTTAACGCCATACTAATCTAATGGATTCATCATCTATTTACCTTTTCATTTCATAATGATTAGAAACAGCAGACATCTAAATGAACTTCAGACGCTAATAAATGTTTTGCATGGGTAACAATTCATACTTTATAATACGTAATTAGTAGACTTGTTGGTAGAAAGAATTAAAAAAAAAAGAAAAAACATATTTTTTAAGATCTTTCTGCCATCAATTCGAAGTATAACAATTTCCAAAATTATAGATCTCATCTTCAATGTCTAATCTAAATCACACGTTTTCCACAATGTAAATACACTCTGACAGCCCATGTGTTTTAACGAATAATTCACCAGCAAAATTTATCATTCTCATGCCCTTTATGTGTTTATGTAACACAAAAGCTTTTTTTTTGTTGTTGTTACAATTTCATGAAAAAAACTTTAGCCTACATCTTGCATGTCATTACGTGAATTACTATACTCCCAACTCCTTTCGGACATAACGTGACCTCAACCTGCTTTCTGAACTTGAACTTGTAAATGAAATTGAGGTATTCGCGTCAAATCTGCACAGCTTTTACCCAGTTCTGCAAAAGAATGCGATTCTTTTTTTATGTTAAAACTTATCAAGAATGAATATTTTGACGTCCTAAATATACTTTTCGACAAAAGAGATGACAAAGAACGAGAATAGGTCAAGTTAGGCAGTTTGTGGGTAAGAAAAATTAATTTAATCCTTTACAATCATTTGACATTTAAACTCTTCTATAGAAAATAATAATAATTTTTGCATTCAACTTGCTAAATAAAAGACATATAGTATTTTTACAGCTATATTTAATTCTCTTACTGAACAAAATTTTGAAATATTGTTTTATGAAATTAAAACCTAGTCTTTTCTACATACCTCTTTTCCCATGGGGAAAAAAAAAAAAATCTGAATTATGTTTTACTGCTTTTAAACTATTTTTAATTAAGACTTTATCGGAAAACTCCTTTTTATTTTCCTTACTGAGATGGATACTTAAATTTTACCAAATTCAATATTTAATATTTTAATAATATAAAAAAAATTTCAACACTACAAGATTTTCTGTGATAATTAGACAAATGTTAATATTTTGATGATTATCAGGCAAAACATATTTTTTGCAATATTTTTAAATCCGCAGCTTTCGTCTAGAGTCTATAAAGTATGTTTAAGTTTCGATTTGGGATCAGAGGATGGCTGGCGATAGATTCAGAATCAAAGACTATTTCGGGATCAATAGAAACACATGGAATATATATATATATATATTTCTAGCATTTTTTTAATGTGATTTGGATTTAAAAACATCCATTTTCAGTTAAACCTTTCTCTTATATGTCGCTTTCAGTAGATATCTTGCATCGATATGCAAGACATTATTGTACTTCTTTATACAGAAAAATTTCTGTAACATTAAAAATATTTAACGTTATATGTTCTTCAATAGCGTAACAGCCGGTGGTGAGCCAATGCCATCTGCCTATTGGAAAATTTAGAAACATGAGAAGTTTTATTTTTATGGGATAATATTGTCAGCCCAACGCTCTACAGTCATATTAGACCGGGACTGGCTAGTGCTCTGGTCTTTGGTATCCCAGGCATCAGGTTCGAATCCTGGCGGTGGTATGGATGTTTGAAGGTGGTTCGGAATCCACGTTAAACTGTAGGTCCCGGTCTGTTTAGCCCTCGTGCGCACAAGATGACCGTAGAGCGACAAATCAAACCAAACCTCAGAATAATATATATTCTATTCTTGTATACTATTCACTTGTTTTCTTAAGTTTGTTATTAATTAACACAATTAAGATTTATTTATTTCTTTACGTTTGGCATAAAGTACTTGTAAATTATCGGTATAAATTTATATCGATAAACAATTAGTATTTAATCGGAATACGAAACAACGCATTATAACTCAGGGTAAATTTTAATATTTTTAAAATTGTTTATTTACGTAGAAAAACAAATATTATTGTTTTATAGTTAATTCTACTACGTTAATATACAGAAGTCTTCTTTGATGATTATAAAGAGTGATGCTATATCTTGATGCTTTTCAACATTTATCACTTTCCAGACATGCTTTACGTGTTTATAAAAACGTGAGATTAAATACAAAACATTAAAATAAATTATATAGAGAACTTGGAAATAACTTACTTTTCAAATAAATAATATAAAAAGAATCCTTTAATATTAAAAATCATTTTATGGAACACTAATATGTCCTATTTGTTTTAACCCTTAGAAAATTTCAATAATGGACAAATTTAATAGAATTTAATTAAATTTAGTGTTTATTATTATTTTTTATGTCTTTTGGGGCCTGAATGGCCGAGTGTCTAGCTCTCTGGCGCTCGGTGCCACAGGTTTCGGGTTCGAGTCTCGGCCGTGCCATGGATGTTTGTAGTGGTTCGGAATCCACTTTAAGCAGTAGGTCCCGTCTCCTATGACTGTAAGAGTGTAACGGAGCCAAAGTCAGACTTCTACTTACGGGTGCTCCATCACAACAGAAGCTGCTTCCTTCCCCTTCAATCATAAGTACATATGGGCTCGTGAGCTTGGCCTAGATATCTGCCAAGTGAGATAAGAAACAACAACATATATCTTAAAAATAAAAATTCATATATATTGTTTAGAAATTATAGTGTAGTTCTGAATAAAATATAAGAGTGCTGCATGAAATGTTTTTCTTTACATTAAAAAAACATTAATTCTTCTAATTATAAATTATTTATTTTCAGATGACGCTGTTTATCTTTTTCGTTCTTTTAATTTCATCGTCTGGTTATGCAAATCCAGAGGAGAGGCGAGAACCTCAATACTCACCAGCTTCTTCTATACACCATGAGCCAACATACGCTTCGGCTTCTGAGATGTCTGCCTATCCTCAACATCTGGACTTGGACACCCTGAAAAGCATGCCACTCGTCATTCTGCATCCTCGAACTCCTATCACTTTCAACATGATTCAAGGCGAGAGCATGAAAGATTTATATAAATCCCTGACACCAGAAAGGATTGTCAAACTCTTGCAATCTGCTTCATCGAGTTCACCAAGAGAAAAAGTTTCATCATCAGACAGAGGAAGTCCAAGACAGGCCAAGAATTTAAATTTCGAATCGTCACAAACGAGATCTTTACCGTTTAATGGGTTTCAGAGTTTTTTACCCAGAATGCCTTCAGCCAGTACCATGTTTTCCAGACCTTTCCACCAGCATCCATCTGGTAATGGATGGCAGGAAAGATTTAGAAGCTCGTTCTCAAATATGTTTTCTTTTGCTAAGCCTTTCAGCGGCATGGCTGCAACGCATAGACCAGCTTATATGCCTTTTCATCAACCTCGTCCTTTTGGTCCTTTCCCTCAACCGCTTCATCAGAGTCCCACAAATATGTTTAACCAGTTTCAACAAGTCCATCCTTTACAACAAGAGCAATTCGCATCCGCTGCTTCCTATGGGCATCCAACGAAATTGCAGTTGGGTAGTTACTTCAATCCATTTCGCCATGGTCCTTTATCTCATCATCAATATGGCGGCGACTTGGCAACATCGGGATCCACTTTGATGTCTCATCGCATTGTCCCTGCATCAAGTCACCGTTTTGCTAACTATGTTTCCACAGTACCACGTCATAAACCACTTTTCAACAATATTGGTGGGTTGAAAGGAGCCAGTTTGGAAATCAGCAACGCTTTTGCTGATTTTACTGATTCTCATGAACATGGACCAGAAGTTAGTCAAAAATTTGGTTCAGTTGGACACACGATGAACAAATTCCTTGAAATGATGGGACTTGGAGCTAATGGTGGCATTTCGATGGATGAGGAAGAAGGTTTTGGCGGAGCAGGAAGCTGGGCTTCCATGGATCCATCACCAATTTCGAGATCTTTGGATTTCTATCCGGGTTATGGTAATCAAGCTCATTTAGAAGACATTGACGATTTCCCAATTTTTCTTGAGGACATTACTGAGAAGTTTCTCACGAAAATGAATTTAACTCATTTGCTGTCAAATAATTCAAAAATTCCTGATAAGATGTCCGAGAAAAATGCAACCGACGAGAAGACTTCTGCCAAGAAAATGCCGGAAAACACTGAAGAAATGAAGATGAAAAGTGAAAAAATGACGAAAAAGCCAGATAAACCGACTGAGACAAAAAAAGATTCGTCAGTTCACACTGCAGATGTTTTCTCTATTTTTGATACTCAGTATGTTCAAGCGCAACCTCTAGAAATGCTACATTCTAAAAGTAAATCTTCTGATGGAAAACAAGATTCTCGTTCGAAATATTATGTAAGCTTAAATGGAGATAAGAAAAAAACTCACATTTTTAGTGATGACAAAGTCATTTCATCTGCAGATGAAAAGAAGATGTCTTCTGATGCTGATCATATGAAAACTACTGCAGCGGTTCCAGCAATAAATTATAAAGTACCCACAACGCAATCTACAGTTTCTCCTCAAGATAGAGTTCTCCCAGTTATGTCTTTCAGAACCTTCCCTTCGAGACCTCAGAATGAACGTGCACCTGATCCACCAAAATACTCCCCGGCCCAACCAATCATGTCTCATCATCATGAATCTGAAGACAATCCAAATAAACTTGTTAATGATGACATTCTTCGGCCTTGGATTCCAGTTTCTAGTGGACAAGGATATGTAGAAAAAAGACCCAAACCTCTTGTGGATATCAGTAAGAATTCAGATCAGCCGAAAGGATTGAAAATTGTTGAGCAAGTACTTTCTGGTGCATCAAGAACATAGAATCACTCGGCAGAAGATTCCACCAAGAACAATGGAGCACCAAAGAGAATATTCCATTAAGAATTCTTCTCAATGCAAGAAAGTTAAAATTGTATGGCAAATAGTTTCTAGTACATTAAAACCAAAAGAATAACAGTCTTATCGGTCCTAAAATAACTTTTTTGTTTAAGAATAATAGAACTATGACGAACATTATGTCAAGAAATTTTCTTCATGTAGACGTCAAAAATTGACTCATTTCAGAGTACAGAAATTTGAAAGAGTATCTCATTAAGAATAATAAATCTTAATTAAGGACCTTTCGTTAAAAATTATCTTTGTTACAATGAAATTACTATAAAAGAACGTTCAACTTACATAAAAAACATAAAATTATGGGACAGAATAACCATCATACCAAAATAGGATCAAGAATTGTAGACACAAGAATAGTAGTAGACCAAGAATATTTCATTCCAAGATTTTTCTGGATACAATTTACTTTCTAAGAGACTTAGTGATTTCCTTTTTGTTGGGAACTCTGCAATTTATTTTATTGCTATAACCATCGAATCGATAACTACATGTTGAATCACAAACTTATTTGAAGAGTTATGTTTTGAAGAGATTAGATGCTGCTTTGCTTATTATTTATTTGCCATAAATAACTGTCGAAAAAAAAATCGGTTTTTGCATTATATGAGTGTGATATAAGATGCCAGTTAAACGAGAGAACTTTTCTTGGAAAAAGTGAATTTATATAAAACCGATTCCTCCTCTAAAACTTATATTTGAATCTTTTATATGTTACTCGCTGTGTTTTAAATTATGAATTGCATAATTTTTTTAGAAATATATATGTGTGTGTTTATTTTGTATAAAGTAAAATTAGAGTTATTATTTAAATGTTAAATGACAATTAATAAAATATAATGAAATAAAGTTTTTTTATTTTAAGGTATTCCATTCTGGAATGGTTTTTATAATAGATATTTATTTTGAATTTCAGTTTATTCCATTATGTTTTGGCAAAATGTGTCTATGGAATTATTTTTCAAGGAAAAGTGTAATAATATATTTAATTAAAAATTGATTTAATTAATATAATAATGCATACTATTATATTAATTATTTACTTTAAAAAGTCAACGGAATTTTTTAATTAACTTATCCATTGCCAATGAAATTTTTATTATGTTATTTTATTTCAGAATTAATGAATATATTCTTTTCTTTATCAAATATGAAAATAAATTACACAATTAATATTCAGAAATATAAAAAAATGGAATATTTGGTTTATTATAATTTATTTAAATGTTTTGATAGAGAAATAATTTTTTTATGCATATATTCAATAAAATGCTAAAAATTATGATTTTAATTCAGATTTTTTCGTTATATTCTAATTTCCTATGCATAAATAAACATTGCATTCTAATGTCACATAAAATTATTTACTATAGAACTTTATATGATGATCTTTGTATTAAAATATGAAAAAATATATTTTTGTATGTTTTTATAATAAAATTTTATTTGCAAGAGTAATATACTGTTTTGATTGATATTTTATACTTATTGCAACGGTACTTTAGTTATATAAAGATATTAAGATTCAATTCTTTAGATATTAAGATAAAGGAAGTTAAAGATTAAAATACTGAAAAAAAAAAAGATAAATAAAAACAAAAACTATATTTTAAGAGCAGGGCGAAATTGGGCATGTGTGAATTGGGTTGGTTGTGGCAAACCAAAAGCTTTACTACCAAACTTTCTGTTTTTGAAAAAAATTAGTGCGACTATACACTTTAAGAAAGAAAATTCAAGAACAAATTATAGACCTTAATTTTTCCACCATTAAATCATATAAGTATGATGTCATTTGAAATAAACTTCAATTTACGATTCTATGTGATAGGCTCTCGTATTTAGCAGATTTTTGATGTTTTAATGATAAAAAGGTATGTTTAGTCTGAGACATATAATGGTTCAAATTAATTCGGACTTTTGTGACTAGTACTAGGTTGTACTTAATTTAATTTTAATAATTATTTTGCTATCATTCAAAAATTAGTACAGGTTAGTTGATAAAAATTTGTTATTTATAATGATATAAATAAATATGTAATAATTAATTAATTGCGGGATGTGGGACTTTACTCATACAGAGATATTTTTAAAAGTCAAACACTTGATCCCAGGCAATTCCTTTCTGAAATGGCTGATATCTAATACCCATGTTGTATTTGTAGGGAGAAGGTTTGCTAAATTGTGTCACTTCAGTTTGGAACGAATACCCCCAAAGACGTAGTTTGTAAGTTTACACCCCTTGTCGAACCCAATAGGACTTTCCGATGTACAGCTTTGTCGTGCTCGACATAGACAAGGGAAATTTTGGTTTCGCGTTGAATTTCCGAGTTTCTTTGGCTCGAAAATTCACCGGACTCTTCAGTAGCTCTAACGCTAGACCTTCCAAACTGGAGTGCATGGTGGACTGGTTGAGGGTTAATGAAAATATTAGTAATGACAGAAAACACAAAAAATGGAAGTAATAGGCATAAATCTAGCAATTAAATGATAATTGATTACCATTAGCTCCGCCCACCTGATTTGATTAACTTCTTTCAAGAATATTATCCCCTAACACACAGAAAATTTCTCTGCATAAAGGAACGTGTGAAAGGGTGTATTCACAAATAAAAAATTTTTTAATTTTTATTTACAAGGTTGGATACACTGGTCTATATTAAAACTATATTTCAAGTTGATTTATTTCTACATAAAGACACATAAATGAAAGTAAAGAAGTGTTTTGGTTTAAATCGTTTCATAATTTGCATTATACTTTTATTAAAAGGGCCTGAATGGCGAGTGGCTAGCGCTCTGGCGCTCGGTACCACAGGTTTCGGGTTCGAGTCCCGGCGGTGCCATGGATGTGTGTAGTGGTTCGGAATCCACTTTAAACCGTAGGTCCCGGTCTAACATGATCGTAAAGCGTTGTGGAGAGTGACATAATAAAAATAAGGAAAAACTAACTGTTCATATATATAGTGATTAGGGGATTATAGTCCTTGTTGCTTCACATCCCCGTATACCACTTCATTCATCATCATCACTTTTATTAAATCAGAATCAGTTTTGTTGCAGCTTTGTTCAAGACCTTATCACACGGATCGACTATCGCTAGAACACCTAGTTAGCGATTCGCAAGCAACTTTAATCATGCATCGCGCAAATACGTAACTCGTTTTGGTGTTGCATAAAGATGATTCCAATTTCAAGGGACGCCATGAAATGTCATAGCTCAGTTTGGGTTAAAAGAAGAAAGACCCCTTAAGATAGTAATTTGAAACAAAGTACATCATGGGATTTTTTTGATAATTGAAGAGATTAATAACTAATATGAAATCCATATTATTATGGACACAAACACAGGTGCAGAGATAATTTGAGATATGAGTTACACACCTGTTCCATAAAACGAAACAAGCTCGTAACTCACCGTCAATGGCGATTAGTGCCTCAAAAAACTCGTACGTTGAGGCACTGGCAGCTGAAGGTATCATTGTATTATACTTTTATTTGTGATTATGTAATGCAAAGTGAAAAACAGAAAACAATACAGATTTTTTTTTTTTTTTTTTTACATTATTTTAATTTTTTATGATGTACACAGAGCACAAATTCAATTTTTGTTTTGAATTTTTACAGAGAGAAAAAAAACCAAATATTTTGAAATTTGCAGTTATAATATAAAACTCACACAAAAGCCTTAAGTACTTTTCGAACACATTTTGAAATTCAAAAGAAAAAACAAACTGTCAATATATGACAAAATAAAGTATAATATATTCTAAGACATAATTTCATTTAATGTTTAACTTTTTTTAGTCTGTTTATTGAACATTTTATTAAGTACGTAAAATTTTTAAGTTGGAAAAATTTCTTGTCAGTAAATAAACATTTATTTACAAAACAAAGTAATCTTTATACAAATACAAACATGAAGAAAAAAAAAAATCAGACTTATTTTAACTCAAATTCCAGTCTATATATCCATGAAAATAATCAGAAAAGCTAAAAATATTTTTTTATAAAATAATATTTCTACACTTAAAAAAGACATTACAAATAAAACTAAAATACTTTCATGAAATATAACATAATAATACATAAAGGAAAAAAATACATTTTCAGTCTCATCACAACATATATAATCTAAAAGCAAAATAAGTAAAATAAAGCGATACAATAAAAAGTTTCCTTAAGAAATACAAATACACATATAAATGAAGTTGAAGACAAGTTTTTTTTCTAAGGGTTAACTCAGTAATGCATTGTAAAGCTTCATAGTATTGTTTTATTGTAATAACTTTTATTCAATACAATACATAAATTCTGAAAGTCAAAAACCTATAAAATGGTTTTATTTTCAAAATCAGAACATCGTAATTAATAAAATCCAATACGTAATTTTTAAAGTTCCATCATTGTATAGATTAAAAGTCTTCTTTTAGATGTTTTCAAATTGATCACAACATATTTTTCCTTTTAAGAAAATGATATGTAACATTCCTTTTGTAGAATATGGTACCAAAATGTAAATGGTAATAAATATGACAGTGTTGCATTAGGCTTTTTAATCAAAATGTATTTATTCCAAAAGATTTACTATTACAATGAGGTTTTATAATCAAAATGTATTCCAAAAGATTCAATTTTTTTTTTTTTTTTTTTGTTTATGATGAAGAGCAACTTTAAAAGTGTGTAAAATTGAGCACACACTTTTTTTTGGTATGAAATTCACTTTAGTAGAAAATTCCAATAATTTAAAAATCTCCCTTGTATAAAACAAGCACCCAGGCCATTAGCCTTATAGTTGAGATTAAAAACAGCACCAAAGCTGTCATGAAACCTGGATAAAATAATTTTTTAATCAATTAAAAAACCACAGGAGGATTAATTTATGCATTAGAAATGAACACCGTATTCAAATTATGCAATGGTAACCAATTGGAGAGATTAATTTTAATAATCTTTAATTTTTTTTTTGTGTTCAACATACACAATTTATGGATCAACATTAATTTAGTTTGAATTCACCTTTAAAGTGCATCGTTACATATTCACAGAAAGATACAACATCAAAATTTGGAAATTTAACAGTTGGAACCATATTAAATATTAATAACCATATTGAATGATACATTAGTTCTTCAGATTCATATGTTGTCCTAAAGACATACATATTCTTTTTTTTTTACCCTGGTACAATCCATAACTTTAATGCATATGAATAATTGCAATGTAATCTAAATCTACTCAGTTCAAACTGTTAACTTGTAATATACACAAACACTGATTTTTTCCTAAACACATATACTAAACAGGATCCTGAAACATTGATTCTAAAAGGTAAGGAATAGGTAGAAAAGTAGATACTCCAAAACGTGCACACGAACCGGCTTAAAATCTGAAGGCCTTGTATATTACCTTCAGAATATACTGATTGCCCATTTAAACAAAATTGTCAGAGCTTTGAGCCTCTCTGTCCAAACATTACCAGTCTAAAGTTTTCGGTGGTTCAAATCCATCCTCTCCTTAACAATGAGATATCGAACACTAATCACAACACTTAATAGATTTAGGGTGTGGTTGGTCCCAACGAACTCACAAGGAAATAAGAGGTAGGACAATATCTGAAAAAGATTCTAAAACTAACTGAGAAGATGTTAGCCATGAAACGTATATGAATCAATTATAGCTAACTCGTAGACTAAACAAAATTGTCCAAATATACAAATGCTCAATACATCTGCTGTTGTATGTATTAAAGGAAATAAAATAATGAATCAAAAGACATTGACTGGATTGCTTGTAGAATGTTCTGACAGATGGAAAGGAAATTTGCCATAAAGTTTGTGCAGAATATCAAGAGAGTTGTAAAAGTGTATTAACAATACTTTGATTTGATATCAGTATGCAATTTTTTTCTTTCAAAAAAGTATTAAGAAATGAGCATGTTATGGCTTATCATTATTTTTCTTTTTTAGATTGCATTCAATAATTAAATAAAATTGGAAAATATTTTAAATTCAGATTGAAAGAATTACAATTATTCCAAAATTCTTCGCAAAAACTTTCCTCTTTTTTTTTTTTTAATTTACTAATCTTTCAAGATACAAAACTGATAAAAAAATTTCTTAATTTAATTAATCTAGTTCTGAGGTGCTTCATACAAAACCTTTTTTTGTTTTTTTAATTTAAAATGATTTTGTAAATTTTTCCATATTTGCAAAAATTGTAGACATGTAAATGTTTACAAAATGGTTTTATTAAACCCTTTGCAATTCTTGGCAGAGAGAACGAAATGCAAAGTTGGTGTTGAGCTGTTATTAAAAGTTATAAATTATTCAAAGTACGAATCAGTAATCTCTAATACTTTAGCCTTTTTTCTGTTTATAAATGTGAGCAAAAAGTCCATGAAAAACAATTCTCTTCAAATTCTCAGTCAGTCTTTCTTTTTTTCAATTATTATCAAAATGTAATTGTATACAAGTTTATACCTAAATAACAAAACAAAATATTCATACAAAAAAAATTGTTTTTTGTAAAAGAAAAAAAAAATTAAAAATAGGAACAAGGTGATAACTTAGAATTATCAAAGTAACACAAATATTTTAAAAGTTCGAAAATTTATAGTTAACTAGTTTTAAAATTTATTAATAACACCGTTTTTTTAAAAAAAATTTTGTTTTGTTTTTTTACAATTGAGCCATGTAAATCAATGATACAGATATAAATATAACAAATGCAATGAAAAGAGAAATACAAATAAATGCAAAATATTTATCAAAAACTAAACACAAAAAAGATGAAAATGATCTCTAAAAAAATCGATGACCTTCAAATGACATCTGAGCAGTATTTTCAGTACTATTAACTTGCAGTGTATCACAGCCTCAACTTATCTGACCTAACAAAGTTATGGTAAGCAATACTATTTAGCAATAATTTTGGAATTTCCATAATGAGATACAGAAAATTCACATTTAACTCACAAATTCTAACACAAACACACAGAAAAATATAAAAAGTATTAATATGACCTCATCACAATAAAAGAAAATTATCTAATACTGTTTTATATCATACAAATAATATCAGAAGTAAAAGCATTTTGTTTTTTAAAATGTTATTCAGATTTTGTTTCATTAACCAATGTATACTTGAAAATTATTTTTAAATTGGATAATTCTTATTAAAAAAAAAATCACCAAAATTTACAATCTAAAAACTCAACATCTCTCAGTTCATATCCTTAGCATGCAAAATGAAATTAGTTCATCTTAGCATATGATGGGTAGAATATATTATTATTCCAAAGGTGGCAGTTTTCATATGGTGTCATTCGACTTCTAACAGACTCTCCAATCAGATTGATAAAATTGGAGGCCATCAAGGCTTCACCTCTTAATTCAGGTCTGCCTCGACTAACAAAACTGTAGAACAAGTCTTGGATATTTTTCTGGAACTTGGTATCCTGAGGATCCATTGGTTTGATGTACTCATCCAGGAGGCCAAAGATGGCGGCTATGTCTAAACCATGCACTGACAACTTAACAGATGCGCTCTCATTGGAGAATTGGATTGGATGTTTGGGCTTGTAATCTATTAGGTACCAATAGGAGTCTTTCTGTAGTGCAGCGCTTAGAGCTTCAGTCAGTCTCTCAATAGGGCAGATGGTTCTCACATCCGAAACCTAAATATATTAAATATTTCAGAAATGGAGAGTATATATAAAGTAACAGAAAAAAAAATATTTTTACAAATAATGAAAGCTATAATAAAAGCATTTTTATAATTTAATGGGACAGTAATTATCAGTAAAAAATAATCTGAATAAAAATATTTCAAATGAGAGCTAGGAAGTCAGTGTTAGGAATCCAGCATTTGTCAAGAGTCAGGATCAGGAGTACTCAGATCCCCCCCCCAAAAAAAAATTCTTCAAATTAATATTAAAATTAAATTCTAAGTAAGCAATCGATTGTATTCATACCATGTAGGTGTTTAGAGACGTTTCTCAGTATTGAGGCTTATAAAACATTAGCTTGGATCCACAATGAAAGCATATCTTATAGAAGATATTCCATAAATAAGAAAATCATAAAATTTAATGTTAATGTTAAATGTAAATGTAATGTTACTATTCTATAATAATATGGTATCTGATAATTTGTTATTAATGTTATTTTTAAAGGTTGTAAGCATTTTTTGCAAGCAATCATAAATGTTGTTATAGATAGGTGAATTATCATTTTATAAACAGGAATATACAATTCTGTTAACAAATATAGCTTGTTAAATTCTATTCCTGCACAAAATATTAACAACACAGAAAATTAAAGAAATAATGACTTTAAAATACTAGATTTCTAATAATGTGCACATATTTTAATGCATGTAAAATGTTTTTAATTATTTAAAAACTAGAAATTAAAAACTTATTAAATTATTTAAAAAAGAAGTGTAATAAGACAGAACCTAACAATTGAAGCAGTATCAGACAGTAGAAGAAATAAATTTTCATTTGAATAAAATAGAAAATTAAATTCATTTTCTTGGATAGTTGTTTCTTTTTTAGGATCAGAGATTTTTCACAAGCAAATCTAAAATAATACTATATAAACAAAATTTTTTATTTACATATACGATGCTTAATTTTCATCTGATCACTTTCATTTTCCCAAATGAATAGTGAATTAAAATAACAACAATAAATATATATATATATATATAACAGAAATTGTACATATAATCTTCTTAGATTACAACAATATAAATCTGTTCAAATTTGACAAAGAATTCCTGGATATGAATTATATTCCAACTAGGATAAGGATTAAAATTTACCTAGGATTTTTTAAAATTTGTTCTATAATTTTAACGATATTAATTTATTGGAAAAAATAAAATGATAATAATAATTTAATGGTATTTATGGGCAAATTTGAATAGTTTTTGAAATGTATAATTGAATCAGTTCTTTGCAAAATAATATTTTTACAACATACTAAGAATCAATACAACAATCAATGAGAAGGGACCTTTTTTAATATTTTTTAATGCATAGAAATAAAAATGCATAAATGTAAGTCATTCAGAATGTTGAGCAGTTCGAAATAGGAAAATGACAATGAATTATGTTTATAAGTCAAAAGAGCATTTTTAATTCAAAAAGTTTACCCAAGGTCAAAACTTGTGTATAAACCAAAATAATAATAATAATATTAAAAATATTCTGTAATGTTCAAACATGTTGTCATGAGGACGAATATGTCGCCAAGCAAATAAAACGGGTGGAATATTTTCCAATCAAATTGCTGTAAAGTAAAACACCAGACGCCAACAACGATAATTAACCCTGGTAACCTTATCAGAGGTTAGCACATTTGTTTTTATTTATTTATTGCCTAGTATACGATCTGTGGTATCTGGTTAGTTTTTATTTTCTCTG
The DNA here is from genome assembly GCA_021605075.1 of Caerostris darwini. Classification (NCBI taxonomy): domain Eukaryota; kingdom Metazoa; phylum Arthropoda; class Arachnida; order Araneae; family Araneidae; genus Caerostris; species Caerostris darwini. The sequence goes on from BPLQ01003223.1 coordinate 364,515, forward strand.
TCAATTAATTTTTTTGTCTGAAATATGAATGGAAAGAGAAATTCTTACATGGCAAATTTCACACTATAAGCAATAGCGTTTGCTGAAAAGGTTTTGGTACTTTTCCGTTAACCAGGTGCAAAATTCGCCAACATCAGATTTTTAATTTTTGCGACGATGCACCACACCAGCAATAAAAGCAATTTCGAAAATCAAATAACTTATTTAGCTCATTTCATTTACAATTATCTTTTTCTTCATAAACTTAAGAAATAAAAAAGTACTATAGTTAGTTATATTTGGCGATTTATCGCTTATTTCCGGCTAATAGAAAAATACTTAAATTTTTTTGCAAGATTGATTTAACCATATGTAAGAGGACTAACCATAATTTAGCTTTAGCAAAAGTTCTAAAATTTCTCGTCTTATACAAGGAAATATACAGTAATTTTTAAGCTGCAAATCATAAAAAATTAATATTTCTCTTCGAATAAGATCTAAAATTATGTAAATTCTAACAAGATGTTTAATCGGATATACTATCTTTTAATAATGAATTCATTTTTTTCACAAGACTATTAACTTCTGGATCATAATTTTTAACATACCAACTTTTTTGAAAAGTGGTTTATTTATTCACTCATTCACTGAGATGTTTGAGGTTTTGAGATTATTGTTTGCAATTGAATCAACTAAAATTTTTTGCAGAAAGGATATAATATGATATTGACTATGTGGAGAAAGTCTAACCTAAAACCAAATAAAAGTGAAAAGTCTAACCTAAAAGTAAATAAATGTGAAAGTCTAGCCTAAAACTAAACAAATGTAAAAAGTGTAGTCTAAACAACTCGTTTCATTCAACTCGTTTCATTCGGAAAAATTAAACTTACATCACTTTTAAATAAATCAGTATTGTAATTGTAATATTAGTGTCTAATATTACAATTACAACAGTACTAGTATGTATTATTACTTACCATAGTGTGAAATTGTTGCAAAGGTGTGGAAGAGTTCTGTATGTAGAACTGGAGAGCAGAGACTGTGATATTATCACTGATGCTTTCCAGTTTCTCACTGACATAATCACTGAAGTCAGTCCAGCTCCATTTATCCAGGTCGTGCAATACTTTAGAGGAGCCTGATTCCTGAGCAGCAGAACCTGTGGTTAAAGAAAGAAAAAATTTTAATTCATTGGACAATTTCAAAGCTGTTAATTTAGAATAATTGGCGTTAATTTAGCGGCTTTAGTCTTTGCATACAAGCATTGAGTTTTCAAATAAAGTTAATTTAAAGACAATCTAGTTTATTTGTTTGTTATACAAACAAATAAACATGAAAAGTTAATGATTGGGACAAATATTATTTAATTATTATTTATATATTCCTATAGTGCTACCCATACAAAAAATTTATATTCTATACAAAATATTTTTATTTTTGTTTTGAACTTTACATATTTTTAAATGTAATTATGCCATGTCGATATGGCTGTCAATGTGTATTTATAAATATTTTTTGTATTAAAGAAAAATTGTTTGTAATGATTGTATAAATCATGTATTGTGGTGGTATATTTTATATATGTCTGCTTGAATGGTTTGTACATGATGGTCTCTAGACCTTGCCTTAATACGAATCTTAATGCCTGATCAAAGAATGACCGGTTCTGGAAGAAACAAGTTCTTTGTTGCAACTGCGAATGTATATGATATTTTTGTGCGGTGTTTTAATTGGCGGAGTCTTGCGAAACTTCAAAGCGCTGGTGGTCAAGTCTGCATATTGCATTACTGGAGGAGCGAAAAGTTTATTACGAAAGCTATGACATGTGAAAATATCTGTACTTGCGGATTTATTGGGGGGTGACTCCTCCGAACGGACAGGATATTTTTCGTTAGTAAGATGATAAACACAGATGTTTTGGGTATATGTTTCAGGCGTGGGGGAAATGGACTCTCTGAAAGGATTAGCCCCCTTTCCGATCTGATTTCGTATCAGCACCCCTCTCACCAATGAAAAAACCTACAGGCCAGGGATGGACTTTAAGAGGGAAATCCAGTCAATAATGAATGAAGGGCGTGTGGTCTCGAAACATAAAAAGACATGAAGACATCAAAAGGTAAAGAGATTGGAGTAGAAGAAAGCAGTCAAGAAGCAGAGATTGAGAGAGAACAGTGTAAATCATCCCCACTATGAAATGAGAACATTGATCTGTGTGTGGGAGCAAAGAATTATCCACGTTACGGACCTTTTGGCAATTCCGAAGAAAGAAAGGTTCCCAGACACGAACCTCTACACAATGACTTCTGCCGTGAGTCTAGTCCAGGACAAGAAGTATTCTGTTAGCAATGACGGTACCACCATAGACAAGAAAGAACCCACCAGCTTGCTTAGCCCCTGATGGCTCGTCCTTCTATGCAAGTGTTTAAATTGGTGTCCAATTTCCCATGCTGTCCGATTTTTAAAAATTATTTTCATATTATAATATAATTCGATTATTAAAGATTTTATGAAAATATATCAATTTTAATCAATGATTATATCATATTTTTGTCAAGTTATAAATATTTTTAAAAAAAAATATATCATTAAAAATTCAACAACAATTTTTTTGTAGGTAACAATGATTTAAACAATAAATTTTTTTTCAAGTAACTACTTACCAATAACCACAGGGACTTGCTGAATATCATCTTCTTTCCACATGTTGTAAGGAGTATTGTAAAGTATATTTCCTAAGAAAAAAATAATAAAATTAAATTTATTAGGAAAGAAAAATATCACTTTGTTTCAATAAATATTTCTGATTTCATGAATACTTTAAAACACATAAAAAATTTGATTGAGATTGAAGTGAAAAATAATATAATATAATTTTTTTCTATAATTTTATGTGTTTATGTATTTTTAATTATTAATCATTGTTATATATAATTTAACTGCTAATATTTTTATTTTTCTTGAATAAAAATTATTAACATACATTACATTATGTAAATGCATACATAAATAGATATATAAACCCTCGAAAAATTATATGAAAAAAATTAATCCAACACTGCCTAATTTAATTAGCACATGCTTAAAATTATATTAAAAACAATTCATATCGAAAGGATAACTGAAGTTCGTGACTTACAGAGAAAACCCCTATTAACACAAAACTGTCTGAAACCATATGATTCTATAATATTGGGCAGAGTATTTTTAACCACTATATTTGATTCGTGAATTTTAAGATCTTTTTTTTTTTAAACGTTTAAAACTTGCTAATTATATAGTTTAATAGAGAATTTAAAATTAATAATTGATATTCATTAATCTGAATTTTATTGGTTTGTATTTTACTCCCAAAAATATTCTATTTTAAAATGTTCGAGTTTTACCATCAACAACAGCCATAACAGGGTTTTGTTCCTCTTCAGAACTTGGCAGATCCGTTGACCAATCAGAGTACCACAATCCAGGAACAGCTGCCAGTATTTCTTCAGATGTTTTGTTGTACAAGCAAGACACATTGTCGCAGTTTAATTTTCTGTAATAAAATTTGAATTGATTTAGATTTTCAATTTCATAGATAGCAATAACTGTTTAAAATCTAATTATTAGAGATCAGCAAGATTTAGTTCAAATCTTAGCTAATCAAACAGAAGAACAGTGGTACTTTGGTATATGCACTTAATCAGTTTCAGATTACTTTATACCAAAGAAATTTTTCCCATAAGAAATAGAAGAAAAATTATTTATTGATTTATTTATGAAAAATAATTCTATTGTAATAAACATATTATACATTAATATTATTGTATAAAATAATTTATAAACTGCTCAATAATAAAATACATAAATACAGAAGCAATAAAATGCTAACATACATAAAAAAAATTTCAAATATAATTTTCTCTGGGTCTGGTTGAGGACTAACAGATTTGACGCATACTAAAAATCTGTCCAAAAAACAATTATTTTGTCTTCTTTTCGGGATGTTGCGCAAATGTGAAACTGTCTGGTTATTCCAGACAGTAATTTACAAATTGTTTGGGCTGAAGCACATGAAAATGACGTGTAATGCTGTTGTAGAGTTTTTTCAGCAAACTGACCATGTTTCTAATTCATTACTTTTCACAATACAGAAAGAATGCAATGTTTTAACATCAATAATTCAAATCAAAATAATTGATGATACACACAAAATTTATTAAAGTATTTCTTATACAGTTTCGAAATTTTTTTTTCCATAATCACCAATAGGAACATTGCAGAAATGTTTGGTGCCTTTATTGTAATTTCCATAATTCGTATTCCAATTTCTAATTGAATGTGTAAAATTCTAACTGGATTTTGTATTGGCTTTGTCATGAAAATTTAATCTTTTTAAAAGTATTGTCACTTTAAAGAGGAGAGTAAAAATAGTTATCATAGTTACTCACAAATCAAATACCCATAGATACTTCAAATACCCATAGTTACTTTATGATATAAAATAAATTCCTAAACCTTTAATTTGTATTTAACTATTTTGATTGATGGTAGGCATAAAATGGCAATAAAAATATCCACAGAAGAAAATCATATTAAAAAGATAAATGCGGTATTTTTGGTAGATTAAAATGTATTATATAAAAACTAATGGTTCTTTATATAAAGATGATGGTGCTACATAAATGATGATGGTACTATGTTATTTAATATTGATAGTTACTTGTACACAATTTTATTACATTGTTAAAGATGGAATATATTAGAAACTAAGAACCTCATTAAAATAAGTAACAAATCAAACTGATTCTGATCTCTTCGAATTTATTTATCTTTAAAAAAATTCTGATGAGGAAATAATGATTCTAATAATGACATAGTTATTATTACTTTCATTATAAATGTGTAATTGAAGGTAATGATGTAATTAAAGATGTTATGATCACCATAACCTTCCGAAGTTTCTTTCATAATTTGGGGCAAACAAAGACTAATATTATAAAATGTTCAAAGGAAAAAATAAAAAGAGGCTTTTATTGCTTAAAAGCACATTAAAAATTTAAATTTTTTCCCCTTAACTTTTAGTTCCCTCTACTGGACTAGAGGCATCTAAAAATGTATTCTGATCAAAAATAAGAATCTTACAATACAAAAAATGCACCATATTGAATCTTATGCAATGCTTAAATTATGAAAGCAATTACAAATAAATTTAATCAATCTGTGTATTTATACTGATACATCAAGGCCTTGTCAATAGAAGGGACCAACCACTTTTTAAAATTAGGGATGTTTTAGGTTATGTGTGCTTCTGATCTAATTATGTAATAAATGGAGCCCTTTAAAACAGTATACCCGTAACCTAATATAGTTCACAAATGTCAGGCAATTAAAAATAGGATTCGGAAGATTTTAACTGCTAAGAAATGGTGAACCTAATCAAAATATGCCATTTCGGTTAGGTCATTCATTTTTTTGAACTGCAGCACTGTCGCACAAGATTATTGAACTGTTTGCACGTACAAAAAGAGAGCCCAACCTCACATATCATATTCATTAAATACGAAAACATTTTAAAATTCATGCTTCAGCGGTAGGACAAAGAGAGAATTTCATACCTGAGCATTGCTGCGTTATCGGTACTGATTTGTTCCAAACTCTTGTTGCTGAAACGCGCAGAGGGTGCAGTCAGCCACATTTGACTGAATAAGCCTTTGGCTTTCTTAGAGGACAGAAGAGCGAGTCCAGCAGTAGCCGAGCCTCCGTGAGCTAGTACTGTGATCTGAAATAATGTAAAACATTCATTTACAAAGCAATAAAACGATGGTATATTTATTTCATGTTTGAAAATATTCCATTTAAAATTTAAATAAGTAAAATAACATTGATGAACGTAGGACTGACAATCCTACCCTGTAAAAAGAATTATTATATCCTTTATAATTAGTTATCCTGTTTCGAAATCTGCCAGTAGGCAGGCGGCCTTGATCCACTATGGGGCTGTTGCGCCAATGAAGAAGAAGAAAATAACACTAAAGTAGAGATTAGGCCTATAAAGCTATTATTTTAGTTACCTATTAACTTGAGAATGAGAATAAGGCAAGATCTTATAAGTACTGTAAAAACTATCAATTAATTTTTCTCACTTCCCATGAATTTATACAGGGTATGAAGCATAGAATTAGCGACGAACTCATAAGGATGAAAGTTGGCATGAAGAAGTATAAAAATTACTATAGAACATGGGATCGCGAACCATGTTTACTCAGAGAAAATCTCAAAAATACTTAGGTAGGGCATGATGTCGAGCGGGTACCACACAGAGTACAATAATAATAGCAAAAAAACATTTATTTGACAGCATGATTACAACACAGTTTCGGGTACAGTTCGAAAAAGAAAGGATATCGTTATAGGAGTAGTTATGACCCCGAGCATCATTGCATAGTTGACAAATGAGAAACGATTGACAAACATTCTCAAAGATGTCTGCAGTCACGATGATGATGATCTGTGCTACGGATATCCTCCTCTGTCTCCAAAAGCGTCTCATGAACGATCGACCTAAGGTGTTCCCGAAAGAAGTCCAAGAGACTGCGGTCCAGGGAACTTGGAGGCCAACAACAGGTCCGAAACACTCAGTCCATCTCTTGAGATATGTAGCATAGAAATGGTCATGCACTGCAGTAAAAAAAAATGTTGATGCACAATCATGCATGCACCACATGTTCTGCTGCACTTTGCTCACCTTGCATAAGTATTTCCGAGACTTTCACCGATTAGACTTGGCAACTCTATGGCAATTTTCTCTTGTTAATTACTACCATCCCTCTGAGTTCGTTGATAAGTCAAGAAAACAACACTTTGTATAAACTTAAAGACATATAAGGAGTATTTTGCACTACATTCCTCGAGATTCCAGTGTGTAGTCAAGATGGCCTTGCTGTCAGCAAACTGCCCTTATCCCGAATCATATTTACGAATGATTTAAGTTTGAATAGGCTGCTTTGTCATAAAAAGATCTATTCTGACATAACATAATTATCATATATATATATATGATTTAAATTGACTAAATTGTTCATAACGCTAATCAAATAATCAAAAAAAGAGATTTAATCTCTGTAAGAAACAAATGTTAAGCGCAAAAAAAGGAAAAAGAAAACATGGTTGTAGATGGTCCGAATTTTCTAATTTTTATCAATTTAATTCATTCCTTTCTCATAAAGAAAGAATTAAAAACTCGTTTTGTTGTTTAATCTCAGTTAAATCTCATGACATAATTATTTAACTGTGCCATAAAAGCATGGCTATTGATAAAGAATTCAAAACAGATCAATATGTTTGATGTTTGCAAATATTTTGCCATATTTTCAAGTTGTTGGTCATAATAGCTTTAATGAAATTTTACCGCACAATTTTGTTAGCAGTTATGATAATAAATACAAGCATACGCTTATTGAAAATGCATTAAAATGCAATACCTTTTGAGGATCACCGCCAAAACTTCTGATATTCCTCTGAACCCATTGCAGGGCAGCCAACATATCCATGATTCCGTAGTTGCCAGAAGTCGGAGGTCGCATTCGGTTGGTCAACAGGTCCAAAACTAGGAAGCCAAAAGCGTTGGTGCGGTAATTGAGGGTGACAAAGGTTACATCTCTACTGTCGGCAATAGATGCCGTGGGTCTCCAATTCACATCATCCGCAGTGTAGCCCTTCAGAGGATGGTCTCCGGGAATGTAGAAGACCACAGGTCTTAGCACAGGTGGTGACAGGCTAGGGGTGACGATGTCCAAGTAGAGGCAGTCTTCGCTCATCTCCAAGTTCTGTCCAGGAATTGGTTTCTGGTAACAGATTGCGCTTGAGTTGTATGCTTCATAGGTTCCAGTCCAGCACTCGTTGAAACTGGAGGCTTGCATGGGAGGCTTCCATCGCAGTTCACCCACGGGAGGCAGGGCATAAGGTATGCCCTTGAAAACATAGATTCCGTTGTCCTTGTAGCCCTTCACTGGTCCGCATTCGGTGATGACCAACGGATCTCCAAGTGGTCCCCTGGAGGATTGGTCGGATGCCGTAAGAGTCGTCACCAGGACAACGAGTGTGAGGACAAGGATGATGCATGCGAGGCTAATCAGTACGCGCTTCATGTAGACTCGCTTTTGAACTTCTCGCACTTTGGCGGATTCAGCAGCAGCATCGTTATCGTCAGCGATGGCCACGGTGACATCAGTGCCGCTGTCAGTCTTTTCGTTCTTGCCGTCTCCTTCAGGCTTGATTTCGGCGGGTTTGCCGTCTTTGGACAGCAGTTCGGTGCCAGCTTCCACATCCTGTTTAGCAGCTTTACGACCACCGAACAGCCTAGAATAAACAATGTCTTATTACTCTCACACCTTATTGTACCAATATATCTGAAAATTCGGTACATAAGTAAGTAATAGTCCAAAATTATAATTTTGGTTATAAATGTTTCTTTTGCTTTCTAGTTAAAGCATTTGCTAATAACTTAAAATAAGAAATAATGCTTATACAAATTTTTATTTTAGCATTAAAGACTATATCGGTAATATTTTTGTAAATATGCAAATAGATGTTTAATTTACAATTATATATTTCTTAATCGTTTAATTAATTTCTCTTATTGTAAACAAATACTTTGGTTTCGTAACCACTGCCACAAAGGGCTAAAATATTAACACTGGGGAACAATCTGACAAAAGATTTAGTAGTAAAATCGATGAAACTTTGAGAAATGTTTTTAACATATGTTACAAAATTTTTTGGCGATCTAAAGACCTTTTTTGTGTGTGTGAGATATGTTACATTAACGGTTTAAAAGTTCAGTTTGCATTTTACAACATACAGTGTATGTTTCTTTTTTTTTTTTTGACGTTATATCTGAGATATATTTTTGCAATTTTGCAACTGCTAAGTATGCTTTATGTTATTTATTTTGTTTGCTTTCTCCATTTAAAGGCACAATTCGACAGTATGGTAAAATAATACAAAAACTAAAATTCGTAATATTGTTACGAAAATTATTTTAAATATTTAAAGTTTAATTTTCATTAATTTATTGTGTATTTGATATGATTTATAACGAAAAATGCTTTTGTTTTGTAATAACACGCTCCTGTATAAAACAAAATATTGGTGAAAAAAATGTTAATAAAAACTTTGTTACCGGTAAAAAAAAAAAAATGCTTTTATTTTGCAAATAATGAATGAGCTAACTTATTTCGGTACAATATTTGGTCTACATTTGATTGCATTGATTCATGTGTGCATTCAAAATCATTGCCAGAATTTCATGCACTTACTTCTGGAAGAAACTGGGTGCCCTCTTCTTAGCAACGACAACTATTTCTTCGTCTTGCTTTTCGGCTTCTCCGTCTGTCTCTGCCGTCTTCTCTTCTTCCTGGGCGGGCTTCTCTTCGGCCTCCGCCTCTTTGTCTGGGTTCTTTAAGTCCCCTTTACCATTCTGGGGGGCCTCCTCGTCCTTGGGGGAAGGGGTCTTCTCCACCTCGATCTCCTTCTCGCCCTTCTTCTCCTGTTCTTCAAGTTCGGCCGTCATTATGGCAGATACTCAACTTCACTGAGAACCTGTTTGGAGAGAAGATATTTTTAAAAATCCATGCTCAAATTGGTAAATACAGAAAATCATTGTAAAAATAAATTATATGCATAAGAAACGGGAGATTTTGTATCGCATTGATTAGTGCAACTATCACAAGAAAATATTTGCATTTCGTATATACACAGTCCAGTCACATTAATGTGACCACCACCTACTTTCGACGTCAACGTGAAATAACCAATCGCAAAAGGCAGGTGGCAGCACTTTGCAGTAGAGTGTATATAAAGGATGTCCTAGGGCATCGGAAAGCATTTCAATCGTTAATTACCTTGATCGAATTGCAATCGGTCCGCTCTGCCAAAAGTGGTCATTGTGGCTTTTGACAGGTAGTCACACTAATGTGACTGACTGTGTATATTGGCACAATGTAGAAATTAATGTATAACCAGACTATATTACTATTATACTGTAATGTATAATATATTCTACTATAATGTAAGGGCACAAACAAACCAGACGAGAGGATTTTAAGCTGTAAGAGACATGAATCTAATAGCCTGATTGTCGACTCTTTACACAGTCACAGTCACAATCACCATCTCATCATTTCTGAAAGCATTGATTATAATATAAACAGAGAATTCAAATCTAATTCACCCAGCCCACTAGATGCACGTAATACCACTGATTCCTCCCAGCATACTAGATATACGTAATATGACTGATGATTCCTCCAGCACACTAGATACACGTAATACTACTGATACCCACAGCCCATTGTTCGTAACACCCCTGTTTCCCCCAGCACATTAGATGTGGTATTACCACACTAGATGTACCATAATACCACCATACCGTACGTAATACCATTGAGTCACAAATAAATTTATATATATATATATATATATAATCTCCTTTTTTTATTTTTATTTATTTATTTATTTTTATTATTATTTTTTTTTTACTTGGTCAATTTTTGAAGCTACTGAAACATCATTTACCCTATAGCTTGTAAAAGTGATATTAAAATCATAAGATTGAAAAATCACGATGATATAATCTGTTATCCCTCTCAAATATGCTCTTTTTTGGGGGGGGATTATAAAAAAAATTTAATATTTTTCGTAAAATTTTCATAAACCGTGTGAATTCAAGTATTTTCATGATATTGAAAATTTTCACAAGTAATTTATTTACAAAAAAAATTGATGTGATAAATAAATAAATGCTTTGAAAATTCCAGTGAGAACTACAGCTTTAAGGTTAATGGCCCCGTTAGTATTATAAATACTTCTGATTTAGAATCACGATGAAGCAATGATATGAAAACTTAAGCTCGCATTTTATTTTCGAAACTGCAAACATTATACGTTTTTTTTTGTTGTTGTTTATGTCAGACAACAACAGTATGAAAACTTTTCTCCAAACTAATTTATTTGCAAATTTTTCGAAGAATGTTTTAAATTGCATAATAAATAATCTTTTTTTTTTTTTTTGGATTAGAATTATTATGCTAATAGCATGCGATGTAGAATGGATTATTTTTATTTGGTGGATAGAGATTTTAAACTAGGTTATTACGAATATAAATGAGGCATCTTGAAATTAAATGTCTTGACTACAAGTATGATAACATTCACCTGCTTTATTTTTTAAAATTATAATGATTAATGATTTTCTTTTACGATAACATAGTGCAAATCATTTTATCCACGATGAACTAATCGTGTAAAACACCTAAACACTCACATACTCAACACTTGATTGATTATCATTTTAACCACTATGGTCAATCGTGTAAAACATCAAAACACTCAACGCTTGATTGATTATCTTTTTAAACGCGATGAACCAATCGCGTAAAACATCTAAACATTCACATACTCAACACTTGATTGCTTATCATTTTAATCACGATGACCCAATCATGTAAAACATCTAAACATTCACATACTCAACACTTGTTTGATTATCATTTTAACCACGATGACTCAATCGTGTAAAATATCAAAACACTCAACGCTTGATTGATTATCACTTTAACCACGATGAACCAATCATGCAAAACATCTAAACACTCACATACTCAACTGATTATCATTTCAACCGCGATTAACTAATCGTGTAAAACATCTAAACACTCAACACTTGATTGATTATTCTACTTATGTTAATTTAATTACTTCCCGAGAGAAAACGGACTTAAATCATTAAATTCCTTTCAATGTTTTGTGGTTATTTTCCCAAACTACACAATTAAAGTAAAATAAAAGACAAGAGTTTTCTAACAATTTAATTTTTAAACAAACCCTATATAAAACCATTTACACAACCACATCAAAAAATGAAACGTACTATATTTATTTCACGTATTTTCTAAGAAGTTGCAAATTTTATCATTAGCCGTATGAGTCAAGAACATAAAATAAAGAAAGAAAAAAAGCACAGCACATACATTTCATCCATTGTAACTATAAAAGAGCCTCAGAATATATATAAAAAAATAATAATGATGGAAATGCAGTGTCAATATATTAAAATGCTTATTTCAAGAAAATTCGAACAAAGAAATGAAGAAATATGTAAAAATCTCAAAACCAGCCATTGTTCTCAATAACGACTTGCGAACAATATGTGATAAGCAGCAAGGATATTAAGCTAAGGTACTCGCAAAAAAAGCTCAAGTGCAGCTTTAATGTCCACCCCCAACCTTCATTAAACGTCGCTGGGGCGTACCATAATGGAAACTCATTACTAAACCATTCACGTAACGGGGTGGCTGGCATATGGAAGGGGACGGCCAACAATGAATTGTGCCGGAAGGAACTAGCTCCAGAGAGCCAGCTGTGATCGTAATTTTATCCTTGGTAGGGTAATGGGTCACTTGAGCTGCAAATTGCCTCAAAAAAAGATTTTTTTATTTCTTGTATGTAGTATTCAGTTATTTCCTTTTTATGAGTTAATGTAGTTGATAACGATTATTGAGTGAGTTTAACAAAAAACCGGTTATGGAATCGATATTCTTAGAATGTTCAAAAATAAAGAAAGTAGGTACAGGCAGTCATAAATTGAAGAACGTTAGTAATTGGATTCTATTCAAATTTAATTTAGCTTGTAATTGTATAGAGTGATTAAAATTTCAGGAGATGCGTAATAAAATGACTGCAAATAGGTTGCAATTCAAATAAATGTGTGCGTTTGTGTGGTATTATTTGATGCAAGATGTACTAATGCACACTGTATTGAAGATTGTATATTACACTGTATATTAATTAAGATTTTGCTAATAATTGAATTAGGGATAATAACTAAATAAAATTGATTAGAAATATTAAATCACAAGATTTGATATTCTATTGATTGCATTCCAAAAATAATTGAATTAGAACGCCCATCAATACAGACGTCTATGAAAATTTGAGTGAATCTTCCTTTTGAAATCATTGAATTTAAAACGCGTATTAAAGATCTCACTAATTATTATTCAACATAATTATACTTTTTGGAATACTCTAAAGGCTTTTTATCAACATAAATACTTTCAAATAATCTAAAATGGCTGTCATTCTGTAAAGGAATAACATCCTTTGTTTTTGGTGCCTACAACAATTGCATATAATTCGTTGGCTTGTTATCAATACTGTCACAAAATCAAATACACGTTCATAAAAAAAAAATAAAAAAAATTCGAATATTGACTTAACGAAATTATAATACCTACCAACTGAGAAATTCAAATGAACTTTTTGACTCATAATAATCAAAAGGAAAAAAAATAAATAATAAATAAAAAGCAAGTCGATAAAACGCTTTCAACATATCTGTCAGTTAAACGACCAGTTTAGTTCTCAAGCGATTTTTTTTCCTCGCTCATTAGCATTTGATAATGGCAACGATTCAAAATCGTTTACTGCTTGCGGAACATATCATGACCGTCAGCTTTCGACAACAAAATGGCGGTCTTGTATCGGAACAAAGGAAAATTATCTCTAAAGTCAGCTTTTCGGTGAGTCGTGTTGATGATGTCACAAGTGTCACGAAATGTGTAAGAATAACAAGGATATCTATGTATCACGCGAGGGAAAAAAAAAATTGCTCATTGTTCTTCTGGGATTTAATGTATGATGATCAAGTGCGTTTCGTTCGACAACAAGGCAGATCTTTAAAAATTACAGATGGAGGTATCTGTCCTTTGTTGTAAAATTATTCATTAACTGAATGTATGTATTGTATCCGTGGCTCATTTGAGATCAACGCTATTTGTTAGAACTACAGATAAGAAAATTCTGATGTAATCATTAATTGAATTAAAAAACTGTTCGATTTATTTCTTAGTTATAGAGTTAGTTTTCCGGGTTTTCTTCCATATGATAGGATGTTTCCCACCTAAAAGTCCTCCCGGAAGGCACTGCCTTCAGCGACACGGAACCAAGTCATAATTCTACCGACGGGTATACCATCACAAGGGAAACAGCCCCTTTTCCCTCCTTAAATGAGTAGACTACTCATGGGATGTCCGTCCCGCACTGCAGGACATTGAGGATTAGACACACAACACAACATACTACCATAATCTTTTTATATACTTCTAATATAAAAAAAGAATAGAATAAAGCATTGAAAAAATTCACTGGTAGCTCTGCTTTGAAATGTATAATTTGTTACATTTCATAAAGTTTCCCCTCCCAATAACGACGTGAGGTTTTAGTATTCCGTGAAAAACCCCTTTTAGCATCGAAACAATTGCTGCATTCAAAATATACTTTATAAATTGAATTGGATTGAAATGTTTATGTAATAGATGAATGCAGATTTAAAAAAAAAAAAAAAAAAAAAAATCATGAATAATTAAATATCGATATAAACAAGGAATTTAACATTTCTTTAGTCTTTTAACTCAAAAAATAATAGGCATAAAAGGTAAAATTTCATTTGAAATAGGTATGATTCCATTTGGCAGAAATGTTCAGATATAAATCTAGTTAATATTCAGAAGACATATTTGTGTAATGTAAATGTAATATTTCTTTTATTTCGCTAATAATTTTGAAAAGTACAAGTTATACATAATAAAAACATTCTATTAGTTGTAGTTATTCTTTAACGTAAATAATTACCCTGTAAGTTTCAATTCTTATTGTTTTAAAAACCCTTTAGAATTTAAAAGGAACTTAACCAAGATTCATACTTGTTGGAAGACAAATAATGATAAATAATAGAACACCTTGTAAAAAAATTAGAAAGCAAATACATTCATTGTACAAGGTGATAAAATGGTCAATTAAAAACTGTAATGTGTTCGTCTTCGGTTAGTTTAGATTGTAGATGAAACACAACTATATGGTTTCATTTTACTAAATGTATAAATGAAAAGACATATTTTTAAGTGCAATACACTGCATAATAATTTGAAGTTCGAAAAAGTTAATTTACTTTTTATAATAATACTAGTAAAGAGAAATCCACTTTAAAAATATTCGAAGTAACATATAATAACTTGGAAATTTTTCATCGATTTTGAATTCATTATTTACAAATTAGAAGCATACCTAGAACCTATAATAATTCATACAGTAATAAAATCGCAGAAGAGGGACCATTGGGATTTGGCGTCAAAAATTCTTTTCGCCAAAGTCCGCCAAGTAACGGGTTGTGATTGTAAGTGAAGTGAATTGTAAATAGTACATGAAACCTTGGTTACCACATTGGCCACAAAAAAAATGCCAAATCCTAACGGCCCTTTTTTTTTACGATTTGGAGCATCTAGTCATTAGCTAATAAATACTTATTCATAATAATCAAATAATAAAGACAATAAAATAATTAAAGACATCCTAATTAATATAGATAATAATAAATTAATCGGAGATATGTATTAAGACTTCATGTTAAAAAATTCATTTATTTTTGCTAATCCCATGTTATGGAATAATACCAGAAATGTTAAAAGAAAAAAAGGATTTGTGATAATATCAATGCGAGGGATAATAAAGACAAATGAAGAAAGTTCATAAACGAAAGGAACTTCATTAAGAAATTTTAATTACTTCAATTATCCGAAAATTAAATATTGAATCCTTTTTGGGATGATTCATTTCAATCAACGGATTAGTTCAGATGGGGATCGTTACAACATTTAAGCCAGTTGAATTCAAGCGAATCAATACGAAAGTAATTTTTGTCTGTTGCCACCCAACTGAAACGAATTGGTTTTAAATTATCGTTTTAGTACAAAAGGTGTTGCAATTTAATAAAAAAAGTATTGATGTAGACAATAAATTGTGACATGTAGATCCATAATTTTTTTTCTAATTTTTTAAATTCATTGTTTAATTAAAAATAAATTAAATTAAATTAACAATTCAAATTACAGTTGTATTATAAAAACGCATATTGAATTCATTAACAAAGGTTTTGCATTCATCCATGAATGAAACCAATTAAAAAAGTTGAAAATAAATAAAAAATCCAGTTTTACTTCAAGAAAGAAAAACATTCATTAGTTTGCATTAATCAATCTTTCATAACTTTATGTTTTAAATGAATTTCATTTTTCCGATTCTTTATTGTGCTGAAAGAAATGAAAATTATGTGTTTCAAATAATTTTTTTAATAATTAAATCTATTTTTGCGAAATGATAAATGGCATTCACTTCATTATTGATTTAAAAGTAGTTTACTTTTCTACCCAAAGATGGCAGCACAATATTTTTCTTCGGTTATCATAAATTCTTTTTATCTTCCAAAATTTGTCATAAATCAGTTATTCTTTATTAATCCTTAAAAATAACATTCTTTTAAAAAAATTAATATTTCTTAAAAAGAACAATACTTTTTTAAGTAGTATGTTTAAATTTTTAAATTAAATTTATTTTAATTTGTAGCAATTTAAAAAGCATATGCAATAGACCCCTAATTGTTCCAAGTTTTAACTTCAATTTATTTTCAATACCTATTCCAAATCAACATTTTAGTGAGAAGAGTTTCAGGGTTAAGTTTCCCTTTTTTACATTTTTAATTTTTGTAAATTTTTCACCTTAGATTCTGCTCAATTTATACTACTTATTTTAAATTTTCAATTAATAAATTCTTACTAGTGCTAGATTAGTAGTGCTACTGAAAACGACAGTTATTGATTTGGTGTGCTGTTGAAAACCGTTGATGAAAACCGTTGATTCTTTGCAGCAAATTTGAAATTAGTGTTAGTACAACGAACTTTTATTTATTGTTATTTTTTCCAAAACATCTCATTAAAAAAATTACAAATAATATCATAAATATATAAGAATATTTCTGAAAAAATTAAATTTAAAAATATGTATATATTAAAAATTTTAAAATATATATATGTATATATATATATATTAAAATTTTAAATATATATATATTTCTGCTATAAATCATCCAAACAACCGTAATAAACATCCAATTTCTAAAACACGTGCCTGATATTGATATCATTCATGAAAAAGTGCAATTTAAAAAGCTGTAATACTACTTTCTAGTATAAAAAATTTACTACGTTAAAAATTTACTTCATTTAATATCTATTTGTGTCAAACAATACGTATTTTGTTTTTAATTTCAAATAAATAACAAAAAATTTTAAATGGTTGTATAAAAAAAAGATTTTAATAAAAATAGAATGTTATGAAATATTGAAGAAATGAGTTACTAATAAAGATTTTTACGTTTGCCTGAATATTCCTAGGTTTAATATTCCCCCCTCCATACACACAAACCGTACATTTTTTCCCTCAAAAAAGTGATTCCATCTTTCTCTACTAGAATTAAGCTTTTTAATTATTTTTATCAAACACGCCATGGAATTTTCTTTCTATTCAATATCAAGTTTCTCTTAAATCATTCATCCCATCTTTCCAAGAACTGCATACTACGGTATTTCTCAAAATTCTTTTTTCGAATAATATCACTGACTTATTAGAACGAACTTTTCCTCCTAACTTATTGGCTATTAAATACGATCCGCAAAAGCATAAATTGTGCACCGACAGCAACAAAACCCACTTCACTTCAGTACCTTCAGCATTTTTCCCTTAATAATCTGCACGGCCTCTTTTCCTAATTATCGCGAACAACAACTTCCCCTTAATAAGAATTAGATAATTAATTTTCCTAAAGGCCTCGCCACTAGAGAAGCTAACGAAGCATGTACATCCCTCAAGGTGGAAAGATTGCAGCAAATTAAATTTGTGTGCTTCAACCCCTGTAACCCCAATTGGACTCGATCGCATGTACAATAATGCTGAATTAAATGCATTTGTGCAAGGGGGTTAACGTAGCGTAAGGATTTGGCTTCTCTTTTATCTTTTACCACGAATTCGCTCTAGCAAATTGTCTTGGTTGAGTTTAGTTTACAATGCATCACTCTCAGCCTTCATATTTTGTGTATATCTATATAATATATATATTTTCAGAATGTTTATCGCAATTTCCGTACCGGTGCACATTTAAATTGATTCAACTCAATATTAAGAAACAAGTAATATATAAAAAAAAAAAAAAAAAAAAAAAATTTCAAGTCAATTCCTACTTTTTTTCACTCTATTTCAGAAAGTCCTTTATAAATAATTTTCATTCATTTTTTTTAAGTTTATCTAGCGCCGTCTATTGGTAGATATATGCAACTTAAATCTAAAAAAACTAAAAGTAATTAATTAAATTTAATTACTGAATTAATATTTGAAAAAACTGTATTAACATCAAGTGTCATCCACTATAAGTTCAAAAAAAAATGTATTAGAACTTGAGTGGAGGAATAAAAAGTATTTTATTAACGATTGAAAAATTGAACAAGATATATATAAGGAGAATGTGAGCTAATAGAAGGAATTGAAAAAGAAGTTTTTATGTTAACCACACAGATTATAATTTTCTTTCTTTACTTTTAATTCAATATCATCACCACCATCATCATCGTCAATAGCACGACAGCCCAGGGTGGGCCAAGGCTTTCCTTTGAAGAGATTCCCATGCATTCCTCTGGGTGACAAGGGTCCTCCAAATCTTAACCTTTAGTACAGCAAAATCTTTTTCAACTGCGTCTATTCATCGCAGTTTGGGTCGTCCTCTTCCTCTTTGTCCCTATGGCTTTACCAAAACGGGTCTTTTTACAGGGTTCAAATCATTCATTCTAAATTTATGAGCAGCCTATTTTAATCTATTGACCTAAATAAATTTTATATTATCTGGGTCTTTATAGCGTTTATAAATTTCTGCGTTGTACCGTCTTCTTTAACAATCACTTTCCTTGACACCTCCAAGAATAGTCCTTAAAATTTTCCGCTCAAATAGACCTAAATGGGCCTTATCAGATCTTGCCAAATTCCATGTTTCAGAGCCATAGACCAAAATAGGATATTATATAACAAGAAATTTTCAAATTCCCAAATTTTATATAACAAGAATTCCATTCAATATAATCCACATAATATCTGCTTATTTAAAACACTGGTTTTATAACATTTGATGCGCCAAGTAAAGTTACCATTGCTCACTTCAGATTTTTGTCTGAGCATAATTTTTCGAAGACTCATTTGTCTTGCATTAGCATTATTTAAATTTTTTTTTATATGACTCTAGTCAACCTATAGCAGTTCATCACATATGAATAACACTTACAAATTTTATTATAATAATTTAAAATAACTTAATTGAGTTTAGACTGAATAATCACTTATCACTGAATAAGTTTTTTAAACTTATCCAGTGATTCTGGTACACGTTAAGGTCTGATATGTTAATTTTTTTTTAAATCATTCTAATAGAAAAGGAAAAAAAAATCTTTTCTCTTAAATTCCGTTGTGAGAATTATTTACAACAAATTCTTCCAACAATAATAATAGCATGTTCGAACTGACAAAGTAAGGAGAAAAAGCTTCCATTTTTTTTTTTTTTTTTAACGCAATGATTATTTTAACTTGAACCATTTAAAACGATGTTGCATATGTCATTGCGATGTATAAAATTATTTCAGAATTTACATTTTTATAAAGGATTTAAATAAAATGTTTTAGAAATAATAAAAATGAATCGAATTATTCAATCAGTTACATAATGTTGGAAGAATGGAGGGAACAAGAAGTTTTTGACTTCTGATTATTTTATATAATTTAAATAAGGAATTGATAATTTTGATTTCTCTTTACATACCATAATAATTTATTCTTACCAAAAGGGGGAAACAAAAAAAGATACGATATAAATGATATTTTGAAAGTAAAACATACAATACTAGAAATTCTAAGTAAAAAACAGTACTTACTTTTCATGGTTTCTTTCCCTTTTTTTACAAAAACAATTATAAGTCAATTAATAAAACGCTTATAAAAGTCACATTCTCAGAAACATTTTCTAAGTATCAACTGTGGTATATCACGATAAAACCTTCAGAAGTAACTAAGAACTAATTAATTAAATTACCATGAAAGAATTTTTTGGTATTCTTTTTTTTATCGTCCTTTCCTTAAAAAAAATTGTTCCTTCGTTTAATTACACAAAAAAAAATTAGATATTAATTTCCCAAGCGATAAAAAAAAAAAAAAAATTCCGAATTTATACGCACTAGAACACATTTCATTTTTTTCTTGAAAACGATTTCTTTGTTGAGAACTTCAGAAATCACGCAATTATTAAAAAAACGATTTTAAAACATTACTTTTTAACCAAAAGAACTATTATTTTAGACAAGTAATTAAATAAGAATTCTTTATAATTCCTTCAGGAATAAGTTAAAAAAAATTGAAAATGGTTACTAAAAACACGAATGTGTCTCTCTGTATTTTTGATGAATCCTAGAATATAAAAAAATTTTTTTTAAAGTCAATTCCTACTTTTTTTTCACTCTATTGCAGAAAGTCCTTTATAAATAATTTTCATACAATTTTTTTAAGTTTATCTAGCGCCATCTATTGGTAGATACATGCAACTTAAATATAAAAGAAACTAAAATTAATGAATTAAATTTAATTAATGACTTAATTTTTAAAAAAACTGTATAAACATCAAGTGTCATACACTGCAAGTTAAAAAAAATGTATTTGAAGTTGAGTGAATGAATAAAAAGTATTTTATGAACGATTGAAAATTTGAACAAGATATATATAGGGAGAGTGTGAGCTAATAGAAGGAATTGAAAAAAAATGGTTACTAAGAACACGAATATCTCTCTTTGTATTTTTTAAGAATCTTATAATATAATAATATAGAAGAAGGAATAGCATAATATAGAACAAGGAATAGAATAATACAGAAGAAAGAATAGAATAATATAGAAGAATATTCTAGAATAATATAGAATTAAACGATACTAATGAGAAAGGTTAATGAAACAAGTAAGATCTTGAACCCCACAGTACAAATAATAAAATGAGTGTTTTTATTCAATGATTGGATGAGTGATCTTCTATGTGTAAACACCTGCTGCCGTTTTTGGTATAGTTCACTGAACCGGATAGCTACTTGGTACAATGACTGCTCTACCTGCCTGCCATGCATAAACCTGGTGGCAGTGACGCATTGACCAGTGAATAACCACAACTGAAATTTTTTTTTTTTATCTTGAATTAAATCACGATTTGATTTAGAAACGACTTTTAATAACGGTCCGTATAAGTGAATCTCAACTGAAAAACCTAAAAGTTTTTGGGATTAGATATGTACAAGGAATAGCATCTTAATACTATTAGTACAAAGACAATAGTGTCTTTATACTTATAGCATAGATAAAGATGCTATTATCTTTATATATATATATTTACAGTATTTACTTACTACTATACTATTATCTTTATACTTTTGCCCGAATAGCATCTATACTATTATGGATCTATGCTACTTCTCTACAAGGAATGGAATCTTAATACTATTAGTATAAAGACAATAGTATCTTAATACTATTAGTATAAAGACAATAGTATCTTTATACTAATAGCATACATATAAAGATGTTATTTATATATAAACATAATATTACCTTTATACTTTTGTCTGAATAGTATCTGTGCTATTAAGCATTTAGCCTTATATTATACTATTAGGGATCTATACAAGGAATAGAATCTTAATATTATTAGTATAAAGACAACAGCATCTTTGTACTAATAGCATATATCCAAAGATACTATTATCACATAAAGATACTATATAAATATATATATATATATATATTTTACCTTTGTCCGAATAGTATCTATACTATTGTCCCAACGGTATCTTGATACTTCAAAAAAAAAAAAATAATTAATAATAAATAGAACAAAAATGTTTAACGATACGTAAAACGTTTAAATAAATATGTATTAAGATGCATGCAATGCAGAATCTTGACTAATTTTTATTCTTTGGAAACACATGGAAATACGTGAAAATCACTGTTTACTGTTGCTGTATTGTTTCAATCAGTGGCTTCCAAAGTGGATGATACCTCACCCTAGAGGACGATGGAACAATCAAAAGGGTGGGGGGACAGTTTAGATAATAGCCTCGGGTATATTAGAAGGCGCGGGGGCTTTAATAGGGTGAAGTTGGTGGTGAAGGTATGAAAGAAGGAAGAGAAAGAATAAAAGTACTCGTCGGAGATACAAAATTACTCGTCGGAGATACAAAAGTACTCGTCAAGAATTCTGGCTGCAAAAGCAGATACCGACAGTTAATTCTGGATAATGGGGTGCAAAACAAAAGTTTTTAATAACATTTTTCTTTTTCATGTTTAGTGAAACGTGGCTTTAGTAAGATCACACATTCATTAACAATAAGTATAATTTAGAAAGATCACACATCCATTCATCCTTATCACACTTGATAGACAACTAGACCAAGCCTACGAACTCGTATGGACTCGAGGATGGAGGGAAAGAGAGCAGCTTCTGTTGCGATGGAGCACCCGTATGTAGAAGACTGACAGGGCTTTGGGAGGCTCTACAGTCATATGAGATTGGGACCTACGTCTTAAAGTGAATTCCAAACAACTACAGACATTCATGGCACCGCCAGAACTAGAACCCGAAACCTGTGGCACCGAGTGCCAGACACTCGGTCCTTCAGATCCAAGCATTCTAAAATGCAGGGTAAAAATTCAAATCCACTAGTCACTGCTTCTATTCCCATAATAATGAGGTATTAAATGAAGATTCAATGACACTTATGGTACGCGTTTGAATGTGTCCTATTAAGAGTCAATCTTTTTTGGTGAATTCTTAGGGTTTTTCTTCCCATGCGAATAACAAATAAGTAATATAAAAAAAACAATTTTAAAGTCAATTCCTACATTTTTCTCGCTATATTGCAACAAAGTCCTTTATAAATAAAGTTGAAATTTTCTTCTTACATCTGGCGCCATCTATTATTAGATACATGCAACTTAAATCTAAAAACAACTAAAATAAATTAATTAGTGAATTAATATTTGAAAAAACTGTATTAACATCCAGTGTCATCCACTACAAATTAAAAAAAAAAATGTATCTGAACTTGAGTGGATGAATAAAAAGCGTTTTATGAACGATTGAAAATTTGAACAAGATATATATAGGGAGAGTGTGAACTAATAGTAGGAATTGAATGAACGACAGTTAGGTTTTTAAATAATCTCCTCTCTTCGTCAGTTAAAGATTGTTCCTACTACAATTTTAGTGGGATATATGTTGCTTATGAAGAGCCTGAATGGCCGAGTGGCTAGCGCTCTGGCGCTCGGTACCACAGGTTTCGGGTTCGTGTTCCGGCGGTGCCATGGGTGTTTGTAGTGGTTCGGAATCTACTTTAAACCGTAGGAAACCGTAAACCCGGTCTAATAGGATCGTAGAGCGTTGCGGGGGTATTGTTACTCCGCGTCCGTGGCTTATCTTCAAGTGACACGCGCCCCCTGGGTAATGCAAAGTGAGTACGTCTGTGCAACGCATGCCTTAAGGCATACAAGACCAAGCTGTCTAAGTGTTTGCCAGCTGCATTAGAAAGAAAAAAAAAAAAATGTTGCTTATGAGATTTTTCATGTAAAACAAATTAATATGAACAATATTTAAGTGAGTAAATCTTTTATTATTATTATTTTTAATCTTCTTTGGGAAAATAGCAACGTTTGAAAGTGGATTTATGGAAGCAGGATGGATTAAAACGAACTTCAGGTACTTTCCACCATGCAACCTGCTTTGGGTAGAGCCGGCTGCTACGATATCTATCAACGAAACGCAGTGAGCCCACCCATTTGACTCACGCAATTCCCAGCCCCACAGTAATGGGCAGGGCGACATCGCAATTCGCAGACCATAAACCTTGAAAAGGTGCCTTCGACCGTAACCTCTTGCTTCCTCCCGCACACCCAGAGGGGAGGGAAAGGGGGGGATGGAGGTGCCAGAACACAGTTTTTGTTCGAAACCTGGTCGCATTTTGGAACACTAAGTACATTCTGAGTTTTGCAAGTGTTTCCTTGGCGAACCTTGTTGGTCATTTCGTTAGTTTTGTAACTGTATCCTTGACGGGGTAAACATAATGTATGCTGTTTTAAATCGGAGGATAAATCATTTGTGTAAATAGCATTTGCAAAGAAATGGTAATGACTTAGTGAAAAATCGTGTTACTCGGAGACAATTCTAATTGAAAACTTTTTTCTCCAAAACAATAAGCCTTATAATGACATTTTTTACATGATAAAAATGGTTATTTATGAACATATATTTTTAAACAAGAGATATTCTTACGAATTTAACAAGCTATGGTCATTTGCGCTCGTTTCTATGGGTAGGCCGTTGAACCTAGAAAGCTTTTTGACCATTTTACTTATTCATAGGTGGGGTTAATATTGACTAATATGTTACCATATCTCCCCAGGAATCTCTATCACAAAACAGACGGCGGGATTCTAATTAAAGAGGAGAGAGACTATTGAATTATCGTGTTCCCTCTCCAGCCCAGACAATAAAATAATGATGATTTATTGATACTACGATACTACATTTAGTTATATAATATATTATTTTATTGTTTGTAAAAGTAGAAGTATTGATTGTAGAAGTTTGCTGTTCAGATTCTTTCCCTTTTCCGATGTTGATGCACATGATATATATATGAAACAAAATATGTTGGCTTAAAAAATTCAAATATAATGTTTAAAGCTAATCCAGCTAATGTGTAGCTTTCATAACTGCACAAATGAGCTTTTATAATTATGGTCTACGTTGGACGTTGTTGTTGTGTCTAATCCTCAGTGTCCTGCAATGAGGGACGGACATCCCATGAGTAGTCAACTCATGGATGGAGGGAAAGAGGCAGCTTCTGTTGTGACGCAGCAACCGTAGATAGAAATCTGACTTGTCTTCGAGTCTCTGAAGAAGGAAGGCAGTACTTTCCGGAAGGACTTTTAGGGGGAAATATCCCGGACATGCGTATGTCATGGAAGAAAACTCGAAAAACTCTCACCAGGTAGTCTGACTCACAAGACAAGATGCTGAACATTACAAAAGCCATGAAGTGTGATCGTTTTTTGAAACAGTGTCTACAACTAATCCGCCAGCGGATGGAAACTCAACCCTAATGCTCACAAGTCGGGCATGAAGAAATAATTGTTTTACTTACTTAGCTGTGTAGGTAAATTGAAATCCAAAATTAATGAATATTAACTAAATAAATGACAAATTTCAGATAACAGGTGTAAAAATATAAGCGCGACTCGTGGCCACTGAGCCCCAAGTCGAGCACGTTAAATGTATAGTTACATATCAATTTATTTAAGCCAAAACAAAACTGTGCAACATGGAGCAAATTGGTCAGAGAAACATTAAGAAAATTTGTTTTACATTCTTTTTTAATAATAAAAAGGCTTTTTTATATTTTTATTTATTATCATAACATTTGTTAAAAATTAATAATTGAAACAAATAGATTGCTTACTTATATTTCTGCGACCTGATGGCCAATTGACTAGCGCTCTGGTATGTTCGAATCCCGGCGGTGGCGCAGAAGTTTTTTAATGGTTCTGAAACCGCGCTAAACTGTATGTCTCGGTTTAACTAGCTTAAAAGTGTGCAAAAAATGACCGTAGAGCGAAAAAACAAACCAAATCTTCATAATTCAATAAAATTTCCATTATGTTAAATTAATTTTATGATTTCCAATTCCAGTTACGATGATGATATAAATGGTTACGCTTGCAACTTAATATAACGGCTGGAATAAATTTGTGCGGAATGAATTTAAAACATTGCACTTCAAGTTTTACCTTCCTTATAATTAACTCTACAAAGTTAAAAGAACTTGTACCTTTCCCTTTTGTTTAATATAATCGCATCTGTCGAAGAGTCCTCTGACATATTTGATTGACATTTTGGCAAATAAGTAAAAAAAAAAAAAAAAAAAAAAAAAAGGCCTCTTTTTTTTTATTTTTTATTTATTATTATTATTTTCATACAGAGGTCATCCACCAAACTGAGCGAGAGTTTGACCTTTGCCGCCTACCACACACGTTACAAAGGAAACGCGTGGGGTGAAACGAACCTTTCTCAAACGATTTTAGTGCTTTCTTTTTTTTTGTCAGAAAGAATAAAAAAAGAAAAAGAAAAAAAGAACAAGATATATACATAAAAAAAAGGTATATAAAAAGACTTTGATCAGATCACTTGCAAACTTTTCTTCATACTTTTATAGAAATACTGTTATTGTGTGAGGGATTTTACTTGATGGATGTATAGACTGTATCAAAGAGATTTTATAGCTCTTTAAATAGGTTTTATAGAATGTGGATTCTAAATTGCTTACTGAAGCCGGCAAACAAAAATTTAGAATACATATATTCCGTATAGAATTCCATGTGAAGTTTTTCGGAACTTTTGAAGTAAACACATCATTCAAAGACGAAGAAGAATTCGTGAGTACTGTTCCATTGCGCCTGTATGTAGTAAAAAATTTCAGGGCTAAATTGAAATTCAAATATTTTTCATACCGGAAGTAATGGATTTTGAATTTCACGGGTGTGTTCCAAAAGTGTATGGGGGTGGGGGTGAAAGGGGGGGGCGATGAAATTTATGTGTTATGTCAATGAAAGCTTCGATATTTCTGAACGTCGTGAAATTTTATTTTCCTTTTTGAAATTTAAATGAAAGTCCAAGCTGTCCTTTTTTTTCCCTCAGTTAAGTTGCAAGGTTTTCAAAGTTGCATAATAGAAACAAGAATATTTCACTCACAACAATATAGAAAAATTTGTATCCGCTGTTTAAAAGATCATGGTATTTTATGAAACATTTTCATAAGTTAATAATTAAATGGGTTTGAAAAGGATCATTTATTAATTTTACCATTCTTTTAAAAATTTTCTTATTTTGATCAAAACAACAGTTTGATTCGTCGTTCTACGATAATTTTTTACCTATTTTAGGCTAATTAGACCAGGACCTACAGTTTAACGAGGATTCCGAACCACTAACAAACACTCATGCCACCGCTATGATTCGAATCTGAAGTCTGTGGTATCAAAGGCCAAAAAGCTAGCCAATTGGCCATTAAGTCACAATAATCAAAAAACAACAGAGAAATTTATACTTTTAATAAATAAAAAATACTTTGGTACACATTTATTTTTAAACAATATTTATACTTATTTCTAGCAACACATACACAGAAAGGCCAGTTGTTTGCAATAAAAGCTATCTTTAAAAGGGAAAACTGACAAGAAAAAAAAAATAGTAATTATTTTATATCCAGATGGTCAACTCTAAGACTGCTACTTATAGACGTAGAGTTTCAGAAACTGCAATGGGAATTTTTTGTAACATTAAAAATCCCATAGACACTAGCGCTCTTAGTAGCCAACCCTAGAAGTTACAGCTCCTTGTTTATCGCATTATTGCTAATTGGCAACTTTTAAATAGTAATTATGTTTATTTTGTATCTGGGCAAATATTTCTCTGAAACACCACAGGGCGCTCACGGAATTTTCTAGGGCGCACCAGTATGATACAGTATCTGTCTCTCTTTCTCTCTCTATATATATACAGAGAGAGGTACTGATATTTTCATCCATTTTTTCGTTCAAATTCTTATCACATCAAATTTTTATCATAATTCTAATCATAATCAAATTCTTATCTTAAATTCTTTCATAATGCTTCTCTATATTTTTAAAATTTAATTGCTTCTCAATTAAATGCATAATAAATAGGCAGCATTGTTGTTGTTACTAATCCCCCTGGTGCAGAAAAGTCTACATCAGGTCCAGAAGACCCCGTCGCAGGCGACTGGTCCTATGGGTAATATGCAGCTTCACTTTAGCGAGGAACCACGAGGGCTGAAGACCGACTAAACTTCAAGACAACGTTTTACGATCCTATTAGACCAGGACCAACATTTTAAAGTGGTTTCCGAACCATTACAAACACCCTTGACACAACCGGGACTCGGATCCGAAACCTGTGTCACCGAGCGCCAGACACTCGGCCATTCAGGTCCTATAAGCCCCAATAGCCATTTACTTTTCACCAGACGCAATACATAAATCCAGATTTATTTTTTCCCAAAAATGCTGCAACTGTCTCGAGTAGAAATTATTCGAACAGAATGCAGGAGTGGCAGTTAAGTGACAAAAACAACCTCCCAAAAGACCATAAAATCGTCGCTTTCTTATATCCAAGTAATTCTTCGGATGAAAGTTTTTTCTTATTTTATTCTTATTTATTTATTTAATTTTTTTTATTGTAGGAAAAACATAAATCCAATCCAGAAGGTCTCGACCGAAGAGGGTGTTTGGGGAGTACGAAACATAGAGAGAGAGGGGGAAGGGGTGTCCTCCACCCCTGGGGTACCCCACTCTCACTCCAGTGCCAAAACTAATCTCAAGACGAATGGGGGCGTGTAGGAGGCATAACAAAAAAAGAGGGAGCAGGGGACCGCAGACACCCCATGGATCATCCGATGGGGTCGGGAATCTTTCCCGACCCCCGAATAAAATGGATGGCCCCATTGTTGTTTACAGTATTTCAGGGAGTGCATAGAAAAGTGTGAATTTTCCCACCCACAAGTTGACAGAGCAATGAAGGCGAGGGGTGGACTATGCATAACGATGGGTTTTGTAAGCGTCAAAGTAGATTTTTCTTTTGTGCCCTTTGAAAAATGTATGGAATATTATGATGCAATGCTGTAAGTGCCGACGTTACTCACTGAATATGAAGGGGAATTGTGTAATCGATTCTATAGGAGTATTTTTCTGTTGTGTGTGATAATACTATACTACAATAAAATAAGCTGCTATGATGCACTTATTTAAAAAAAAAAAAAATTCATCCTAAACACGATTCACTGAAAACGTATCGTATCGTATTGTTCCGATGGTGTTGTCTGATGGCACAAGGGCTAGACAATGTTGCACCAAACAATGAGTTAAATATCGTATTCAGTTAAATCTGCTAGTGTGAAACAGAAGCAAGTACGTATATACTATTAAACAGTGTTAATATTTTATAAAAAGTAGTATAAAATAATGTCCTGGCTGATGTTTATAGTGGTTCGGAATCCACTTTAAACCATAGATCCCAGTCTTATATAAGAAGCATCTTATATAAGATATAGAATCCATAGATCCCAGATGACCGTAGAGCGTTGGGCTGACAACCCTACCTCGTTAAAAGAGAACATTTCCAGTTTCGGAATCAGCCAGTAGGCAAACGGTCATGGTCCAACATGGACTGTAACGCTAGGGCGTTTGTTAGTCAATTAGTATAAACTAGTAATAAAATTTGTAAAAATGAAAACTTTAAATGCGGTTCATTGCAAAAATACTGGATAATGATTTGGATCACGTAGGGAAAATCAATAAAAAAATTTTAGGTTACGTTTGCCTCTTGGTGAAGCTGATCTATTTCCTCATTATCATCGGATGCCACAGTACTTTGTTATGCTATTTTCCCTGTTTTCTGTAACAGATGCAGATTTTGTTTCTAATGGTGTGAAAATCAACTTTTTGAATCATTTTCCTATTCAATATTGTGTCTTTTGAACTCTGTCTATTGTTATTTACTTGCTGGTTTTTTCTCCAACTCAATGATCTACTGAATTATGTTTAGCTTTGATATTGAGTTCAATAGCCAGAAATCTGAAAAGTAACGAGATTGATGGTTTACATCGAAGAATTTAGAAGATAACTAATATCTACGGCTTATAGGGCACTAAATTCACGGAAAAAAATAAACTAAAAGGTTAAGAAACTACCAACTAAAATACCGGAAGAAGACTTTAGACTTTTAGATAAGCAGAATTTCATTAGAATATAAGTACTATAGATAACCTTTCATTAAGAAAGATAAATTTATTTAACTAATAAAATGATAATTGAATAACCATTATAATAAATTTTAAATAATAAGATAAAAAGAAGTCCGGAGGAAAATAATTAAAATTGTTACTTAAAAAATTGTAATTTACGAAACATATAAATTATTTTTTCGTATTGCATTCATATTTACATACAAGCTACAATAAATACTTATAAACTTCTAAATATGAAATATTAAAAACCCTCAGCAACAACCCATTGTAGGGCAAGGCCGTCTAACAACTGGTAGATTTCGAGACGAAAGATGTTTCTCTTTTTTTACGGAGTAGGGTTGTCAGCTCTACGCCTAACAGTCATATGAGAACGGGATCTACGGTTTAAAGTGGATTCCAACCCACTACAAACATCCATGACACAGCCGGGACTCGAACCCGAAACCTGCGTTGCCTAGCGCCAGAGCACTAACCACTAGACCATTCAGGCCCCATGAAAAACCCTATTTAACAAAAATAAATACTATCTTTATATGCATCAGATTTAAGTTATCTGTATACTGGATTAGATGAGCCAAAAGGCTCATCCATTCTAAGAAGGTAAATACTTCGGCAAAAAGTACCGACTTTCATCCGCTTACTTAACCCAAATCAATTCAATCAATTCAAATGCTCAAAAATCAATTCAAATGATCAAATCAATTCAAATGATAATTCAAATCAAATCACGATAATTCAAATCAAATTTAATCACAAAATAAATCAAATTAAATTTAATCACAAAATAAATCGAATCAAATTTAATCTCAAAATAAATCAAATTCCAAAAATCAATTCAAAAAGCAAATTCAAATCAATCAATCAAAATTCACAAATTAAATCAATTCAAAATCAAAAATCAATTCAAA
Organism: Caerostris darwini; assembly: GCA_021605075.1. Lineage (NCBI taxonomy): Eukaryota > Metazoa > Arthropoda > Arachnida > Araneae > Araneidae > Caerostris > Caerostris darwini. Next base: position 395,220 of record BPLQ01003223.1, read on the forward strand.
AATCGCCAAATCAATTCAAATGATAGTGGTATGGCTACTTCGTAGTACGTTAACGGAGTACCTTGATCGTGTAGCGACCTTTTCACTCATGTCTCTGTTTGCTGAATGTAGATAGGTGCTTTGGTACATTGCCTTTCGAATTATTAAGAAATTAATTGAAGAAGTGCAATTTTTTTTTAATTATATAAAAAAAGGCCAGCTCTGCCGATGACTTTTTAGCATACATTGAGGATTGGAAAAAAAAAAGTTGGCGTAAGTGCCTCGTGTCCGGAGGGAATTACTTTGAAGGCGATGAAATAAATTTGGAAGAATAAATAAAGAGTTTTTGAAAAAAAATAAATAATTGGTCTTACTTTTTGAGTACAGTACTAATTTGGAAGAGTATTCACGACTCGATTTTCAATGTTTGGAATGGAACTGCAGAAAAAAAAACCAACTAGTACAGATTTAAAAAATTAATTGTCGAATACTAGAATATTGTCAATTATATGTTTGATATCTTCATTTCTGAAGTGTGAAGGCAAAATGGTAATTCATTCGTAGAACTTTATTTTCATGTTTTTGCATGATGTCCAATTTCTTGTGCGCTGCCTAGCCCCAAACTGGACGATTACGATTATTTGAAGCCCGATTTATGAGTGAATATAAGAAGCTCACAATTTCATTGAATGGTGCTGATGTCAGAAAGACAGGAGAGTCTTCTATCCAGAATAACGCCCAAATATTTAATTTCGTTAGATAAGGTAACAGGGTCATTCTAGATATCTTTGGTGTTGAGTATGATTAGTTCCACAAATACTTAGCATGAAATTGTAAAGTTATCTGAGAAGAATAAAAGGTTTAAAAATAATAATTTTAATATGTGTAAAAATTAATTCATGCAAAAATAGAACGAAAAGAATAAAAATTATTATTTTTATTTTTGAAATTCATTTTAAAAAACATATAATTAATTTTATGTTCAAGAATTTTGTTTTAGCAATAGTCACTACATTTCATTAACACTGAAATGACATAATTTGCAAAAGCGTTATTTCCGAAACTGCAAGAACAGTTTAAAAAAAAAATTGTTTTTCCTCCTTTCTACTTCTCCATTCTATTGTTGTGAAATGTTTGATTAAACATACTATATTTACGATTTCGTCTAAATTAATTCCATAGTGAATGTTTTTTAACTAATTAATTTCGTATCAATAACCCCTTCTATTTCTACTCTATCGAACACACACACACACACAAAAAAAACCCAACAGTTTTTATTTTTATTAACGCCTTGCTTCTTATTTTTAACATTTAAACATCCATTCTCTGTAAGGATGGTCATACATCACAAAATTCAGTCACAGTCACAGACAATTGCTTTCCAAACATGTTCTTTTACCACTTTATCAAAGAGGGCCTTGCAAGGAAAAAAAGAACAGTCTTCATGCCTGGTTCAACATGAAGAGAAAAAGAAAATTACATTCGGATTCACAGAAGAAAAATAAATAAAACACTGGTTTCCTATTTTGCATAAATTTAGTCTCTAAATTGGCCTTAAAAAAACCCCGATGTCTAAGTTCTAGATAAAAAAATTTAAAAAATGGTGGCAGCTGAAATTTACGATATCGTTTGCGAGTTCTTTTTATTTCACTTCCGGCAGCACAGAAGAATAAGAACACAAAACAATGAGTTTGACCTTGGTAGTATTTTGACCAAAAGATATAAATGTTATTGTACTCGAATACTGAAACAATATATTTGATGTGTTTTAGGGCATTGCATGTTGTAAAAAAAAACTGGTTCACCTTTCTAGGTCAGTTTATATTATTTTTTATTTTGTTTATAAAACAGTACAAGTTCGAGAAGTTCTGGATTTGCAAATAACAATCTAGGAAGTTCTATATTCATCAGTACGTTTGATATCTTTGTCATAAATAGACAACTGATTTTTTCCTTTATTTACTTAACTTAACATGTGCTTGATTTAATTTGTTAATTGTACATTATGCAGTCTTCATATAATGGCTATCAATTTTTAAGTGCATTTTTATATGCCACTGATGAATTTTTAAAATAAATCATCTATTTTTTGATAATATCTTGCAGATTTACATAACCTTTTTGGAATCTGCAATAACATACCACCGAATGCCTAAAAATTGATGGCAAACAAGTATTTTGGGGTTGTCATTAAATCTTCAGTTAATCTCAGATTTCTTCCGATCTTCAGTTAATCTCAGATTGTGATTCAGATCTTCAGATAATCTCATATATTTTTCACAGGGGACATTAGCCTTTTCCAAAATATTAGCCGAAATTGCCCGGTGATGGTAAACAAGTATTTTGTGGTCGTCATTAAATCTTCAGTTAATATCAATCAATAATATGAGACTGCATATTTATCCCAGGGGACATTAGCCTTCTCGAAAATATTAGTCAAAATTCCCCGATGATCGTTACGCTCATGGTAAACAAGTATTTTGTGATAGTCATTAAATATTCAGTTAATTTCAACCAATAATATGAGACAGCATATTTATCATAGTGGACATTAGTCTTTTCTAAAATATTAAGCCAAAATTACCCGGTGCTAGTTACGATCATGATAAACAAATGTTTTGTGGTCGTCATTACATCTTCAGTTAATTTCAACCACTAATTTGAGACTGCATATTTATCACATTAGCCTTTTCTAAAATATTAGCCAAAATTCCCCAGTAATGGTAAACAGGTATTTTGTGGTAATCATTCCATCTTTTAGTCTCAACCAATAATATGAGACTGCATATTTGTGGCAAGGGATAGTAGCCTTTTCTAAAATATTAGCTAAAATTCCCCGGTGACGGTTACGGCCATGGTAAACAAGCATTTTGTGGTCGTCATTAATTCTTCAGTTAATTTCAACCAATAATATGAGACTGCATATTTATCAAAGGGGACATTTGCCTTTTATAAAATATTAGCCAAAATTCCCCTGTAATGGTTATCACCAGTTCACCGTTTTATTCTCAGAAGCATAAGATAATTTACAATGAGCCGAATTAATCTTATGCTCCCAAAGTATCCAAGTTATCTAATGGCTAATATACGAACCTTAATATTGAAATTACAATGTTCTCGTCTAATTTAAAATACTATTGATGACAATTATCCCCCCCCTCTTTGAAATATTACATAATAACAATGTTTTTTTATTCTATACTCTACAATGGGAGGAACCCTCTTATTGAAAATTATTATGGTCCATTATTTTATACACTCAGATGAGCTTAATGGCCCACAAGTTGACAAATGGCAGACGAATGGAACTCATATTACAGAGATAAAAATATAATTTCACTCCTTCCAGACACGTGCCTACACCGGAAAATGCGGGGAGCGTTACTGTGCCGACTACATTTCAAGCGATTTCCCCCCCCCTTCTTTTTACTGCAAACCCCTGGGTCTCCCCCTCGTGCAAGCTCTTCCCCCCCAAAGCACAGCTGTTTTTGAGATCTGTTTATGTTTCAGGGGGTCAGATTCTGAGGGGAGGGTGGGGGGGGATAGACAGGGGAAGCAACAAGCAAAATCACTGTGGACAGATTGAAAGCGAGGGGTATGACTCACGAATGCCCCCCTCCCCCCGTTGGTAAGGGGTGATATTTGGCATGTTCGTGAGCAAAAATAAGTTATAGGGTTTTTGGCTACAGTTATTAATGGGGTGCAACGAATAATTTCGCCTTGCCTGAAAATAAAACAACATTATTATTGCTGGATTGGTGATGATTGGCGAATATAATGACGGACAACATTCTTTCTTGTTGTTGAAGTTACACTTAACCTGTTTTTGTGCAAGGGATAGGGACAGCATAAAAAAAATATCCTGAAACTTCGTAAGTAGTTATATAACATATTGTTTGCAACAAATTAAGAACAAAACAAATTTTATGCGGTAAATAGGTACCGCATAAAAAAAGTTCCACATAGAAATATACAAATCGAAACTTCACGATAAAGCTAAAAATTTCTTTAAAAAAATTGAATTTACACACTGGAATATTTTTTAAGTGTTTTATTTGCTTATGTAGCTTTGCTTTTTATTTATATATATATATTTTTTCCAAATACAGTTTTCAGGAAGAAAATATACTATATATATAACATTTTATATATTATATATATATATTTACTAAAATCGAAACTAAGCATTATTAGAATGACAACTATTATCTTCAGATTCATGGTTAAATGGTTTGGTTGGCTAAACGTTTAACTTTCTAAATAATCTTGCAATACATTGCGCCTGATTCGTGGCTCAGCTATAACTTGGGCCGTTGATAAGTATTTGGACCATGGTTCAATCCGCTGGTCGCATTGCTGCAGGCACTGTTTTAAATACCAGGAGACTCGCTGGCTTTTGGGATATTCAGAAACTTTCCTCGTTAGTCGGATAACCAAGTGAGTGTTTTCCAGGTTTCCTCCCATACGATACTAAAATCCCCATGTAAAAGTCCTCCCGGAAGGCTCTTCCCTCCTTCTTCAGCGACACGGATCCAAGTCAGACTTCTACCTAAGGGTGATCAATCACAACAGAAGCTACCCCCTTTCCATCCTTCCATGAATAGATTACTCATAGGATGTCCGTCCCGCGCTGCCGGACTCTGAGGATTAGTCACAACAACAATGAATCGCTGGTATTATTACTAAAAATATCTTTCATTTTTATTTATTTAAAAAAAAAAATCAATGAAAGTAAACGCAAATGGTCATAAACACACGCAGATAGCCAATCTTTAAGTTACTGAAGGGCATCCAATAATAGAGAGTTTTTGCATACCGTTTTTTTATCGTACGATATTTTTTTCTTCCTAGCGCGCATGCTCAAAGGAATAGCTCAGTAGTGCAGTATTACAGATAAGCATGCGCAATAGGTACAATGTTTCCTATGAGTATGCGCGCTAGGAAGAAAAATATCGGACGATAAAAAAACGTTATGCAAAAACTCTCTAATATGTCCCTGAAATAACGATAGAATGACTTTTGCCAGACATACGATCTCATATTATCTCAGAATCTCCTGTTTATTTCAGAATAATATAATGTAACCCAAAGTACTTATTTTAGTTCAGAATTAAAAATTAATATTTGCTCAAGTTAAACTAGGGATAATAGGTTTAAGAGTTAAATTACACTACAAAAATTATTAGTAAATATTTAATAAAACTACATTGAATAAAAAAAGTTCAACGGTTTATTTTACAAACTTAAAATGAAAACACCTTATTAGGAGTGATATATTTTCAATAAAATAAAACACAGTGAGCCCCTAAGAAAATATTTATAGAAGAAGAAGAAACACTGAGCTAGGAACAAACATGAGAAATTTTTGAACCTGAGCATTCTTATCTCATACCTCCACATACGCTAAGTCAATAAAAAGGAGATGCATACGAAATGAGAAAAGGCATATTTTATTCACTGGATTCGAGCAAACATCCCTTTTTTTTTACTCCCCCAAATCTTGAAGGAGAACGGGAGAGGATTTCAGAAGAGAGAGATGTCTCAACTCGTCTTGTGTCGAAAAAGCAAAGCACACGAGAAAAATAAAAAACAAAAAGTTTACAAAAAAAAAACTGGCAACAGAGAAAAAGTAAAAACGGGAGCGCGCACTCTGGGGAACAAGACACGCGCGTTGCCAGATGCAAGAAACGAAAAGAATGCAATTTTTTTTTCGTCTGTTGGGGGATGGGAAGGGATTGGATGACGGAGGGGTGGATTCGATATATGTAGGGATGGTGCAAGAAGGTTGAGAATGTCCCTGTTGCACAATTCTTCACACTCCACTCTCTTGCATCTCTTTTTGGTCTTTATGTCTTTTGTTGCAAGGGGCGACCCTAAGAAAAAAAAAAAGAGGGGGTGGGGGAGGGAGGGGGCGACTGCCATAAATAGAATGTGGGTAGCCCAACAATTTTCTGTGCCATGGAGAAATAGTTGTATTATGGGGCCCCTCACTTGTATTCTTCTTTCGAGGAATTCATATCGTCTGAGCAGTTATGGTACTTCTACAAACATATGGGCATATTTAGGGGGGGGGGGAGGTTGATATTTGGCATAAATAAGGTCAAAAGGATGGATAAAACGGTTTTCGGATATGATCCATTAAAAAATAACAAAGAAAAGGACCTAGATTTATGAGAAATTTTGTAAGACATATACTACATCAATGTGCATTTCTTATGTAGCGCGTCCATAATAAAAAGCCATAAATATCACAATAGCCATACATATATTTCTTAAATAAATAATTTTTTTTCATGAAACGACTTATATATGACGGATCAATAGATTTTCATACATTTCAATACATTTTAATATTGAAACAAATCTATATAGATCAATACATTTTTTATAAATAGTATTTGATAGCTTTATAAATTAATTACTTCTATGTAAATATATAAGTATTTAAGCAACAATTTGCATAAAATTATTCACATGTTTTAAATTATTGTTTCAAATTTATCCATGTTACTCATATATTTAATAATAAAATTTTTTATACGATATGGCACTCGGAATCCATGCAGCTCGTATTTTAAACGATTTAAAACGATCATATTCTTTTCAGGGGGCTGACGGCCGAGTTTCTAACGCTCGGTGCCACAGGTTTCGTGTTCCAATCCCGGCGGTGACACGGGTGCTTATAATTGTTCGGAATCCACTTTAAATCGCAGGTCCGGTCTAATATGACTGTAGAGCGTTGGACTGACCACCCTTGAAAGAAAACATTTCCTAGCTTGAAATCTGCCAGAAAGCAGACGACCTTGGGCCATCATGGGGCTGTTGCGCCAATGATGATATTCCTTTCAACAATGAAAATCAATGTTGTGCCACAGGTTTCGGGTTCGAAACCTGATAGTGCCACGGATGTTTGTAGTGGTTTGGAATCCACTTTAATCTGTAAGCCCCGATCTAATATAAGTGCAAAGCGTTGGGCGTAGTGCTGACAACCCTACCCCATAAAAAGTCAGCCAAGTCAAACTTCTACCTACGGGCGCTCGATCACAATAGAAGCCGTCCCACCCCTCTTCCACCTTCCATGAGTAAGACAAAGTCCAAGATATTGCTGTCTACCAAGTGGGATAAGAAACAACAAATCAACATTGTCTAAAGTTTCCATTACAGTGCAACCACTTATATGTCAAATATAAATATTAGGATCATCGAAAAAATGTGCTATTATTCTTTTAAAGTTTTGACTTAATTTTGTTATGTATACATATATTCCTAAAATTACTGGAAGCATTTCAAAATTATGCAGGAAAAAAAAGATAGAAAAATTCTGTTTATTTGATAGCTCGTAGTTCATCCAAGTGATATATAATCCCTCAATCCTTATCCCCTAAACGATTATTCATAAGTGTAATAAATAAATAAATAAAAATTTTAATAGTTATAGTAAATTCACTGATATATTTTAAGAAAATTAAAAAAAAAAAAAATGCCACTCAGCAAAATGGCACCACTGCAGTACACTAAAACACCGAAGTACCATCATTGCTTTCTATGATATTGATCTCGATCTCTTTCAGGAAGGGACGTGACGTTAAGGCCATCTCGGGTTTGCCTCCATCTTGTACGTGACTGTTTAAATATTTGATGCCTAATGAATGCCATAAAGTTGTTCAAACACGCCAAGTGCCATTTGACTACCGGAGATTTCAATGCCAAATGAGATCGAACGTGATATCAGATTAACAAGGAGTTTGTAATGGAACTTTGCAAAGTTGAATACGCACTCAAGTTCAAAAGAGTCTTCAGACTCTATGGCGATGAGATTGAAAGTGACGCTAAATTGAATGATGTGTGTGACTCATTTGCCAATCACGATGTTTAATGGAATATTAATCCAGATGTTTAATAATTAGTGAATTTAGTTCAATAAAAGATCAAAAATCAGATTAATCAAATTGTTTTACGTCTCTATAAATCTATGAAGAGCAAATTTAATACAGTAATTTCCACTATATATCGCGTATTGTTTTTTTAAATGTCTTTTTAAAAGAACTCGTATGTTCGACGGCTTTATACAATATCGTGCTTTTTAATTTGTCTCCATACAAGCACAATAAATTGAAGTATTATTGTCTAACAGTTTTAAGAATGAAACTTTTCGATTAAAACAAAAAGGAATAAAATAAAATTTAGAACTACCCATAAAATTATGAATAAGAACATAATAATAAAAATAAGAATTACTTACTATATTTACCATAAGAACTACCCATAAAATTTATAATTTAATCTAAGAACAAAACAGCAATCTTAAAAAAAATAAAGAATTTCAAACGATTTTCTTTTCACGAAAAATCATCTTTTCACTTTGGCTTTCACAAGATCTTTTAAAACAATTTTACATTTATTTTTCTTCTGAATTAATTTTTTTTTTTATTAAATTACACAATATTATGAAGGATTATTGTCCAATAAATTTAAGAATGATACTCTTCGATTAAAACAAAGTAATAAAAAATAAAAATAAAAATTGTAATCGGATGAGCCGATATACAAGTTACCCATAAAATGTAGAACTTAATCTAAGAACAAAACGCATAACAGCAATCTTAAAAAAATTATACAATTCCAAATGCTTTTCTTTTCTTGAAAATTCTCATTTTCACTCTGAAATAAAATTATTTTTGCTTTTACTAAACGATTTTTTTAAAACAATTTTATATTAATTTTCCTTCAGAATTATTTTTTTTATTAAATTACACATTCAGAATTATTTTTTTTATTATTGTCCAACAAATTTAAGAATGAAATTCTTCGATTGAAACAAAAAGTAATAATAAAAAAAAATGTAATCTACTTGCTCGATACGTAGGTTAAGATTTAGAATTTAATGTAAGAACAAAACGTATAACAGCAACCTTAAAAAAAATAAATTAATAAATGAATAGTTTAAAAAAACTAAAAAAACACGCTTTTAGAGTTAATCAAACTAAAAAGTAAAAAAAAAAAATTGTTAATATAAGAATAAAATGACTGACGAGAAATTGACTGTCACTGTTCTAAAAGCGTGGGGTGCTCCATATCAATCGTTATAATTTTTCACTAGTTTCATTTTTCATTCACCCTCCCCCCGCCCCCACGCTTTTAGAACAGTGACATTCATTTTCTTGTCAGTCATTTTATTCTTATGATAACAATTTTTTTTTTACTTTTTAGTTTGATTAACTCTAAATGCATGTTTTAAGTGTTTTTAAACTATAATATTTAAATGAGGTCCCGGTGCGGAGGAGTGGAACTATAGTTCTTACAATAATGTAATTGTGAGTAAAACAAAGGCTAAATGCGAATAGTCCGTTGTGCCACTGTCCCACGGATCTGATCGCTTAAAGTAGGGCCAAATCGAGCCCAAAGAGTCAGTTACAAACAAACATACAAGTGAAATTAATATAAAAGCGTATTAAAAAGAATCAACTGTTTTCTTTCTGAAAGATGCCTGTAAATGTTTCTTTGCAACTTTAGTAGTGTATATGAGGAGAAACAGATCTCCAGGGGAAAAAGTCAGTTACATACATACAAACATACATGTGAAGCTAATAAAAGCGTATTAAAAACTATAGAATACCAAACGATTTTCTTTTCTAGAAAAATTCATTTTATGTTTGAAATAAAATTAATTATCTTTGCTTTCACCAGATGATCTTTTAAAACAAACTGAACTTTTCTTCTGAACAATTTTTTATTAAATTATTTAATAATTACTCAATTATTTGCAAATAAATGTTATTATTAAAAAAACTCGTAAAAGCAATTCTAGAAAATTCATAAATTTCAGTGAAAATGTCAAAAATTTAAAGTTTTCAAGGTCAGAAAAACGCTCTCCCGAAGCAATATCCATATATTTTATGGGTATGTATTTTTATGGGTACAAATTTTAGTGTAATAATAAAACATTTTGGAATTAGAAATATTTTGAATTTAGAATTTTACAGTAAGAAATTGGAATTTAGAATTTTACAGTAAGAAATTGGAATTTAAATTTTGTTCTTTAACTTCTTATATTATATCTATATTTATCCTATAATTTTTTATTTAAAAAAATGTGAGCATTTTCGTCATGAAATTTTCACCCAAACTTAAGGGGAACACTAAGCTATAGATTGAAAATGATGTTGCAAATAGTTCCACTGGAGAAGATTAGCCAAGGAGAGAACTATTTAAAAATTATTGCCAATATAATAACTTGTATAGTATTATCGTATGAAATAATTACTAATATATATTTATCAAATTCAAGATTGTTTGAACTAAATTTTCAGCACAACATTATTATCAATCAAAACAAATTTTTTTTTTCTTTAAAACATTTAGAAGAGCTACAGAATATCTGTAAAAAATGGGAGCAAAATTCTGAATTTATTACTGTCTTATGGTTCCTACACTGATTTGAAATAAAAATAAAAAAAAAGTTTAAATAGAATCAATCATTTTTAAAAAATTCCCATTATATGATAATTCAGCTATCTATCAACAAATTTCTGTAAGTACCTGACAAGAGAAATAAAACAGAATTCAAGTCCTTATTATAATTGAGTAAAGAGCAAATAATATTTAACCTTCATCAACGAATGGAAAAGTAATATAAATTTAACGCTTAAAAACATACTTCCACCTCAAACTATAAAAACATTCTACCCATAAAACTCAGCATCCATTCTGTTTGATCATAAAACAGAAAATATACTCATCACAACATTGAAGAAGATCGCTGTACAAAAAACCTTCGTGAAAACGATAAACTTCTCACAATCTACAAAAGACAAAGAAGAAGAAAGACAGGCGTTGTTGATTGTCAAGGTCTGTACTCATCTTTTTGTTTTTTCCTTTTTACGACTTTTTTAAACAGAACTAAAACACAAAGGTCCACAGAACGGAAACTCAGTCCCATCCCACTTTGTTAAAAAAAAAAAATATATATAAACTTCGCATTTTTATATTCTTTCCATGAAAGTCGTTCACCTTTTTTTTTTTTATATTTTATTTTTTGTATTGATTAGCCATGTTTAACCTCGACGATAATCAACTTGCCAACACGCACAGCCAACTTTCGAACTTTTTTTTTTGTTGCACCTTTCTGTCAGCCAGAGTGAATCGATAACTATTATCTGGTGAATGAGTTTTCGTTCTTTTTGGTGACAAAATTCATCAATTCTTTTTTGAGTACCTTATTGACATATTGAAGAGGGATGAGTGTGATTCTCGTAGCGAAACTGACAACTTACAATCATTAAAGTCGTAAATTTTTTTCCTTCCTTTAGTTAATGGAAGAATTTTTAAGGTGTTGACACCTAACAGTTACAGTTATGAGTGGAAGATTTTATTCAGAAATCGATTAGGAAAAAAAAGAGAGCAAAATGTAATATGACAGCACTTGTAAAGTGGAAAGCTATTAAAGGATTTTTTTTAGGTTGAAATAAATGGTTTGGTTTGTGGCTCTACGGCCATTTTTGTGCACACTCTGGGCTAATTAGACCGGGACGTACAATTTAATGTGTATTCCGAACCACTCACAAACATCCATGCTACCGCTAGGATTCAAATCTGAAGCCTGCGGTACGGAAGGTCAGAGCGCTAGCCAAATTGGCCATCAGGCCGCGATTGAAATATAAGAGAAAGAGAGAGAGAGAAATCACTGATAATAAAGAATACCATAAAATATCGTACGTGGCTTACAGAAGCAAGTCACAAACAAGTCAATGACAATATATTAAAAACATCAAATAAAAGAAAGATTTAAATGAACATATCCCAATATCATCATAACTGGCTCGACAGCCCGTTGTGGGCCTTGGCCTCCTTTAAAAGATCCAGCCAGGCTGTTCTACTCTTGGCCGCGGATCTCCAGTTTTTTATCTTAATAACATTAAAATATTCCAATATAAAAGAGAAATAAAATAAAACAAAAAGAAAGGATTTAATACACATTAAACGATAAATTTACGCAAGGCTGTAAAAATAGGCTTCTTATTAAGAAGTTGACAAAAGTTTGGTGGCCATTTGACTTTTTGAGTGTCAGTTCTGCCCTTAAAAGTGATTAATATTATACATTCCATATACATTGCAGTTAAGATAGTTTAAATCTGTCTAAATAAGAATTAAAATAATTGTCATGCCCAATCATAAACTGAGTAATTGTGGAATCTTTATCAGACAGGAGTTAAAATAATTGCCATGTTCAATCATAAACTGAGTAATTCTCGAATTTTTATCAGTCTAAATAGGAGTTAAAATAATTGCCATGTCCAATCATAAACTGAGTTATTGTAGAATCTTTATCAGTCTAAATAGGAGTTAAAATAATTGCCATATCCAATCACAAACTGATTTATTGTGGAATCTTTATCAGTTAAATAGGAGTTAAAATAATTTGCCAGGACATGTAATAAAATTATAGTAAAGAATAAAAAGAAAAAAGTATTACAGGAGGCGAAATTAATAATTAACTGTGATGTTGATCAAAATTTATATCTTTCTAGTGAATATAAGGAATACAAAATGTCGAGAAAATATCGTCTCTTTAGTTTTACAATGCATATCTTCTTTTTCCGCCTTCACATTCTTAAATTTACAAAATAATTTTTTTTTTATATATGAAACAGAGGCATCAAAGATATGAAAAATATTTTGTTAGTTTTATGCCATGAATATATAAAAGCAGAATTTGATTGGTGTAATGTATCTACTCCTTCATAAATAAACAGAACGATTATTTAAAAAAAAATATTTACAAAAATTTATTTTAACTCATCAAAATTTAAACTTGGAATAGATAACATTCCTACCAGTGCAAAAATTCACCATCAACAAAATTCCTCTACATTCAGCTCAGTATCTATGGCAATCCTAGCCAAGGAGAGAGGGCTGATAATACAATTTAGTAGCCAAAGACGCCAAGATATTAAAAATTTGTATATGGCATGTCAAAGGATAGCCGAGGATCACCCATGTATTATACGAGATCTTTTAATTTTTCGGGCCGAAAATTAGGCCGGTGTATTATACAGCTATTGCAGAGGCGTATTATACAATCCATTGCTACTGATTATAGATAACAGATTACAGTAATTATTATTTCTCAATACAAAGGTCAACTACTTCCCTCAATATAATTAATTAATTTTGCAATCACAAAATTACACTGTGACGGTATTTCTCATTAAAAATCATTAGAAGCTTTGAAAGCTTTATACTCTATGATAATTACCAGCACATGTAGCATTAATGAAAATGAGATAGTCTGGCTAATGTATTCACCATTACACACTACAAAAATATATTAGAAAAACCTGCCATCATAATAATAAAGCATAACCAGAGATGTCACAACTGAGCGAATTCTAGAAAATCTATACCGTAACTATCAACTCGCAATTTGGAAATAATGAAAATAAATAAAAACAGCTATCGCTCCCTGCGAAGCAAGAAAAAGAAGAAAGCTTGCTCGAAAGATTCACGCTCAATTACCTAGGTAAGATCTATTTCTTCCCAACTATCTCCGAAACGCACAATAAATCTGTTATTAATAGCTTCTCTGACTCACGCTTTTACAACGCAGAAAAAGAGAATCCTATACGCCAATGATGGTGGTAATCGATATCATGACATAAATATATTTATAAAACTTGGTTGAACAATATTTAAGCCGCTACTTAAGCGGTAGCAGGCTTTGAGGTTACACGATGGCTATGCTAAAAAAGAAACTTCATCCATTGTGAACACGTCTCGATGGAAGATAATGTTTCGAAGACGTTCGGGTTTCAATAATAGATCCATGTGATTGAGGCATGCTATTGATGAAAAATATATTAGACGAGGTCTTAAGATTTGAATCTAGATAAATCCCTATAATTGTTGGGCAAGATGCATGTAAATTTTCTATATAAGTATATACATATATATTGATTAAAATCATCTTCCCTTTTTGTACCTTGTCTTCTATTGTTTAATTTGTTTTTCTAATAAAGATAAAAAAATTCACAAAATATATATTAAAGGAAAGAGAAAAAAATGTGTGTTAAAAAGTATTGGATAAAAAAAAACTTATTAAAATGCATAATAAAATAAATCAATTAATATATGTTTAATATTAAAATCCGATTTTAATTTTAGTAAATCTCTAAAATGCTCTTAAGAATAAAATTAAGAATATTAGAACTTTCCATTTCATAAATTCAAAACAAGTAACAAATAAAAAAAATATAATCGGCTGAGATTAGAATTCCAAATGATTTTCTTTTCTTGAAAAATCTCATTTTTCAGTTTGAAATAAAATTGTCTTTGCTTTCACCAGGCGATCATGTTGAACAATTTTAAATTATTTAACTAATTAAATATTAATCTTAGATAATAAATTTTTAGTTTTAGAAAATTTTGTAATATTTCTTTCCTATAATTTCTAAAGTTGAAGCTGAAAATTTTTAGGAGAAAAAACAATGTGATTAAATAAAGTTAAGTTTCCCTTTTTCAAAAAACGATGTCTAAATTTTTTTTGTTTGTGTGTGTGTTGTAATAAACAGTAGTTAGATTTTATTTAGAAAATTATATAATACAAATTTTAATTTTTGAAAATATTTTTAACGAATGACTGAAGTTTTATCCTATAATTTTTTTCCCTAAATATAAGGGATACAAATGGATATATTTAAGATACAGAGGAATTATTTCTACAGGTATTGATACTCTCTAACTTAATTATTATAAAGTATAAATTTTTGCGATTAACATCCCTTGTGTAAATAAAAAAAAATCTAGTATTGAACAACAATGTAAAAGCAACATCGATGAACAAAAACACCACAATCCTTGCAAATAAAGGATATCTTTCTCTAATTATGCTGTTGTTATTTATACGGGTTCTGATGTTACGGTAAGTTGGAATGTTTAAAACGAAAGTATAAAAATCTTAATGAGAAATTTAAAAAAAAAAAAAAAAAAAAAGCTTAAAAGGTGTTGCTATTATGTATCACATTTTGCATGTTTCGAATTAAGATATTAAAATAACAGATATTTTATATAATGATGATTAATGTTAATTTTATATATCGTTTCTTATGTAATTTTGTAAAATTTCAGTGGATCTTCTATTAATTGGTAATTTAATTAAATAACTTTATTTAAAAAAATAATTATCATAGGTAAGTTAGAAAAAAAAATCACTCTTTTCTTTTATACATAAAAGTCACTTTTTACCATATTCTCACTCTTAAAGAAAGGTTTCTATATAAAGCACACTTTATATGTGTTTTGATTTAAAGAAAGGTATCAGCCCAAAATATATATTTACAAAAATATTTAACATTTAGTTTTTGAAATATATTTCTCTTTTGTTTTTTATATCAAAATTGCCCTTTCTATGAATTCAATTCTATTTTTCATAAAATTTATCAACCTAATTAACAACACAAGCCAAATCTAATTAAAAAAAATCAAGATTTAATTCATAAAACTAAATTAACACCATAAAGTAGAAGTCTTAAGATAACATTTAATGTTATTTTTATCTCAATGTATCATGTTTTAAGTCACGAAAGATTTTCTTTTCTTTCCGTGTATTCCTCATAACATCTCATGAACAGGAAATTGTCTTCCCAGAGGAGGTTCTGCGTTAATTGGTCCCACATTTTTTTTGCATCATATAAGAAAACTTGCAAAAGTCCCAGCGGGCAATGAAGCTGTCAATATGACATGAAATTGTCTGCCTAGTTTCTGAAAGCATAGACAGCAACGTACTCCTCACGCGAATTGGAACGGCTAGCCCGGAGTGAGTTGGAAATCGATTTTAGTTTCACTGCTCTCAATGTTCAAAATTATGTACTCAAATCAATAGAAGGAAAAAAAAAACTGAAATCTGCTCTGTAAATTTCAACTTATCATATGTGAACATTCGAGGACGGATGAATAAACTCAGGAATACGCCAAATGTTTAATAATGCACTAGATATATGAAACAATTGATTGGAATACTACAAGAATGGCCAAATTCAATAGCCACATGAATATAGCAATGTTGAATAGATCAATAGCTTAATACAGAAGGAATTGTTCAAGAATCTCTAAAAGAATATTCAAAAGTAAGATAAATGTCGTCGTAAATGAAGAATGAAGTATTCCAAATTCTACAAGAAATGTTTTCAAATTCAATAGCCAAAAGAATATATCGAAGTTTGAAAAGATTAGCTGTAAATGAAGAATGAAGTATTCCAAATTCTACAAGAAACACTATAACATTCAACAGCCAAGTGAATACATCAAAGTTTGAAAATTCTAGGCATAAATGAAGAATGAAATATTCCAAATACAATAAGAAGCACTCTGCAGCTCAATAGGCATGGGAAAATGCCAAAAGGGATAAATGCGAATCTTCAAAAAGGAGGAATTGATCAACGCACTACGAGTTCTTATAGCCATTGGTAATACAAATGTTTCAAATCCCAACCTTAAACATGAAAAGTGATTCAAAACACTTAAAAAAAAAGCCAAAATCTCCAGAAAATTTAATGTTATTCGTGAAGCATTTCAAGAGTTAAGCGGTCCAAAGTACATTTTCCCGCTAAAATTTGGAATGGAGTTTTATTTGCTTGACCCTCATTTTAGGATAACATCACGGACCCCTAACCAGGACAACATCGTGTTCACACATGATAAAAAAAAAAAAATCAATCTGTTTTTTCTGGATTGCATTAAAAGTATTAATTATTTTCTTTTGAAAAAAAAAAAAAAAAAAAATATTAGTCCACTGAAAAATAATGAATTTCTTTTTTTCTTCTATACCAGAAAATAAAATTGAATTCTGGAAGAAAAAAAATGAATAAAGGAAAAAAACCCAATAGAATAACGATTTTTACCACTGAATTTGCCACAGAAGACCAAATACAATGTTAAAAAAAAAAAAATAATAATAAAATAAAAAAACTAAAAAAACCAGGAAAAGAAGATTTATATATATATACATTGGATTACGTTTTACTTGCGTCTTAAACCGGAAAACAAACACAAGGGGGAAACTTCACAACTCAAGACATTTTTAAAAATAATTCTGAAAACCCAACAGAATATATTTTTTTCCCGTCCTTTTGCATTTCTTACTTTGTATTTTTCGCAAAAATTCCGCCAAATAAATTAGTCCTCCCGGATACAAAAGCATCCAGGAGCAAAAAAGGAGGGAAAAAAAGACCTTTCTTTTCTTTATCTCAAAAACTTCCTTCCGTTCCTTGATTTATTTTCGAATAAAGCTTAGAACTGGAACAATATTAAGAAAAAAAAAAAATGTCTGAAAAGAATTGCAAATGTTTTCACCAATATCACAGTTATCTGGGAAAAAAAATTACATTTCAACTTTTTCTTTTTTTTGTGAAATTCACTGAACAGAAATTTGCAACTTTTTCTATTTGTTTAGAATTAAAATATTTAATTAATAATACAGTTCACAATAAAAATATCGACGAAACAGATTATTTTATTGCTATTAATTAAAAAAAAATTCGTCTGAAAATTCTTAAAATCGTCATACATAGAATTCGATTTTTTTTTTTTTTTTTTTTTTAAATTCATTGAATAGAAATTTGCAACTTTTTCTATTTGTTGAAGTTAAAATAGTTAATTAATGATTCAATTCACTATAAAAATATCGATGAAGCAGATTATTTTATTGCTATTAATTAAAAAAAATATCGTCTGAAAATTCTCAAAATTAAAATCGTCTTACATCATCAAAATCGTCATACATAGAATTTAGTTGGTTTTTTTTTCCCTGGATACTTACAATAAAAAAAAAATTCATAACAGTTATAATATTTATGACAGCCTTTTCTTTCCAGATATAATATTTAATACTATACATACTTTTATCAAACTTACTCAAAATATTATTTTAACTTTTACATTTGCTTTTATATGTCCAAAAATAGATATTTATTTTTCTATTTAATCGTCAAATTAATTTGCCAATTTAAAAAATAAATTTTCGTTAAAATCCACTTTTAATTAAGTTATGTACAGCAAGTGTGTTAATAGTAAGCACTAAATTGTTTAAGGAAAAAAATAATCACAAATTGTGTCAAAAGAACTTTATATTCTTCCAAGAGAAAAAATCCTTAAAAAGAATACTCTTTTTTCTGCCATGTTATTGGATTTGATGTGATACTCTATGTATAAACGTCCACAGAACATGCCACAATAATTGGTTGTATTGAAGAATAAGGTGTTAAACAGATATAATCTATATTATCATTATAAT
This sequence comes from Caerostris darwini, assembly GCA_021605075.1. Classification (NCBI taxonomy): domain Eukaryota; kingdom Metazoa; phylum Arthropoda; class Arachnida; order Araneae; family Araneidae; genus Caerostris; species Caerostris darwini. The sequence continues at coordinate 413,488 of BPLQ01003223.1, forward strand.
CTGTTCTATATTATTAAATAAAAACAATTCTGGGATGTTTTAGCAAATAGACTTCTAAAAAACTATTTTTTTGAATCTCACATTTAGAAATCCAAATAAGTAATTCCAAACATGTCAACTGTTGAAGTTTGGTGTTCATAATAACACTTTATATGGATATTCATTTCACTTCACTTCTGAATGACAGTGCAAACGACATCTTATTTATTCTAAACTGCATTAAAACCGTACATTTTGATATGTGAAAATGTCTGGGATCGACCTTATGCGAAATATCTTGCCAAACATTGAAATCCGAAATATGAGTACGAACGAGGTGAAAACGAAGAAAATGAGAATGAAAGAAATTGTTATTGCAAAGTTATTTAATAGAAAACAAGTAATATATAAAAAAAAAATTTAAGTCAATTCCCACTTTTTATCACTCTATTGCAGAAAAGTTCTTTACAAATAAAGTTGAAATTTTCCTCTTACATCTGGCGCCATCTATTATTAGGTACATGCAACTTAAATAAAAAATAAACTAAAATTAATTAATTAAATTTAATTACTGAATTAATATTTGAAAAAACTGCATTAACATCCAGTGTCATGCACTACAAGTTCAAAAAAAAAAAAAAAAAAAAAAAAAATTACTTGAACTCGAGTGGATGAATAAAAAGTATTTTATTAACGAACCAAAATGTGAACAAGATATATATAGGGAGAGTGAGTGTGAGCTAATAGAAGGAATTGAATGAAAAAAACAATACAGCAGGGAGGAAGGAAGGCCTTCTAAACCAATAAGAACCATGAAAATCGGTACATCATAAAGAAGTTACCAGAAATTGGAGGGTATGATTCTTTATGTTGACAGAATTGGACATCTATTACAACAGCATCAAATAAAAATCGTCTGCTAAAATTTTCATCCAGACGATATTCTGCAGATAGATGAAAAGATTAGCTGACAAAGCAGTGCAGCACTCCCGCGCTAGAGGGGTGAACGTCCCCAGAGGATGGTCTTCCCATTACAGGCTCTACTGCCCCCAATTGAGGGTCAGGGAAGCGAGACGATTCCGAGAGAAAGATGTCATCCCTTTCGGTATGACTCAAGCGGAATGCGTGCCTGACTCCCACAAAAAAAACTCATCATTCTGATCGTCGGTGAGTGGTTCTTCTTCGAATAGCTTAACTAGCACTAACTATCACTATCAAAGAGGATTACACAACAACATTCTCTCAGTTCTTCCGAGTAAGAAATTTTATTCGACTGGTTTGAATGAAGAACAAATCCATTGAAGATAAATCTAGGGAAAAAATTGCCAATTCTTTTTGCAAAACAGCAACTTGTAGGGAATCATTCAAATTTATGAAAACAAAATGAAATTTTAATCTAATAATTCTGAAATTTTAATTGAAAAATGTTTGTTATTTTGTTGGAGTAAATAAATGTAAATAATAAATAAAGTACATTTAAAAATTAAGAGAAATAATAAAACATCTAACCTTAATTTTTCTTTGAAATAAAACAAACAAAAAAGTAAAATAAATAAAAATATTTATAGAAGGAATATGAATTTTTAATTATTTCGGTGTTTTGAATCAACGTCTTTTTGATAAAAATATTAGAAATTTGATTTTTATCACCCAATTTTGTTTCGAATTTCTTTTTTTGTTATGATTTAATTAAATTAGTCATAGCACTTAAAGTTACTGAATTAATATATTTTAATGGAATATCTTGAAAATATCTTAGCTGTTTCATTATTTTTTGAGCATGTTTATAAACGATATATAATATATATTGCTGGGACTGCCGTAAAAGACAAGTCAAATTATATATATATAACGATTCGCCATTTTTATTTTGTAATAGTATAAAATGTCTCAAAAAAATTAATAAATACCTGAATTCTATTTAATATTGTTGAATAAAAATAAAATGAAAAACAATTCTATAATTTTAAAAATAATTAAAAATAGATTTAAAGAATAAAACAAGAATAAGTTCTACTAAGAATCCAATCTACATTTATTAAAAACATGATGGGACAAAACAAGAGCATGTATTAGATTTTAAACAATGGACAACTTATTTCGCTATATAGCTCATTTTATTCTTACCTTATATAACTTTGCTAAAAACTTAATTCAGCAGCTCTTTTATAGTTCATACGTGGGAAAAAAAGTAAAAAAAAGTAAAAAAATAAAATTAAAAAAAAACAGTTTGACGGTAACCAGTACATTAAACCTCCCAAGATAAGGATCGAATGATAATCATGCCCCACAGAGCGTTACTGTTGAACAGAATTTACCCACCGTACTTGCAGAAGCAAAAATTTTATTCTATCTCCTAATAAAATCGAAGAAAAACTCAATAAACTTTGTTCAACGATGCATATTATGTATGTAACGATTTGTTCTTTTTGTTCTGGGGTAATTTAAATTGTTCTGAATAACATTACTGACATTTGAGTTCCATTTAATATCGTTTTCAATTAATTTTAAAAATTCGACATGTTTTTATCTTTAAGAAAAAAAAAAGAAAAAAAAAAAATATACAATTCTACAATTTCAAACGATATATTTAAAATAATTTAAATAAAAAGAGAGTAAAATTAAATATAATAAAAGAATAAAATTTATTATAATAATTAATTATTATTATAATAATTATTTATTAATTTATTATAATAAAAGAATAAAAATATTATAATGGAGAAAGAAATATCTACAAATATATTGGATACTTAATATTTTGATGATACAATTTATTTTGGAATGTTTTCTGCATTATAGATTTCTTCTATTATTTATTTTTCTTAAACTTTTTTTCTAGTATACTTTTTTTTTTTTTTTGTTTTTACCTAAATATATCATGCTAGTTTAAAATTAAAAAATAAGATATTTTAATCTTACTCAATATTTTGTCGATACAATTTATTTTGGAATGTTTTCTTATTATAAATTTCCTCTATTATTTATTTTTCGCAAACTTTTTTTCTGGTATGTGAATTTTATATTCGTAAAAAAGTTGATGTCGAATTTTTCACTAAAATTTTACCTAAATATATCATACTAGTTTAAAATTAAAAAGTAGGAAAATATTTTAACTATTTCAGAATAATAATGTGTAAACAGCATCGAATATTCATATTAAGGCCATAAAGAATTCCCAATAATTTTGAAATATTAAATTTCCAATAGTGATGTGACACCGATCAAAATTTACTCCAAGTAGTTAGAGATTAAGAAACTGACTTCAGCCATGTTTAAGTGTAAGAATTGACTTTTTATTTCTGTCACAGAATAATGCTAATATTTAATAAAACAAGTTATGTATTTATATTCGTTTGAAAATAATATTTCATTCTATAATTTCTAGGAATTAATAAGGTATTTTGGAAAAATAGCCTTAATTTTTTAATCTTGATATAAATAACGAACTTATTTTTGACCACTTATTTAATAAAACTCGTATTTTTTTTTTAACTTCAAAGTATATCCTATCTATATATAAACAAGATTAAGAAAAATTTAAAATAATAAAATTTTTCACTCACCAATTTAACGAATTGGTAGGAAGAAAGAAGTAATTAAAGCTTCTTTCTAAGTACTGGACACTCTAGTTTATAAAGTCAACTCGATTAAACTATCCAATCTAAAAGAAAATATAGAAAAATTAAACATATTATTATTATTTACACAATTATTATTATTACTTTTGGATAATACAAAACAGCATGAATATATTCTACTGTTTTTAAACTATTTTTGGAATTTAATCTTAAAATAATAATAATAATGAATAAAAGTACAGTGATAAATGTTAGTTTTATTTATTTTTTTTACTCATTATTTTCATTTATCATTTGCTTTTTATTCCAAAGTGATATTGGCAACGTGAAAAATCAAACGATAAATACTTTACAGAGGTTTACAATATGGAGAATATGTTGTGTTTTGAGTCATTTACAACAATAGGTCAATTGTACATTTTTTTTCTTTTATTTTATCTCAATATTTTGATAGACTTAAAAATTTTCAATGTTTAAAATTTAATTCAATTTGAAAATGCATAAATGTGTAGACAGATACAGAAATGCTGATATTTCGAATGTTTTACGATATTGCTAAAAATATTTGCAGACGATTTTGGTTTCACTTATTTATTAACCATTGTTTATTTAATATTCAATGGTAAAACATTTTCATTTTTAATGAATATTTAATAAAACAAAAAATGTTAGGATTTTAAATCACCTAGAAAATTAAAAATATATAAAGTAATATTGTGATTAATTTATAAATAACAGAAACAAAAAAATATTTTTTTATAAATAGAAAAACATTTACTATTAATTAGCTGGGTTTAAATCATAAAAATTTCATATTCCCTAATATGGCAACCTACAGAGGTTTATCTATCGTCTGCTTTATTTTTACAAATAAAAATTATTACTTATTATGAATGGAAAAATACATCATGACATTTTTTTAAACAATAATATGCATGAACATTAAAATGTTCATTCCCATTATTTAACGTGATGCAATTTAAATATTTCATCATACAGATGACTCAGGCAATAACTCCGAGTTAAATGTCTATGTCTAAATACATAAAATATGAAGAATAAATATTAATTCCTTAAATCTATTATTACGAAAAAATACATTACTCAAACAATAGAAAAAAATCGTTAAAAGTTTTATTTGTCTACTGCATTAACGTATTATTTATGAAATTTCTACCAGAAATAATTTATTTCTTCTAAGAAAAAAAGGTATATGTATTGTGAGAATCAAAACAGATTTTGTTCAACGGTGAATCATAATTAAAAATTATTTTTATTGTAAAACGTGTCTTTTTTGGGTTTCTAAAGAGTTATAAAAGAAGTACGGAATTCAGATATGAAGAAGTACAACAAATCACGCGATCCTAGTGATTAATTAGAATCACCTGCATTTCTTTTCTTTGTAATTTTTCACATAAAAGCATGGGAACGAAGGAAAAAAAATTTACAGGCAAAAGTAAATTATCGCTTCTCATATTTTATGAATTACGATGTTAATAATAAATATAATATTATTATAAATAAATAAATAAATACTAGATTAGTTGTTAATAAAGGTTTAATTTTTTCCCAGGAAATAAACCTAACACCGATTGACATAATTCGTACACACAAACACACATAAAAAAAAAAATTCTACAAACATTTGCGTTTTGCATCTTTAATTCTTTAATTAAAAAATAAAACCGTTATTAAATAAAGGAAATACTTAAATATAATATTTATGTAAAAATTCGCAACAAAATAAGGCACAGTTATTTATTTAATTTGTAAAAGTGTAAGAAACTTGTTATTTTTATTAAAGATTATGCTAAGATCACAAATTTGTATTTTTTTTTTTCTTATTCTGAACCAATCAATTTGTTAAAAAATGTTGACCAATTATTTGCAATTCATTTTTCTTTCTCTTAAAAGGTACAGGAAAACTAGGTAAGAATAATATTTCAGACTTATATAAGTGATCGAATATTAATTTCCCAAATGAAGTATTTAAGATTTTAAATAATTAATTATACAAGCGAAAGTAATGTAGTTAATATTTAGTAACAAGAATAAAAAATATAATGAAAGTTTCTGAAAATACTTCTTAATGTTTTTTGTTAGATCTATTATACAAATTTGAAACTAAATTTTCATTGAACCATTCAATTCATGAATGGCTCATTTCTACAGTTCTTTTCTTCAATGGTTCAGTTCATTTCTTGAAGGCACGAGTTATGAGGATAAATGCTGCTGACAAAAGAAAGATCCATATTGTCAAATTTCTTTTGTATTTAATAGTTGTTCTTCAGTCCACTTTTTCTTTTATTTTATTTTCGTGCACTTTACATCATATTATATTTGATTAAAATCATATTTCTCTAGACTTCAATCTGCTTCAAGCAGTTTTTCCTTCACTTTATATTGTTCAAAAATAATTTGTTTCTTTTATTTTATACTGTTCTAAAATATCTCAAAGTTTAACTGCGTTTCAAAAAGTTATCTTTTTTTTTTTTATTTTTATACTATTCTAAAATAGCAATATTTAGTTCATACAGTTTTGATTTCGCTTTGTGCTGTTCATGCTGAAATAATTCTTCAAGTTTTGTTGTGCCTTATGTAGTTTCCCCTTCACTTTATACTATTCTAAAATATAAATATTTACTTCATACTATTTTGATTCTGCTTTATACTGAAATAGTTCTTTAAGCTTTGCTGTGCTTCAAGTAGGTTTTCCTTCATTTTATACTGTTCTAAAATAATGTTGTTTTTTTTCACTTTATACTGTTCTAGAATACTTTCGAATTTTACTGCGTTTCTAAAAGTTTTCTTTTTTAGTTTTATACCAAATAATATAATACCAAATATACTAAAATACCAAAAAATACTTTATACTAAAATACCAAAATTTATTTCATACTGTTTTGATTCCGCTTTATGTTGTTTATGGTGAAATAGTTCGACAAGCTTTGCTGTGCTTCAAGTAATTTTTCCTTCACTTTATATTATTCTAAAATAATTTGTTTCTTTCACTTTATACTGTTCTAGAATACTTCAAGCTTTATTACGTTTCAAAAAAAAAAAAAATCAGTTTCATAGTGTTCTAAAATAATCAATATTTTACTTTATACTGTTTTGATTCCGTTTTATGCTGAAATAGTTCTTCAAGCTTTGCTGTGTTTCAAGTAGTTTTTTCCTTCACTTTATACAGCTCTAAAATACCATATTTCTACTTTCTTAATTCAACTATTTTGCACACAACAAAGAAAAATAAATATCTATAATTATTTTTCTTAAGTTTGCTTCATGAGATGTAAATAACACACATTTATTAAATTTCATTAAAACATACAATTAAAAAAAGATATTTAATTATATTAAGTTCTAAATGCGTTTCAGTTTTGCAACACTGAACAAGTTAATCAACTGAAGTTTAAAAGTAGAAGGGGAAAAAAGTCACATGTCTCTATGCAATATATTAAACAAAATTAATAGAACATAAAAGCCACAACAATTTTTTTTTTTTTTGCAATGCTATTCGAAAAAAAAAAGTACTTCAAAATTGGTAGAATTCCAAGAATGTCCACCTATTAATTTATACTAACAATGCTAATGAACTCAAATTAGAAACTTCATTAGTTGTTCTCAAGAACAAACAAAGAAAGAAGAAAAGAAAAATTCGCCACGCCTTTTCTTTTCTGTCTTTTTCCAATTAGGAGTGCAAATTCAACGTCGTACTTTTGTCTAGTTAATCGACAACATAATAGAAATAAAAAATTTTGTGATACTAAATTCTTTGATGTTTAATATGACATTGAATATTTTACAAAATACTGCACTATAAATAATTTTTTGCAGTATAAAAATCGAACGGGAAGTGCTGTAATACTGATAGTGTTTAAGATTCAATTATAAGTTCTCTTTAAGCACGAAAAATAATTCAAAGGCATAATAAAGTGATCTAATATACTTCCCTAATACTTTCCCATAGTAGAATATTAAGAACTATTTTTAACACCCATATCTTGGTTCATTACATGCATATGACTCTTTACCATTCTTGTAATTAAAAAGTTTTTAGTTTTATCTAGTTAAATTGCTTAAGCCTAATTCTGCAACTGTTGGCTCATTGCAAATAGGCCCCAATAATTATTTCTTTAAATTTATGGGTTGAGTTCATTTTTTTTTTTTTTTTTTTTTTTTTTTTTTGCTGAGCTCTGCAAATAGCAGTTCCTTGCTTTTGGTCTCTATCTTCCCGCTTCTAAGTTACTATAGCGTGCATCAAAGAGAAACATCCATTCTTATCTTGGATTACTATAAAACTAAAATTTATTATTTCAATAATTAGCATTTTAATTCTGCTCAATATTTAATTTTTACTGTCAGAATAATATAAATTGTCCAAATTGTCAAATCATCAGATATTTTTTCCCTATATTTACATTAAAATAATTTGAGCTAAAAATCAAAGAAACTTGATCACGTATTTTACTAAGCTTTAAGTTCTTCATCCTCCTTTGAAAATATTCAACATAATGCATGACTTTGTTTGATAACATAATGCACGACTTTATCCCTAAGTTTTTCCCTCTAAAGGAAGAAAAAATCCCTAAATTTTTCCCTTTAAAGTAAGGAATAAAAAAATTTAATTCTTTTAGATTCATTCACGGATTAAAAAAAAAAAAATTGATGCTATTTTGTTACATACACCTTAAAAAAAAAAGTAATACACGAGATATTGCAATAAAAACTACTTTTAAAAACAAATTCCAAAAATACACTAAACCTCTCGCCCCTTTGGTAACATGACACTTCGTCCAGAAGACGTTAACAAGAAGGGGGAGGAAAAAGATGGGGGTGTAAAGAGAGTCCCAGACATCCCAGAGAAAAATTCCACCCCGTTTACCATGGAAATTTCGCGGGTATCGGATAACAGGCCATGTGCTATCCTTCACTGCAACCGTGAAACTCTAGCAGTCACACACGATATCTGTCATCATTATGGCGACAAGAGAGCCTGGATGCGTCCCTGCGGGAGCATATGGCCGATTCTATAAATCACCGAGAAGTGCACAGAAATGCAATAAATTCGAGCATCGCGACAGTCGGGAGCTTTCTTGGAGAGGGTGGAACCGTGCAATAAACAGTCCCGGAGAATTCTTGACATGTTTGTGATGCATTCCTCCCAAATTTTTATGCGTCTCCAAAGGACTGAATGTGAATCCGTGTAACATGAAATGACTTTTCGAGTTTATTAGTAGCAGATTTGAGATGTGACTGCTTATTTTTCGTGAACATTTTTTGTGCAATTTTTTAAAATGGTTATTAAATGGATTGGGAGTTTTCGAATCTTAAAATGGACGATATTTACAAAATCCATAATAGGGATTTGAGTAATTGCTTTTTGAATAAATAAATGTCTTGGAGCAATCCAATTTTAAATATTTTAAAAGTTGCTGATGTTTATTTTTTTTTCTCCCCTTATTCAATTTGGTAGACAGCAACGTCTATACCAAGTCCATGAATCCGTCTTCTCATAGAAAAAGGAAAAGAGGGGAGGGAGCAGCTTCTGTTGTGATGGAGCACCCTAAGGTAGAAGTCTGACTTGGCTCCGTGACGCTGAAAAAAGAGGGTAGTGCCTTTGGGGAGGACTTTTAGGGGGAGCTACTCCGTATGTGCGTATCGTATTGGTTTGGTTTGTCGCTCTACGGTCATTTTTGCACACTTTTAGGCTAATTAAACCGGGACCTATAGTTTAACGTGGATTTCAAACCACTCACAAACATCCATGCCACCCGCCAGGATTCGAACGTGAAGCCTGTAGTAGCAACAGCCAGAACGCTATTCAATTGGCCAACAGGCCGCGTATCGTATGGGAGAAAACCCAGGAAACTCCCATCAGGTAGTCTGATTAATGCGGCAAGACGCTGAACTTCACAAACGCTATTCAGTCTCTTCATTTTTTCAAGCAGTGTCTGCAACAAAGAGTCAATCCTTCCTGGCTTTTTTTCTTTGTCATTCCTCTTAAAGTTTTAGCACAAGATCGTTGTTCGTTAAGTCCAGGAAGTGTAACGGAGCGCTAGCCACTCGGCCATTCAGGCCCTTTTTTCTGTCTTTATATGAATGACTTTTACAATTTGCCGCTCTAGAGCAGTTCAACAATTTTTTTTTTTTGTTGTTGTTCTAATGCAGCTGGTAAACACTGAGACAGCTGTTTTGGATGCCTTAAGGCAAGCGCTGCACGCACAAACGTTACTCACTTTGCATTATCCAGGGGGCGCGTGTCACTTGAAGATAAGCCACGGACTCGGAGTAACAATGCCCCCGCAAAGCTCTACGATCCTATTAGACCGGGACCTACGGTTTAAAGTGGATTCCGAACCACTACAACATCCATGGCACCGCCGGGACTCGAACCCGAAACCTGTGGTACCGAGCGCTAGCCACTCGGCCATTCAGGCCCCAATTTAAAAAACTAAATCAATCTAAGTATCACCCTATACATTTGCGCAATTAGGATAGATTAGAAGGTGTGTACTCCTCAATGTAAATTTGTTATGAAATCACCAATAATGACAGTTCTGTGGAGTTCTTTCAGGCTGAAAAGATACTCCACAGTCATGTCTGAATGTTGAATGATTTCATTTGTTCCTACAGAGATGTGACATTGACAAATGATACTGATTTGGAAATCAGTCTTGATTAACTAGTTAGTTGTAAAAACATTGCCTAAAATAAACAGCTTTTTTATTGCTAATGTTGCTTAAAAATGACCAAAGATTTCCGACTTTTGATACTTTTTTTTTTTTCATCTTTTAATTATATAATATTTGATATCAAATTTTTTATTAAAGATTTTTCGAAATAAGATATATTATTTATAAAGAAAATAAATCTACTTTATGTGAGGACTGCAGTAAATGTCTGTGGAAAATATGTGACATCCATTCCATGCTTTGTACAAACACTATTTGTAAGATGTCTGGCTCTTGGTGTCACAGGTTTCGGACTCGAGTCCCGGCGTTGTCATGGATGTTTAGGGTTCGGAATCGACTTTAAACCGTATGTCCTGGGCTAATATGATTACTATTACTACACCACACCTCATCACTGTGCCTAGAGCTGAGTTGCCCCTTTACTATTTGAGAATGATGTGGGTGAGAAGTCTGATTAGGCTCTGTGACGCTCTAGACAAGGACCTACAGCTTAAAGTGGATTCCGAACCACTACAAACATCCATGGCACCGCCGGGACTCGAACCCGAAACCTGTGGAACCGAGCACTAGCCACTCGGCCATTTAGGCCCCAGTTCAACAATCTTTCCTGTTATAATGCTGTAGAAAAAATCCAATTGTTTGATAATAATGATGTAGAAAATCCACACTAATTACTTTTCTATGTAGATTCTCAACTTTTATTATTATTTTTTTTAAGATGAACAAAAATTTAGTAAATATAGAGATTCAAGTTGAAACTCATTATGCTGTAATTGAACTGTTGTTTGTAAAAGAGAAATTTCCTTTAAGCCGTAGGTCCCCGCCTAATATGACTGTTGGGCATAGGGCTGACAACCCTACCCCGTAAAAAGTCAGCATCGCTTAGCCAAGTCAGATTTCTACCTACAGAATCAGAATCAGAATCAGTCTGCTCCATCACAACAGAAGTATAAGAGGTACGAGAGGCTTCAGGTTAGTATCCTGATGGCGGCATGGATGTTTGTGAGTGGTTCGGAATCCTCTTTAAACTATAGGTTCCGATCTAATTAAATTAAAGTGTGCACAAAATGACAGTAGAGTGACAAACCAAATCATACCTATCCTCTATTGACTTGCAGCCTGATGGCCAATTGGCAAGCACTCTGGCCTTTGGTAAGAGAGGCTTCAGGTTTGTATCCTAGCATTGGCATGGATGTTTGTTAATGTTTCGGAATCCATTTTAAAACTGTAGGTTCCGGCTATTTAGTCCAAAGTGTGCAAAAAAAGACAGTAGAGCGACAAACCAAACCTTTATTGACTTGGATCATTAACCAAAACTAAGTAAGTCATGGCTATTTTTAATGAAGTTCTTCAGTGAATGATACTAATATTTAAGTAAGATTGTAATGAATGGTAGGCAAACCCAGAAACTATCTTCAATCAAGGAATTCTAATAAATGTGTTAAAATGTAATCTTTTATAAAAATTTTAATCAGCAGTGACAGAAAAAATTTAAATTTCATAAATAGAACTGCCAAGTAACTGTCGTTGTTTCTTATGCCACTTGGTAGAAGTCCAAGAATCTGTGTGGTCTCATGAAAGGAGGGGGCAGTTTCTGTTGTGATGGAGCACCTGAAGGTAGAAGTCTGACTTGGCTCCGTGACGCTGACTTTTTACGGGGTAGGGTTGTCAGCCCTACGCCCAACAGTCATATTAGGCCTGGACCTACTGCTTACAGAGGATTCCGAACCACTACAAACATCAGCGGCCTGATGGCCAATTGGATAGAACTCTGGCATTTGATACCACAGCCTTCAGATTCGACTCCTGGCGGTAACATGGATGTTTGTGAGTGGTTCAGAATCCACGTTATACTGTATGTCCCGGTCTTAATTAGCCCAAAGTGGGCACAAAATGCCCGTAGAGCGATAAACCAAGCTACAAACATCCATGACATCGCCGGGATTCGAACCAGAACCTCTGACATCTAGCGCCCTAGGGCTAGTCACTTAGCCATCTAGCCTCTAAATTAACTAATTCAGCAGAATCAAGATCAACACATATATTTCGTTTTAATTTAAATTATTGAAATAGAGACCACACCCGCACTTTAAAATAAGCACGGTGAAATTTTTCTTTGGTTTGCAATTTATTTAAATTTTTAAAATGTCTGGCAAACATGTTAAATAAATAAATAGAGCAAATAAGATAGAAAAAGTATCTTCGACCATGATTTCTCTTTATATTAAAGTAATATATGCTCAGAATATTTTAACAAATGGCTTAACACAAAGCACAAAGCAACATTATTTCAATTCTTTCTATTAGCTCACACTCTCTCTATATATATCTTGTTCACATTTTCAATCGTTCATAAAATACTTTTTATTCATCCACTCAAGTTCAAATACATTTTTTTTTTTGAACTTGTAGTGGATGACACTGGATGTTAATACATTTTCGAATATTAATTCAGTAATTAAATTTAATTAATTCATTTTAGTTTTTTTTTAGATTTAAGTTGCATGTATGTACCCATAGAGGGCGCCAGATAAACTTAGAAAAATGAATGAAAATTATTTATAAAGGACTTTCTGCAATAGAGTGAAAAAAATGTAGGAATTGACTTTAAATTTTTTTTTTTTTTTTTTTTATTGCTTGTTATATTTAAGTAATAAATGCTCAGAATATTTTAACAAATGACTTTGTTTAAATATTCTTTAATTTTGACAAAAAAAAAACCCGCCTTATTTATAGGAAAACAGCAAAGAAATGTATAGGAAATTTGTCAAGTCGAGCACGAGATGCTGCAAGATTAGATGGATAGAAGACAGAAGCTTTTAGGACCCACGGAAGAAACATTAGCTCACGCATTTGTTAATGGCTCTACTTTCATTAGCAGGCCATCATCCAACCACGAAGAGGCAAAGACAGGGAGCATAAATTAGAATCCAGCATCTTAAACCTTGATAAATGCTGGCAGCGTCTAGAATTTACATAAATTGTGGTCGATACTACCTTAGTCTATGTCACGCCGTGGCCAAACTACTGCTACTACAAGCAAAGAACTTTCTTCTCAACAACAATTACTCTTGCAGCAAACATTAAATAAATAAATAAATAAAAAGATCTCCGGTTCGGTTGAATCCTTTTTCGTGCCTTCATGTTATTATTTTTTGTTCTTTCTTTCTTTCTTTATCCCATGAGTTTTCACTCACTACTCGCTTAAGTATTCGGCTCACGCGAACGGTGAAGCCTTATTTGCGCGGGAAACTTACCAAGATGGTTTATGACTAAGGATTCGATTTGGGCTGGGTATAGATTTCCGGGCGAGTATAGATTTTTTTTTTTCTTCTTCTTTTTTGTAGTAGCAAAGAAAGATTTTAAATGGAAAACGGAAGCTTATTTTAAAAAGAAAAGAGATTGTAGAAACCATGACAGTTACTGTGTAGGAGGATGTTGTTATTTGAAGGGTAATCTTTTGCGAAGATTTGATATTGGAATGAATATTTGTATCCAAATTTTTATTTTTAATCTGTTTCTCTGTATTGAAGTCTGAAAAAAATATCACAGAAATGCTGCTGAATAATTGTTATATTTTATGCTATATCGCAACTTAATTCAAGCTGTGCATAGATTGTCAAATAATTCCTCTCGACTGATAAAACTTGGAATATACTTTTTCATCACCCATTCCAATGGACTTGGCCCATGCAGTTTTTACAGCAAATTTCCGATTCTCAACAGGACATGATTTTCTTAATAAACACTTGCACTGCATTGGTGTAGCTACTAATGATGTCTGTCCTCTGTGCACGTCAGGTGAAACCATGGACTTTTTACATTTGACAACATGCACCGCACTTGATTTTATGACTTTTAATTCTGACAACTTTACCAAGGCTACATTTTACTGGGCTGCTAGAGTTCTTATGGCGGATATCGCTACAGTTTGATGTAGGAAAAAAAAAAAAAAAAAAAAGATTTCCAAATAATATAATTTTTTAGTAACAAAAGAAAAGCATGTCCTGTCACAAAATCTGCCAATAAGCAGACGGCCTTTGCCCACCCTGGGGCTGTTCACCAATGAAAAAGAAGAAAATACATCAATCATCATTTTGGTTCACGGAGTACCATGGCCATGTAGGGCCTGAAAAACTCCTAATCTGTTACAGTAAAAGACATTGGAAAACAGTACATTACTATAAAAGAAGGCAGTGAGCATTGGTCATGTCCACACGGCAAAAAAATAAAAAGAAACATTAGACATTTGTGAAAAAGAAACGGAAAAACCGAAGAAAGCATGGTACAATTAAAATTTGGAAAAGCAATTAAATATTTAATTTAAAACATTTAGCGATGATTTGAAATTTTTCAAAAGGTGAATTAGCATTTTTTAATTGTGCATAGAAGTTGTCTATACCACCAAGCATGTTGAAAATGCTGGAAATTTCCTGTAGGATATACACTGTTTTGGCAGCCGTATCATGATCAAAATCTTGCCAGATGTTTTGGCGATCGGGAATCACTGATGGAGCAGCTGGTGGCGGCCCACGCAAGAAACTTGCGTAGGAGACACCAGGCGTGACTGGTCGACTGTTGAAAGTTGTCTTCGGCGGCTCGACGTTGCGATTGGGTGGAAGGCGTGGCTTCGGGAATTTTGGGCAACCGCGCCATGCGGCAAGGTGCCCCATCTGGTGGCAGTTAATGCAGGTAGGATTTTGAATCCTGACCTGAATTGTGCAATCCTTCAGGTAGTGCTCGCCACCGCATTTCAGACAACGTTTCTTGTAATGGCAGTTCTTTGCCGAATGATGGAAAAGATTGCACGCAAAACATTGGGAAGCACCCGGCTTCCTGTTGAATTTTTCCACGCGCACCGAGAGGTGGAGCAATCTATCAACTTGAAAAATTTTTGAATTTTCAGGACACTTTTTATACACCAACTGCCACACGGGAATTAGTGCCTTGGTCTTGAGGTTGGTAAGTTGGCGCACTTGTTCAATAATAAGTCCAAGTTCGGATAGTCCAGCAGATATCTCCTCGGCAGTGAAAATACATCAAATTAAAAGAATGATATTCTTATATTTTTCTAAAGAGAAGAAAGATTGTGGAAAATGCTGTAACCTAACTGGTGGTTAAAATTAGATGATGTTTAGTTTTCAAGTATTTAATTCTGCCCACCATGAGGCCCTTGCGCCAATGAAGAAGAAGTAACAAAAAGAAGAAGAAAAGACACCAAACTAAAAGAACGATACTTTTATATTTTTTGCTACAGAGGAGAAAGACAGTAGAAAATGTTGTAACCTAGACAATAGAAAATGTTGTGCTTAAAATTAAATGATGTTTAGTCCTCAAGTGTTTAATTCTAATGAATTTAACTCTTTAAATCAACAAAGTGAAAGCTTCGCAGTCATTGAAAGATCACACCACGTCCAATTCCTCGCGAAATGCGTCTTGTTAATTGAGTGTCTAAATAAATCTCAAAGGCAGAGCTTTGACCACACCCATAGTGTCTTATTCAATCACTTAAGCTGGATCGACTACAATTTTTTGTAGCTGGCAAGCAACAATGATAGCATATGCTTCTACAGGAATTGTAGAACGTATCTATATAAATGTCCATACTATTTTCTGCGAGCGAATACCAAAATTTATCCCTTTTCCGTGGACATTAATTGCCCCAATAATGCTGTCAAAAGGAGCAACTTTGCATTACGTATTTAAATTATAAATAAATATATTATTTGAAATAATATCTAAATACTATATATATATATATATACATACATATAGTATTTAGATATTATTTCAAATAATATATTTATTTATATATATACAGTAGAACTTCTGTAAGTCGAATTTCAAGGCAGACGCCAAATAATTCGAGTTATAGGAGCTTTCGACTTATGGAGGATTTCGACTTAGCGGATATTGCAAGGAAATATTCGACTTGTAGAGGTTATTTTGAGTTAGAGTGGTAAAATAAATAAAATTTAAGTTACACAGGTAATAAACATGTTTATTTGAAACTTACAAGTTATATTATGTACTACAAAAAAAAAAAAACAAAATAACGCCGAAATAATTTCAATAACAAATGATCGAGTTGTAAAAGTTGTAAAATCAAACCTTGCTCGAGATACAGAGGTCCAATTTTTTTTTTTTTTTTTTTTTTTTTTTTTTTTTTCGAATTACGGAGGGAAAATATATGCCAAAATAGCTTGTGGGGATTGACTCATTATTTCGACAAATAGAGGGTTGAAATTTCGAGTAATGGAGGTTTTGGGGCTTGAAGGGAAGGGAGCAAAAAAAATTTTCGAGTTTTGGAGGTTTCCGACTTATCGAGGTTCTACTATTTTCTTTTGAAGGATTATCATGAATATCGAATTTAACAGCATCTATCCATTTTAGAAGTTGTAAACGACAATTTTAAACATTGTAAGAGAGAAAAAAAGTCAAAAGGGGATTTGTCTTGAAAATCTTGAAGTCTCGCGTAGCGTATATTTATTGGAAAAGTGCCATTTGCAGAGGTGGTTGGTTCTCATACGTTCTCTGGCCGGAAAAATAAAACTGCGACTTTCATTACACTCTTAAATAATCATTTAAAAACATGTGAATAATTTGAAATTTTTACAGTAATAGATAATGTAAATATAAAAAAATAATGACACCCGGTAAATTTCGAGTTAAAATCTCAATTTATAAAGGGTAATAAAAGAAAAGGATTCATTTTGATAAATATATTTTTTATTGATGCAGAATCTTTATATATACTATTGAGAGTTCTATTAAAACTGGGTAGGAAGAAAATATGATTTTTTATATTTAAAAAAAATGTCTTGAACAAAAACAAGTAATATAAAAAAAAAAAGTTTTTAAAGTCAATTCCTACTTTTATTTCACTCTATTGCAGAAAGTCCTTTATAAACAATTTTCATTCATTTTTTTAAAGTTTATCTGGCGCCATCTATTGGTAGATATATACAACTTAAACCTGAAAAAAAACTAAAATTAAATAATTAAATTTAATTACTGGATTAATATTTGAAAAAACTGTATTAACATCCAGTGTCATCCACTACAAGTTAAAAAAAAATGTATTTGAACTTGAGTGGATGAATAAAAAGTATTTTATGAACGATTGAAAATTTGAACGAGATATATACAGGGAGAGTGTGAGCTAATAGAAGGAATTGAAAAAAATGAACTGTCGAAATGATGAGAAAAAACCAAACCAATCCATGACACTGGCTTTTTCTGGCAATCATATTAGAGCAAGACCTACGGCTTAAAATGGATTCCAAACCACTACAAACATCCATGACACTGCCAGGATTCAAATCAGAAACCTGTGGCACCAAGCGTCAGACACTTGGCCATCAGGTCCTGTACAATTATTTTATACATTTAGGGTTGTTTTTGTAAGCTTCAAATTGAGAGTTCTATTAAAACCGAATAGGAAGAAAATATGATTTTTTTGTATTCAAAACAAGTAATATAAAAAAAAAAAATTTTTTAAGTCAATTCCTACTTTTTTTTCACTCTATTGCAGAAAGTCCTATATAAATAACTTTTATTCATTTTTTTAAGTTTATCTGGCGGTAGTTATATGAAAACTTAAATAAAAAAAACGTAAAATTATTGAATTAAATTTAATTACTGGATTAATATTTGAAAAAACTGTATTAACATCCAGTGTCATCCACTGCAAGTTCAAAAAAATGTGGATGTATAAAAAGTATTTCATGAACGATTGGAAATGTGAACAAGATTATATAGGGAGAGTGTGAGCTAATAGAAGGAATTGAAAAATGTCTTGAACAAAAAACAAAAAATGATGATCTTAGTTTAGTATAATATTAAACTTTCTTTTTCTTGTAAATACACAGAGGTAGACAACCTCTCAATCAAAAGAATAAACTGACTTAATAAAGGAGCATCAGAAAGGAGTTAATGTCTTCTTCCCCACCTACAAGTAACCAAGGTTATAATAATCTTCCCAACTGGTTATATTTTAAAACTTTTAAACCAATCATTTTCCCAAACAAGTCAAACACGGAAGAACCTCCGCATGCGAACAAAATGCGTCGGTCGTTGAACCACAATTTTGTAAGCGGCAAGACAAAACAATAAATCATCTGCACACGCTTACTATTAAAGATTCTTTTTTCTTTCTTTTCCTTCCTAACCCTTGCCATTATTTGTCTTCGATATTTTCTCCCACTCAAATCTGAATGAAGGTCACGTCACGTGCGATGAAGGGTTATTACTCGTGTTTTTTACGTTCCAAAAATGATTCCAGTGCCCTCGGGGTATTCTCTTCCGTGGTCACTTGATAAACGAGTGACCTTGAAGGTGGATCCGCCGGTACTGAGGTAGAGTAAATCTGCCGCCCAACCGGCGCACGTTTCTGTCACTCAGTGACTCATACAAAGGACTTTTGGATGAGAAAATCATCGGTTGTTCTGTTTGTGCCACAGGTTATTGCGAATTGGTGTCTCCAACGATAATCACATGGTTAAGATGCTGAGGTCCAATGTCTGGCAGGATGAAGGTTTTTGATGCATAAATGATTACATTATAGATTTTAAACACACTGTTTTCTATTCAAAAGTTCTTTTTAATAACTGATTGCTCTGTTTTTTATTATCTTATGTATGCCTCGTGTTCCAAACAAGTCCACCGATGAGTGATGAGGGAAGGACATTGCCTTCCGGGACATAACTGCCCCACATTTGCAAGACGTAAACGACAAAATCCGGGAAAAATAACTTCATGTCCTTGATCATTTTCAATTTATTTCACGTAATTTCTTTTAAATTTAATTGACGAGTTTTTTTAATTTTTTTTTTTAATTTCTATCACGAGATTTAAAAAAAAATAAAAATTCTATCACGACATTTTTTATATACATAATATTTTTAAAAATTTATTTCAAGGGGTAATAATTATGTAATTAAATAATTTAAAATTGCTCTAAAAAAATCGTCTGGTGAAATCTAAAACAATTTTATTTGTTGTTGTTGTTTCTTATCCCACTTGGCTGGCCAAGCCCACGAGCCCATACGTGCTCATGATTGAAGGGGAATGAAGCAGCTTCTGTTGTGATGGAGCACCCGTAGGTAGAAGCCTGACTTTTGCTCCGTGACGCTCTTACAGTCATATGAGACTGGGACCTACAGCTTAAAGTGGATTCCGAACCACTACAAACATCCATGGCACCGCCGGGATTCGAACCCGAAACCTGTGGCACCGAGCGCCAGACACTCGGCCATTCAGGTCCCAAATTTGCCAACGGCACGCGGTGTTCCCAGGTGGTCACCCTCCCAAGTACTGACCGCGCCCAATGATGCTTGACTTCGGTGATCTAACGAGAACCGGTATATTCAGCATGGTACGGCCGTTGGCCAACAATTTTATTTCAAAGTGGAAATGACATTTTTCAAAATAAGAAAATCGTTTGGATTTCTATAGTTATTTTTTTTTTTATTTTATTATTATTATTATTATTATTATTATTATTATTTTGTTTTAGTTTAAGATTGCTGTTATGAACTTTTTCGTTACATTCAATTCGAAATTTTATGAGTAATCTGTATATTGGCCCATTTTATGAGTAACCTGTATTGTTTAAATTTATTTCGCGAGCTTTTTTTTTTTTAATTTTTATCACGAGCTTTTTTTTTTTTTTTTAAATTTATATCATGATTTTTTTTATACATAATATTTTTTATCATGTTTGAACATGATGTTTGTCCTTTTAAGGGGTCCGTGACATTATCCGAAAATGAGGGCCAAACAAATTAAAACTCCATTGCAAATTTTGACGGAAAATGGTACTTTGGGTCCCTTAACTCTGGAAATGATTCATGAATAACGTTAATCTTAATGAATTTTCTGGAGAATTTGGCTTTTGCTTAAAGTGTTTTGTAGTATGGTTTTGAATCACTTTTCATGTTTTGGGTTAGGATTTTAAACATTTGTATATCCAATGGCTATAAGTACTCGTAGAGCGTTGATCAATTCCTTCTTTTTGAAGTGTCCTATTTATCACTTTTGGCCTTTTCCAATGCCTATTGCATTGCATTTTGGCAGCGGAAAAATATTGCATTGACGATTTTTTTTTAAAATTTCTATCCCGAGTATTTTTATATGCATAATGTTTTTTTAAATTTCTTTCACGCCATAATAATTATGTAATGAAATAATGCAAGCAAAAGACAATTTTATTTTAAAGTGAAAATGAGATTTTTCTAGAAAAGAAAATCGTTTGGATTTCTATAATTTTTAAAAATATTATTTAAGATTGATGTTATGAGCTTACAATAAATTCGAAATTTTATGGGGAACCTACATATTGGCTCAGACGATTATAATTTTTATTTATTATTTTTTTACCTTTTAAATTTTTCTCTTATCTCTTCAGGTACATTTTTTAATATTAATGCACCCTCCATGAAATTCAGTAGAACTGACTACCGCACTGCAGGACTAACATCCTCAAGATAAACACCCTACATCCCTGGTCCGTTAGGATTCAAAGACTTTAAAAAAATATCCTATATAAAATATCGTGGCTAATCTTCCACGGGCTATCTACCAATTCGGCCAGATGCATGGGAATGTAAGGTTTCAGAAATGCACAAAAAAAAAGACGCATAAAAAAAAGCATTTCATGAAAATATATACATTAAAAAGTCTTTAAAGTACCTTTTGATTGCAGAAGGAATGAGGACAATTCATGAAAACGACTGGTAAAGATTTATCAAGTAATGCTCTATTTATTTGATACAGTGCATTTCATTCGGCCTTTGATGGAATTGCTTGAAAATACTATAACCAGCAACAGTAGCATATATTCAACAATTCGATTGTTCCAGAACTTTTCCCTTAAGCGAATTCAATTCGTCCAAATGGAACTTAAAAGGTCTTGCGGGAGATCTAAAGATCATCCCCGAACTTAAAAGAAACGATGGTTGGGGGGCAGCTTATTTCCAAACAAAAGCCCAGTCTAATGGAATCGTCATCCCCATCAATTTGCGCTCTCACTCTCCTCCCCACAGTCTACATCCCTGCTGCCAAACGATCGATCTTCCAGCAGTTCCAAAATCAGGACTAAATCCTTCTCCAAACGATTTTTTTCTCCCCCCGATTCCAGCTTTTCTCGTATCTTGTATTTTCCAGAAAAAACATTCGAATCGAAGACATTCTTTTTGGGGGAGAAATTTGTAAATGGTTAAGTTTGTTTCCAAGTATTTGATTCAGCTCTCTCAGGAAATGCGGAGAAAGGGGGTGGTGGTGATACAGGGATGGAGGACGGCAGACGATGTCTGTGTCCATGGCAACGGGAATCGGCACGAGAAACAGGCTTTTCCTGCAGAAGGATCGCCATCTTTTCGATCCGGTGCCATCGCCCTCGCCCGAGGGGTGGAAGTGGAACGTTTTGCGTGCGGAAGTCGTCTGATTTGAAGGAAAAGGGGTTGTCCGCAAGAAGGATCCTGGAGATTATTATCGAATCGGTACAGATAGCGGAAATGAATCCGGTTTCTGACAGATCCCACTTCCGTTAGACGGGAAGAAATAGGAAATCGTTTACACTGTACTGTTCAACAGGGTGGCACATAAGTATAAGTACTACAGGATGATTTCGAACAAAACAATAGTAGGGTTGAATTAAAGAGATTTAAAAAAAAAAATACCGTTGCAAAACAAAAAATATCGAGATATATTTTCTAAAATCATAATATTCTTTATTTAATGAATTTTATACTTAAAAAAATGTCTTTAAGGAATTATTTGCATAATCTTCACATCAAAAGATGTGCCATTTTTTAAAGAGATATAATAAAAAAAATTCAGCAATATTAAAAATTAAAAAATGCCGAAAAAAAATGTTATATCAAATGTAATAACTACTTGCGCAAATAATTTTTAAATAATAGTTATGATCACTTGAGTAACTGCGAAATAATATTGAGGTCAACTAAAACTTACTAAAAACATGAATATCTTGACAAAAAAAATGCACATTTAATAGCATCATATCTGTTTAATAGAAATTATTAAATTTTGTTAGTCTGAAAGGCCATGCCATTAAAGTAATGACATGGACTTTCAGTCATTCCATGTCATTTCAGAATAAATTCAGATAAAGTTCAATATAATAGATAAAAATTTTAAAATAAGAGGAAAGAGTTTTTAAATTTTACGAAAACTGAATAATTTTTGTTTGTTTTAAAAACAAAAGATATAACAATATTTTGATAATGATATATTATTTAATAATTTTCGCATGAAATGTTGATAAAATTAAAAAAAGAAGATAAATATAGCATAGGTTAATAGAAAAAAAAATCTTTTGACAAATTGATTGAATATAGTTTTCACTTTTTATAATTTTTTATTTCCTATAATATAACGATTTTTTTTTTACTGTTGGAGTAATTTAATACTTTATATATTAAAAAATTAATAGTTTAAAAAAACTAAAAAATACGCTTTTAGAGTTAATCAATCTAAAAAGTAAAAAATAATTGTTAACATAAGAATAAAATGACTGACGAGAAAATGAATGTCATTGTTCTAAAATCGTGGGGTGCTCGATATCAATCGTTATAATTTCTCACTAGTTTCATTCCGAAATGCAGAGTTAGTTTAAAAATGTCATACAAAGCACCCAACGCTTTTAGAACAGTGACATTCATTTTCTTGTCAGTCATTTTATTCTTATGTTAACAATTATTTTTTACTTTTTAGATTGATTAACTCTAAAAGCGTATTTTTTAGTTTTTTTAAACTATTAATTTATTTTTTACTTTTTAGTCTGATTAACTCTAAAAGCATATTTTTTTTTTTAGTTTTTTTAAAGTATAATTGTTTTTACTTTGTTTTCCACTTGGCCGGTTATACGCTAAGTTTACATACTTTTTACCCACCGAAATTTTCGGCCAATAGGAAGAGCGCAATTCGACATGATCGCACTCCTATGCCTTTGAGATCCGCCTCTTTTTAGCCACCGAAATTTTCGGCCAATAGGAAGAGCGCAATTCGATCGCGGATCAGTTGACTGACTCGCCAGTAGATGGCGCCATCAGTCCCAAAATCGAGCCCAAAAAGTGAGTTACATACAAACATACATACATACATACAAACATACAAGTGAAGCTAATAAAAGCGTATTAATAAATTATTTTAATATATTATTACATATTAAATTCAATATAATGTTATAAAATTGCTCAAAAATGAAACCTTATTTGATTCTCAGACAAAAAACAATACTGAACAACTCGATTCACTCTGAATTTGTTGAACATGTAATTAGAATTTAAGGTTATTGTACTCTGGCATTCAAAAACTTAGCATAGTTGACATTTAAACTAATAACAACGTTAGAATCGTGCATATTGGCATGATTAGCACATATCTTTTTGTTTTATCAAACGATTTAAAATGTTAAAATAAATTAAATAATCCCATTCTCGATTTAACTAATCACGCAAAGCTTTCTTAAAAAAAAAAAATAATAATAAATATACAAATATATAAACAACATTAGTTTTAAACGTTTCAAAAACGTAATTAAAAGATTTATCAATCTAATGATCAAAGAACGGACTATCTAATCCCTAGCATGAACTTCAATACGCTTCTATTCAAACTCTTCTGCTCCAACTGCAATGTTCCGAGATAAGATCTCTTCATTTCAGTTCTTCTCACTCCATGAATCTTTTGCTCGTTTGCCCACAGGCCGCAAGGAAACGCATCCAATCAAGCCAGGTACTTCTGAAAGACGTTTTGGAAACACCTATTTTTCGTGACGGGGGGTGAAGTTGGTTGAGAAAATCAAAGACGCGGGTAGAATGTGTGAGTGAGAAAGGCCATTAACTTAATGTTTCATTTCGTTTGGGCTCAGTAGAAAGCCCAAATGGTCCTTTCCTGGGCAACCTGCTCCAGAAAATTCTAGAAAAGATTCTTCTGATGTCCCCGATTTGGTGAAATGGCATTTTCGCCTGCTAAAAAGGAAATATTGGGAATGTAATTTTCATTCATATTACAGTCATCACCATCACAAATGCTGCATTTTATTTCCAAAGTTGTCGCCATATATTCTTTTATTGGGGAATTACGTTATTTAAATTGGCAACATGGGTTTAAAAGGTCGATGGTTGATATTATAATAGCAATTTTGATTCTACTTTATTGAGTATTAATCAAGTAAAAAGGAGTAAGATTTTGCAATTTTCTTTTATTTAAAACGTTTGAGGTTTATTTAGAACGTTTTATTTTAAACGTATCAGAATGTTTTAGATTCTTAGCGTTCTAATTAAACATAACATTAACATCCATTTTAGCTTCTAAGCCAGGTTCATTTTGTTAAAGAATTCTTAATTAATATTAAAATAAAATTTGATTGAAATCATATAATTTGGCAGTTTGAATATGAATGACTTTGCCATAGAACATTCTATCTGATTTCAAGTTTATTACAAATGTTGACCTCAAAAGTTTTCTTTTATTCGTTTTAAGTTTGCACACGGCAACTTAAATTCTGGATAATGCTGTGATTGATGTAACATACACCAATTTTAAAGCAAAAGACTTCATAACTAAATATTATATGTTTACAAACGACAATATTGATTTTGAATACTTCTCTAATTAGCATAATACCCACTAATTTTTTTTTTTAATAAAGACACAATGAGATGCTTGAAATTTACAGAAGACATTTTTATCATAACATAAAAATAAGAATTCAATAAATGTTCTGTTAACTAGATATTATAGACTAAATCATAAATAGATAATGCTAATTGGGCCAAACTTGATTCTAAAGAAAAAAATTCCTAAAAAAAATTTGAAAATAAATTTAAGGAATTTATAAAAATAAAATTAATTTTCTGGGATTATTCGATCACATACAATTCATTAATTATATATTTTTATTTTACATAATTTCCAAATAAATGAAACTAAATAAAAAAAGTCCTAAAATAAAAAAAAATTGTGAAAACCATAATGAAAATAGTATTAATATCTTACATAATATGGCGTACAATCACAATAAAAGAACTTTTCGTGCTTAACTTTAGAAATCAAATTATCAATAAAAACATTTTTTAATATAAAAAAGATTTTGCATACCTAAATTTTTAAATAATGAAATTAATTATCGAACTTTTAAATTAAATAATAATTCATCATAACTGGCTCGACAGCCCGTTGTGGGCCTTGGCCTTCTTTAAAAGATCCAGTCAGGCAGTTCTCCTCTTGGCCGTGGACCTCCAGTTTTTGATCTTACTAACATTAAAATCAGAGTCTAAACAGTCGTTAAATGGTATTTAGTCAAGTAAATTTTTTTTTGAATGTACATAAAATCCAATAAAAACCTTTAAAAAAACAACAATTAATAATCCAAAACAATTTATGATTCACAAAAAACATAGTCACTAAAGGCTCGTTCCCACCGAGGCGAGAGACGTGAAGATGCAAGAGGCAAGCGACCAAATTTTTTCGACCCCTTCACAGCGAAACGTCAGAAATAGCATTACGCATAGTGAAAAACCGCTTGAAGTTGAAAGTTGGGCTACTCCACGCGGCGAACTGCAAACCGGTTTCAGGCGACCGCGGTGAGGTCAAATTTTGGTCGCTTGCATCTTGTCGCCTTGGTGAGCACGAGCCTTAACAGGTCAGAATAGCTCATAATTAGTATAATGAAAAACTAATTTTCTAAACTCTTTTCATCGTATTTATATGTATCATTTCAAAATATTAAACGAACACAAAATTCTACGCTTTTCAATAAAACTAACTATTAGTTTTATCGCAAGTAAAAAAGAAAATAAGAATTCCCCATAAATAATTGAGGGGGAAATAAAATGGAATAAAAAAATTTTAGTACAACACAAATCGTCTGCTTGAGTTATTCAAACACATAAAAATTGTTTTAATTCACGAAAACAGATAAAATCAACCTCGTATTCCTTAAAATCCTCCCTTAAACCTTCCATTAAATCAACCCCAATTTTATACCTTTCCACCACTTCTGAAAGTTTTGAGTAATTTTAATCTATTTCCCCGTCTTTCCGCCTTTCCCTTTTTTTAAATTGGTCACGTGAAAACGATAAAGCGCTTCTTTCTTCAGCGTTGCCAGATCGGGGCAAGAGAATAACAGTAAATTGAATTTCAAGCTTCACGAAAAACAAATTTGTTCTAAAGCTTTTTAAATGCTTTCAGTCCTTTTTAGAATGATTCATAGCAAAATGTTCCAGATCGCACATGCATCATGTAGCTGCTCTTTATTTGATTAGATCTTGCATTACATAAGAACGGCATATATATTATGTAGATTAGAATTTGTTTTAGAATGGCAACATTTCTATTTGAAAATAGAAAACAAAAAGTGTTCGATTGTATCTAAATAAAAAAATATGCATCGTTTTCCTCAGAAGTTTGTTTAATTTTATTTGTAATAAAACGTGTAAAATATTTTGTCAGAAAGAAATTATGATTCTTGAATAGAAAAAGCTATGCAAAATGGGGAAAAAAAAAGGGAAAAATAAAATTGGGAAAAATAAAATGGGGAAAAAAATCTTTCTAAAAGAAAATTGTGTTTATAGCAGTTGTTGTTTCAATCTTATCTGCTGCAGAATTAAAAGGTAATTGTTTTTGCAAAAGCAAAGTATCATTTATTTTATTATTATTATTATTTTATTTATTCCTTTTTTTTACTGTTTTAGAAAGTTTCTGTGCATTATAAAAGTTTTATCATGCTTTTACCATCGGAAAACCTTTTTTTTTATTTTAAATTTTATCATTAATGCAAAGCCAAACAAATGATTTTTTTATCTGTTATTCTTTTTAAAAATGTTTAAAGAAATAAAAAGTTCTTTTTAATGTTTTCAAACAATAAAAACTCCATTGCATTTATTAGTATTTGGAACTTTTCTTTTGTATTTATAGAAATGTTTTAAAACCAAAGTTTGTTAAATATGATTTTTTTTGTGTGGAATAGTGCGATTTATTAAAAATTTAAATCATATAAATTGAAAAGATTATTTTAAATAGCACCTGATTACTTATTTTATGCAATATTCGTACTCTATATTCTTAAAATTTATAAATTGTTACAATTTGATACTAAATAATGATTTGATAAAAGATAACCAATATATCGAATATTCTGATAACTGAATAAATTTTTCAAACATTTTTAGTGATATTCTCAAATGTGATTATTCACTTTTATGACGGAACTTAATAAAAGAAAAGGGAAATTTTTAGGGATTTATTTAATTAATGGGGAAATATGGTGCTAAAAGGTCTTAATGGCCTTTAAGTTCTTAATTAAGGAAAGAATGTAATTTAGAAAGTTAATTACTTTGCCGGGAATTACTTCAAAAATAATTAAAATTACGTAAATACAATTACTTCGTGGAAAGTTATGTGAAGATTGCTTTGATGGGTCCAATTAAAGAAGGCCATTATAAGAATAGATTGTTTTGGTATTAAAATAAATATGAGATAAATCAGTTATAAATGAATGAATATAATTTTTTGATGAGAATTAAAGTAAAAGATAAAAGAAAATTGAAATCTTAACTTTCATTTATTGAAAAATCTTATCATATATTCAAAATTTTAAGATAATAACTAACAAATAACTTTTATTATCTGAGATATTTTAAGCACTATTATTATTTTAGAATTTGAAATATGTTATATTTTAAATTAAAATCTTTATCTTAAAGTAAAATACTATTGATAAGATTCGGTTGTTTATTAAGTATATTTTCTTGAATAGTAAATTCTATTGTTTTTGCGGTATGAAAGCCATATATGCCATTTTTTAAATCTAAAAATTTAGCAATTCAATACGAAATACCATTGTCAGAGAATGCCTTACTTTCAGATAAAAAAAAATTACAGCAGAGAATATTAAAGATTTATTAATCGAAAATGTTTTTTAGCTTATACAAATTATGATTGGTTTGGTTTGTAGCTCTACGGTCACTTTCTGCACACTTTGGGCTAATTAGACCGCACCTACAGTTTAACGTGGATTCCGAACCACTAACAAATATACATCTCACGGCCAGGATTCGAACCTGAAACCTGTGGTACCTAAGGCTAGCTAATTGGTCATCAGGCTGCAAGTCAATAGAGGATATATTTGGTTTGGTTTATCGCTCTACGGTCATTTTGTGTATACTTTGGGCTAATTAGATCGAGATCTACAATTTAACATGGATTCCGAACCACTCATAACCATCCATGCTGCTGTCAGGATTTGAACTTGAAGCCTGTGGTACTAAATGCCACAGCGCTAGCAACTGGCAATCAAGCCGCTACACAATTTATTAAGGGAAACCGAAAAAAATTTTCAAAAAATAAATTATCAAACAATTAAACCTGTCTATACATAAAATTTATTAATAGTAAAATACAGCTAAATAGGTATTAAGACATTAGTCAAAAAGGAAAAATTTTACAATTGGTATACCCCAGAAAAAAAAAAAAATAAATTTCTTCCGATTTTTCAATTTACTTTTTTTTTATATTTCTTCTGACAATTTTCTGATCAGAAAAATTGTTTTTCGACCAGAATTTCAAAGTTGTTTCTAAAAAAATATATATAAATAATAAATAAAAATAAAAAAAATAATAAACCTAAAGCTTTCCGGAGTTAAATCGCGAATATTTTTCCTCCAGTGATACTCAATAGGAATTTTTATTATTATTTTTTTATTTTTTTAACTTCTGTATTCTATATATTGTCAACGAACGGATAGACAGAGATTGGAAGAGTGATATTTTCAGGAAGGACTTTCAGTAGTAATTTGCCTCGCAGTTGCGTTTTGTATAAGGCGAGATTACTTAGCGTCTGAAAAATAACACCACATAAACAGTTCCCTTAACTGCAACAAAAGAGCATCAAATGTTATTTATCTGTTACTTATACAATATTTTTATTGTATAATTCAGATTTTTTTAAATAGCAAATCATTTCTGTAATATTTAAAGACAGATATTTTTTAACATGAATAAAATATTTGGATGAAAGAGGAGAAATATATGCATGATTGATTATTTTGCTATGACGACAAATAAATAAATTTAAAAAAACATAAAAAATATTTACAAAAAAAAAACGTTGTTTTATTAAATATTCCCTTTTGAAAAATCATTCCCATTTACATTTCTATTTTTTAAACAAACAGTATTGTACTTTAATGTCAAATAAATGAAAAACGAATATTTTTTCCGATTCCTTTTATATATCTTTCTAGGGAAATAATTCTGGATGTATGTATTTTTTTTTATCCAATTAGAATGCTCTATGAATAAACTATATTTCTTTTGTTACTTGAAAAAGAATCACAACAATTCCTCATAATTCGTAAGATACATTAAAAAAAAAAAAAAAGAATTTGAAATAAGAATGTTTCCTTCAAAAATGAGAAATAAATAAATTGTACATTTGAAAGGTTCACGAATATTTTTGAGTAATGATACAGAAATCAATGGAAAGCGACGAATTCAAAATACGAATACGCTTTTTTCTTGATGAAAGGACAAAACAAATGCAATATTCTTAAGCTCTAGTGATTTAAAGAAAAACGATATTTTTGTGCTGAAAATGCTTACAACAAAAATGCTTTTAAAAAAATAACTCAAATTTCAGTAATAAGAAAAAGAAAAGAACATTTGTATTCTTTTTCCAGATTTGCAACCGATTACATATCTGCATTTGAATTAATTATGTTATTTAAAAAAACTTATTTTTCTAAGCCAATAAAAATGGAACATACGATTAAAGAAAAAAGCTCTTTTTAAAGAACTAAATAATCGTTTGCCAATGATCCATAAGTTTCGAAATACTGATAATAAATATTTATCTAATTCATCGTTTTAACTATAAGTAATGTTAAATATCAATTATAAAACATTTTTTTCTTGAAGTTAATGTTTTCAGGCTTTACAAAAATAAGTTTTAAGATTCTTTTTGAGTAAGAAATGTTTACAGCAATAAAAACGCCTTTAAGAAATATTTCAAATTTCAGTGTTAAGAAAAATAAAAGAACATTTGTATTCTTTTGCCAGATTTGCAATCGCTTAAATTGTATTCTGAGCATTTGAATTAATTATGTTATTTAAAAAACTTATTTTTCTCAGCCAATAAAAAAAACACACGATTAAAGAAAAAAGCTCTTTTTAAAGGACAAAATTTAATCGTCTGCCAATGATCCATATGTTTCGAACTGCTGATAATAAATATTTATCTCTATTTATTATTTTAACTACAAGTAATAACCAACGGCCGTACCATGCTGAATATACCGATTCTCGTTAGATCACCGAAGTTAAGCATCATTGGGCGCGGTCAGTACTTGGGTGGGTGACCACCTGGGAACACTGCGTGCCGTTGGCAAATTTGGGACCTGAATGGCCGAGTGTCTAGCGCTCTGGTGCTCGGTGCCACAGGTTTCGAGTTCGAATCCCGGCGGTGCCATGGATGTTTGTAGTGGTTCGGAATCCACTTTAAGCCGTAGGTCCCGGTCTCCTATGACTGTGTAAGAGCGTCACGGAGCAAAAGTCAGGCTTCTACCTACGGGTGCTCCATCACAACAGAAGCTGCTTCCTTCCCTTCAATCATGAGTCCATATAGACTTGTGGGCTTGGCCAGCCAAGTGGGATAAGAAACAACAACAACAAATGTTTGTAACAATAAAAACGCTTTTAAGAAATAACTCAAATTTCAGTGTTAAGAAAAATAAAAAACATTTGTATTCTTTTACCAGATTTGCAATCGATTAAATATCTGCATTTGAATTAATTATGTTATTTAAAAAACTTATTTTTCTAAGCCAATAAAAATGGATCACACGATTAAAGAAAAAAGATCTCTTTATAGAACAAAATAATCGTCTGCCAATGAATGATTCATAGGTTTCGAAATGCTCATAAAAAATATTTATTTAATTTTTCTTTTAACTATAAATAATGTTAAATATTAATTTTAAAACATTTTTTTCTTTCAGTTAATGTTTTCATATTTTCAGAAAATTAGTTTTAAGGTCTCTTTTTGAGAAAATTCTTCATTTTCACTGAAGAATTTACAAATAATCCGATGTGAATTTTATTTTTCAGAAGTTGCTTTGTCCTTTCATCCAGACAATAATGTAATATTTTGAATTCGTGGCTTTCCATTGATTTCTGTATCATTACTCAAAAATATTCGTGAACCTTTCTAATATGCAGTTTATTTTTTCTCATTTTTGAAGAAAACACTCTTACTTTAAATTCTTTTTTAAATATATTTCTAAATTATGAGGAATAGTTGCGATTCTTTTTCAAGTAACAAAAGAAACATAGTTTATTCATAGAGTATTCATTCTAATTGGATAAAAAAAAAAAAAAAAAATACATATATTCAGAATTATTTCTCTAGAAAGATATAAAAAAAGGAATCGGAAAAAATATTCATTTTTCATTTATTTAACATTAGAATACAATACAGTTTGTTTAAAAAAGATAAATATAAATGTGAATGATTTCCTAAAAGGGAATATTTAATAAAATAAATGTTCTTTTTTATGTAAATATTTTATGTCTTTTTTTTTTTTTGTTGTTGTCATGGCAAAATAATCCACACTGCACATATTTCTTCTCTTTCAACCAAATTCATATTAAAAATATCTACTTTTAAATAATACTGTAGAAAAGATTTACATTTTCCAATATATATGAGTAATATTAATTTTAAAACATCGGAAGAAATATTTTTTTTCTTGAACTATATCAATTGTAAAATTGTAACTTTTTAAGTCTGATAATGGCTAATTCTGTATTTATCAGTATTGTCCTATTAATAAAATTTATCTATAAACAAGTACATAACAGATTTTTTTGTTAATATATATATTAATATACATATTTAATTAATACATATATATATATATAGTAATTAAAAAAATAGAGAGAAATATTTTCTTCTTTTTTATGAAATATACCAATTGTAAAATTATTGTAACTTTTTAAGGCAGATAATGACTAATTAGGTCTTCATCATTGTCTGCCTTAAAAATGTAAAATCATCTAATTAGCTGGATTGCCGTATTAATAAATTTCATCTATAAACAGGTATTAAATTTTTTACGATGATTTTTTTGAAAAGCTTTTTTATGCTTCCATTTATACTTTGCATAAGCTAAAAAACATTTTTGATAAAATCTGTAAGCAATTAAAATTTAAAACGATTTAACCCTCAAATTTGTGTAACATTAATAAAAGTTATTTTTTTATATTTACTTATTTTTGCATATTTCATTTAATTTACTTACCCATCTGTGTATTAATAACAACAAAAAAAAAAAAAAAGATGACAAATCTGTAGGTGACCAAATAATTTAGTGAGTCACTGTATGACTTTGAGTCGTCGTGATACATTTTTTTTGCATAAGATAAAAAACGGTTTCGATTAATAAATTTTTAATTTTCCCTGTTACATTTCTCCTGATTGTGTGTTTTCAGATAAAATCTGTGACCAGTTAAAAGTTTAAACGATTTTACCCTCATATTTGTATAACATTAATAAAAGTTCTTTTTTCTTGAAATACGTATTTTTGCATATTTCATGTAATTTTCCTATGCATCTAAATAATAACAATAAAAAAATGACTATCATCTGTAGGGGACCAAATAGTTTACAGTGAGTCACCGTATGATTTTGAGTCACCCTAATACATTTTTTGCTCTTCTGTATAGAATAGCGTCTCTTTTTAAGAGTGCATGCACATCACGCAATGCGAGTTGTAAGCCAACTTCAATTACATTTTATAGATGCAGCTGTGGTGAGTATCAGGATCAGAAAACTCGTCGGCCGTAGGGAAAAATCAACTTTTAGAGGAAGCTTATAAATTGTGTTGAAATCGCATGCACTTTGGAAGCGTGGGAAATAATGGAAAGGATGAAATTGTAAAAAAGATAAAATTGCTTTTTTTTTTACGAAGTGAAAAATTCTGATAGTTAAATAATATTATTATTCTTAATCTCTTTTTTTATATTTATAATTCTGCTGATTACAAAAATGTCCACAATAATCTTATAAGAATAATTAGAAATCTTATTCTAAAAAGATCCGTTTCATTATTTGGGGTATTTATCTCAAATATTCGGAAATTTTTTTTTTTTTTAAATCATCATTTTTTTTTTCCCTCGAGTGGAATTAAAAGTAAGTAAGATGCGTGTTTGATTAAATACATAGAAATTCTGTAAAAGTTTCATTTATTTATTTTTTGTCTCATAATAAATAAAAAAAATACTAATCATAAGTAACAGATATCATAAGTAACTACATCTTATTCAACAATAACAATATCTTTTTAATTCTGTATGAAGAAAAACTTAAAATATATTCTTATAAGAATAATAAAAAATCTTATTAGAATCTTTTATTCCTAAAAAGATTCGATTCATTATTTGGGATATTTGTCTAATTATTCGAAAAAAAAAAGATGCATGTTTTTTTTAAATCGTCATTTCGTAGTAAATTTTTTTCGTCGAATATAAATAAAAAGTAAAATAAGTATCGTTTTTGTTTAAACAAAAAAAAATTTCAAAAAGTTTCATTTATTTATTTTTATACATTTAAAAAAAAAATCACGAGTCATAAGTAACTTTTAACTACACAATTGGTTTAATTCTATAAGAAGAAAACATAATTATATATCAATTATAATGCAGTTCTAATTAATTAATTAATTAAATTATAATTAAATTTTTGTTCCACAAATCATAAAAATATTAAATTTTATTTAATTATTTTTGATGCAGAAGCTTCATTCTTTCCTAATAAATAGAATAAATAAAATAATTCATAGAATAATAATAATAATTCCTAATAAATAATAAAATAATTTCCTAATAATAATAATAATAATAATAATAATAATAACAAATCAATAAGATAGATTTTTAATATATATTATTTATGAGAAAGAGAAATTTTCTACAAATCTACGCCTGTAATTAAAAAAAAAAATATATCGTACGAGTAAATCTTTATGTTTATCACAATGGAAATTACAAGTAAAGCAAGTTCTTTTTAAAATAGTAAAAATTGCTTTTATTTTTTTTTTTTTCTTGTGCTTTTTTTTTTTTTGGGGGGGGGAAGGGAGTGCTGAAGTGTTCTCAAAATCAAGTAGCAACATCAGCTAAAAATGTGCAAATTTTTTTAATTGAGAAGAGGGGAAAAAAATTCTATTAAAAGAAAAGCTATCTCTTGTACAAGATAATAATAATAATGATAAAAAACCTCATCTGAATTAATAATAATGAATTTATTCATCAGCATTTAAAGGAGAATCTTCGAAAAGATTTCAACCAGAATGGCATTGCTCACTGATACGAGAAATGCCGACCAACTTACAATTCTATCATTAAGAGAGTTCAGATCACCCCGAAATTCGCCTTGAAGGCAACATGGTGTTGAAGAAAAAAAAAAAATTATCTCTCCCACTATTTCTTCCACTTAATATCTGGCTTGATGAAACTTCCAGATGAAATAATCACTTTCCACTCTTCCATACCTTAGGGCTTTGGACGAATAAACCATAGCACGTGGTACAAAATGAGATCCTCTTACCTCATCCACAGTGGAAAAAAAAAAGAAGAAAAAAAAGAGAAGGGATTTGGGAGGGGGTGCATCGAGTAAAAAAAAAAAAAAGAAAGAAAAAAAAAAAAAAGATAGAGAAGATTAGTCCCCTGTTCAGTCCTCTTTTTTTTCCCCCCTTATTTTCTTTCTTTTTTTATATATATTTTTTTTATTATCGTCTGCTTAAGGTCATCCCAGTCCTCCCTTTCCAAAACGCATGCATCAGGTTCCACCCCTGGAAAGGGGATGGTATGGGAGGGTGGACTTATCCACTTTTCCTTTCACATGCCGCGGTTACAGTGAGATGAGTTATTCCAACATGGCCGCTGGCGTAGGCGTTTTCTGATGACTACGGATTCAATAAATTATTTGTCGGGTGCGCGAATCGTTTGTTCTTTCCGCACCACAAAAGAGTCTTTCACCATTCGAATAAGAACAAGGGTTTGCCATTCTTACGAGTGCAAAATTATGAGAGAGTGTCGTAATATATGTAAGTGTAGGAAAGATTTTTTTGGTGGTAAAAAGGCGAAATTTACAGTTTTGTTTTGTTTATTTTGTTTAGAAATCTGGAAATGTGCTTACAATGCACTGCAGAAACGGAGCTGACACTTTTTCTATTGTTTGTTATGGATATGAGTGTTGCGAAGTCCAACTTTAAAGAGATATATGAGACAGATACATTTAACGGATATTTAATAAAAACAATAGTTATCATTTGCAATGTAAAGTAGTCATATATTAGTCTTAAAATACTATGTAAAAAATGTTGATGAGTTTCAAATATATTTATATTCAATGCCTATATGTATTATTCAAGAAAACTTGAAACACTGTGCAATTTGTATTTGGACATAATAGTAGTATATTTAGTCATCATGACAAGGCTTTAAGAAAATATTTTAATTCGTTAATACTTATTTATATACAGCGAAGAAATATGAGAAAAAATTTTCGAAACTATAAGCATCTTTAAAAACGATCATATTAACGAATAGTTTCTTGATAATGATAAATATTTAGTTCCACAAATTTTTCTTTGCGATTTCGACACCAGAAAGTATTTTATATTATAATAAACATTTTAAATTTTTTTTTCTTTTACTATATAACATTTGTTAAAGAGGGCTTTTTTAACCTAATCATAAACATATTCAATAAATGAAGTTAAAAATCATAGTTTGGAGTAATTGATACTGCTTCATAAATTTAAAATTTGAATTTAACTTCAAAATGCATAACTATTAATTATGCATAATTTTGTTTGGTTATAATACAAGTTGCAATTTCCAAATCATTATTTTTATTTTATAAAAATATAACTAATGAAAAATAAATTGAAATGCACTCACAAAATATCAATGCTTATACTTCAAAAAATCATTAAAACTTATAATTATTTTCAAAATAATTTAACTGACGAGTAAACAAAGAAATACGTTTAAACATTCAGGCCACATAGCATAACAATTAAAATACAACTATTTTTGAACCAAAACATTTTTTTTTTTTCACCCTTAGAATAAGAATAAAAAGAATCCTGCTAAATATACAATAGAATTAAAACAAAACGAAAAAGGTTCAATCTATTCTATCCCATAAAATAAATTACACTTCTATTCATTTGTTTATTATCATTACATCACATCAGCCACTTTTTAATTTGCTTTTGGCTCCAAATGATTTTGAATTCAATGGATGATTGGTTTCTTCTTTTGATGCCTTATTAAAATGTAATTAAATTCAAGTCACGTTTATTTACACTAACAAGCCTAGAATAACATTTACTAACTAGTTAGTGTAACTAAATAAAACCAGCGTTTATAAACTACAACTAAGTACTTATTAAGAGATGCTAAAATTAATTAATAAAATTTCTCATTTATCTTACAAACAGACATTGTGTACAAAGTAATAAAACTTTCTCGCATCAAGAAAGATTTATTACATTATCAAGTTTAAAGCTTTCACAGAAACTTTCTTCATGAAAATGATTAAAAAAATAAATAAATAAAAAAAAAAAAACAGTTCTTTTTTTTTTTTTAATCTTTGATAGCCGTGATTTAATTGGAAAAATCGTTATCTTTTAAGACTATATCAAATCCTAGGTTTTATCACAATAGGTACAGAAATAAATAAAAAAAAAATTATATTTAAAGTAAATTTTATTTTCTTATTATTATCTTTTATTAATTAAATATGTGTTATTTTTTTTTATTAAAAAATAATAACCGCATATTATTTGATTTGTAATATAGATTAACGTACGAAATTTTTTTAATTAAGTGCTATTTAAGAGTAAACATTTATTTATAGACATAAGAATAAAAATGGGAAAAACAAGTTCATATTAGAAAGTTATAATAACACATATTAGAAAAAGTATTTGTTAACATATGCATAAAATCAGGCGATACGAAAAAAAAAAAAAAAAAAAAAAAAAAAAAAAAAAAAAGAGCAAAGATCTAAAATATAGTTCAGCAAATTTTAAGGTAATATATAAGATCTAGTTTTCAAATTTTAAATTCTTTCTACTGTACAAAGGTTCAAACATTCAAATATATAATGAAATGAAATCAAATACAATTTTTTTGCTTTGAATTAAAGACTAGAATCAAATGGCCTTTATATATAGAATTTATTAATAGGAATATACAGTTAAATCGATATTAAGACAAAATTTGTCAAAAAAGTATAATTTTACAAATTCAAATGGAATTCATTTTATTATATATATATATTGCTTCTGACAATTTTCTGATCAGATAAATAGTTTATAGACAAGAATTTTAAAGCTGTTTAAAAATAAATAAATAAATAATAATAATAATAAACCGAAAGCTTTCCGTAGTTAAATCGCTATCTATATTGTTCTATATTTTTTACCAATATTTTTTTAAATCTCATACTCAAATAGATGAATTAAAACACATTAGTCCTATTTTGTGTAAAAATAAAGTAAAGAGCTACTCGCTAAAAAAAAAAAAAAAAAAAAATTACGGAATATTAATTAAACTAACATGCAAAAAAAATTGTAATTAAATACCATTTAGAGAAAATGAACTGCTATCAGTAAAAAAAAGGAAAGAAAATCGATGATAAAAAAGCTTCGATAGCTTAAGAATTTTTATTTTTATGATTACAGTATTAAGTTTCTTTTTCCCTCCTTTTGGTATAGAATTGTTAAATGTATTACAGCATTATCAAGTACTCAAATAAAAAAGAATATTGTAAACGGTCATTTTTAACTACATTATAACTGATAAGATGAAAGTTCTCTCATTATTTACAAATAAAAAAATTTAAATAGTATTTTTTAAATACACTATAATTTATACGATGTAAATTCTTACGCTATAGAATTATCAAGTACACAAATGAAAAAAATGTTGTAAGCGGTACTTTTTAACATCATTATAACTACAACATTATCAAGTACTCAAATAAAAAAGAATATTGTAAATGGCCCTTTTTAACTACATTATAACTGATAAGATGCAAGTTCTCTCATTATTTACAAATAAAAAAATGTAAATAGTATTTTTTAAATACACTATAATTTATACGATGTAAATTCTTACGCTATAGAATTATCAAGTACACAAATAAAAAAAATGTTGTAAACGGTACTTTTTAACATCATTATAACTGATAAGATTAAGTTCTTCCATTACAACATTATCAAGTACTCAAATAAAAAAGAATATTGTAAATGGCCATTTTTAACTACATTATAACTGATAAGATGCAAGTTCTTACATTATAGCATAATCAAGTACTCAAATAAAAAGAAATTGTACTTTTTAACAATATTATAACTGATAAGATTAAGTTCTTAAATTATAGCATTTTCAAATATTCAAATAAAAAAGAATGTTCTAAACGGTATTTTTTAACTGAATTAAAACTGATAAGCTGAAAGTTCTTCCATTACAGCATTATAAAGTATTCCAATAAAAAAGAATGTTCTAAACGACATTTTTTAACTACATTTATAATGTAGTTAAAAAATATCGTTTATCGTTTTTTAACTACATTATAACTGATAAGATGAAAGTTCTTCCGCGGCATTATCAAGTATACTCAAAAAAAAAAAAAAAAAAAAAAAAAAAAAAAAAATGTTGTGAACTGTATTTTTTAACTACATTATAACTCATACGATGGAAAGTTCTTCCACAGCATTTTTAAGTACTCAAATAAAAATAACAATATAATATAATATACAGGATTTCAAATTTCAAATAAATTGCCAACTTCGAAACCTCAATTTTTTAACTATTAATGCATTTAATTTCATACACTAATAATAATTAACAGAATATCATAATTTACAATTTTTATTACGGTTACGATTTTTAAAATACGTGACCAATATTATGTTCCTTACTTTTCTGTATTCATATAAATAATACAAATTCACCAAAACAATTTAAAAAAAAAAAAAAAAATTCCATTAAATTTCTTATGAACTCTATTTTAAATATAACTTTACATATTTATCATTTATTTAAGACATTTTTTTATAAATTTATTATTAATTAATTAAACTTATGATTATTTATTTTAATTTAAATTAATTAATTTTAAAGCAAAAAAAAAAAAAAAAAAAAAAAAAAAATTCAATTAAAGTTAAAAATCGTTTTCTATTTTGCTTGATTTCTTTCTTTCGTTTTTTTCGAAGTAACGAAAATCGTCTGTTCCATTTTGCTTAATTCTTTTGCTGTTCGATTTTTCCAGAATTTTCATGGAATGCATATCTAAATAAAATCCCTCTTCCCTACGAATTTTGCAAAATTCATCCACGCAAACTTTTATGCAAGAACGAGCGCTAAATAAAATTGCAGCTTTTTTTTTTCTCCCCGCTAAACTCAATCGATGCCCGGGATATCAGGTAAATATTGATGATTGTTCCCCGGCCGGGCTAGTTCATCACCCTCACTGAATATTCCCCCGCCAAATAAAAATCATGGGACAGAAATTAAAAAAGGGAACAGTTAAACTGTAGTTCCAACTCACCTGCAATCCTAGTCAGAAAGTTTTCTTTACTCACTGTTTCCGAAGAAAATGTTTCAACTAGTAACTCTCCAGGGGAAAGGGAAAAAAACCGGCTCTTCTTTTTTGAAGGATGATTGCTTTTCCACCACTTCTCTCGGTCAGATACGAAGGTAGAACGGTGACGGACGCCGGTCCCGCGGTTCGATTTCGGCATGGGACCAGAAATGATCGTGACGTCAATCCAAAAGAATTGCTTGTGGCGCCATCTGTATGTGATTTCGGAGTTTAAATGAGGAACAATGAAATGCCATAAATACTTCTAATATATTATTTTCTGATAAAACATAAATTTGAAGCACTTTTTTGTGTAGGTAATTAAATGGATCACTGATAAAAAAAATTAAAAAATATGAACAACATTTCATCTATAATTAAACAATTTTACAGTTTTTATTTTAATTTAATAGTTATATTTAAATGCATTTTAGAATTCATCATCATAACTGGCTCGACAGCCCGTTGTGGGCCTTGGCCTTCTTGAAAAGATCCAGCCAAGCTGTTCTCTTCTTGGCCATGGACCTCCAATTTTTGATCTTAATAGCATTAAAATCAGAGTCTAAACAGTCGACCCATCTTTTTTTCAGTCTTCCCCTGGGTCGTTGTCCAAAAGGGATTACATTGAAAACTTTCAAAGCAGCTCTATCACTTTCCATTCTCAAGAGATGACCGGCCTATCTCATTCTGTTCAGTTTAATAAATTTTTGAATGTCAATATCTCTAAAAAGTTTGTAAAGTTCGAAGTTGTATCTTCTTCGCCAATTTCCATTGTCATTGATAACACCAAAAAAAGTTCGTAGCACTTTTCTTTCAAAGAATGCCAACATTTTCTCTTCTCTTGCTGTTAGTGACCCTGTTTCAGACGCATATGTTAATACTGGTCTTATGAGAGTTTTGTACAGTAAAATGTTAATTCTTCTTTTAATCAGGTGGGATCTTAATTGGCTTCTAAGACCAAATAGGCAGCGATTGGTAGCAATAATTCTCTTTCGGATCTCGGGGCTGATTTCATTTTGGTATTCTATCTCATATCCCAGATAAACTTTTTAACACTTTGAAATCTATGTTGCTCGGTTTCAAAGAAATCGTCAGGATAGCCTCTCTTTCCGCAAAACATGTACTTGGTTTTTCCTTCATTTGTTGTTAGTTTTGCATCTCCCATTTTAGAATTATTATGTTTTTATTTTTAACTTGCCATCTTCGATTTGAAAAGAATATATATTTCTAATTTTTTTAAAATTAAAAATTTAATAAACTTGTGCCGTGCACAAACTTGTGTACCAGCAACAAGATGGATACCTGCAGTTTCGGGATGAAACCATCTGTTTTTTAATTATTTATTACACGTAATCTAGGTAAAATTCATGATTTTATAAATAATGAGTTTTATTATATCATGATTGCATCACAATAACATTAATTAATATTGGAATGTTGTAGTATTATAACCGAAAAGGAATAATAAGAATTCTTATGATTGTTTAGTGATGTACCAAAAGGGCCTAAAATTATTGCTGAATATAGTTTATACCAGTATATATTTATACCAGTTTATACCAGTATAGTTTATACCAGAATAAAAATTATACCAGTACCTGCAAAGATGTGATTTTTATAATACAGATTAAAAAGTAAAATTTTTTTTACAGGATCGCTAATTTTCATCTTCATTTATCAAAAACGTTAAAAATTA
This sequence comes from Caerostris darwini, assembly GCA_021605075.1. NCBI lineage: Eukaryota > Metazoa > Arthropoda > Arachnida > Araneae > Araneidae > Caerostris > Caerostris darwini. The sequence continues at coordinate 455,125 of BPLQ01003223.1, forward strand.
ATTATAATGACTGGCTATATTTAAGGCAGAAACCGAAGAAACTTGTAAAATAATGCGTTGGGATTCCAAAGGAAGGGAATTGTGTTCGAAACTCGATAACGAACATTTTTGCCTATAAAACGTATGTTACCCATAGCATAGATACATATTGTTTTGGGGAGAGGGGTTTTTAGTCTCCTTGATCACTTTCAATTTTGTTTAAATTTCTTTCACGTGTTTTTTTATACATAATATTTATTTATAAAATAATTGTGTAATTATTAAATAATTTAGTAAAAAGGTTAATTCAGAAGAAAAAATTAAGTAAAATTGTTTTAAAAGATCGCCCGGTGAAAGCAAAGACAGTGTTAATTCAAATGAGAATTTTCAAGAAAAGAAAATCGTTTGGAATTTTATATTTTTTATTTTATTTTTTAAAATTGGTGTTATTCGTTTTTATTCTTATATTAAATTCATAATTTTCTGTGTAACCTGCATATCGACCCAGTCGATTACCTTTTATTTATTTATTTGTGGTGCGTCGATGGAACATGCGTCCTATTTGAGTATGTCAAACAATCAATCGACAGATAATGAAGAAAAGAAGGAACGAATAATGAAGAAGGAAATGCAATGCCTTCCGGGAAGACTCCCTCGTTTGCGTGCCGTGTGGGGGTAAACCCGAACACCCACATCAGGAACTCTGATTACCGATTCGAGATTTTTACGCATGCTAACGTTTACGTTATTGTCTCCTTATTTCTGAAAGCATTGATTAAAATTGAAGGATAGGGGCATTCGAATCTGAGGCACCAGGTTATTCGAATCTGATTCCAGTCCCTCCAGGCAGCCTTATTGTTAATGGGAGATGCTTGTATTCATTGACGCAATTGTAATCAAGTCTCCTTGTTTGTGATAGCAGTGACTACAACAATGCCGCCAGCGGATTCGCACCTCGATTCTCCTGTACACTAGCCGTGCACGTTGTCATTGGTTCACGAGTTGGGCATCAAGTATTGAGTCGAATGTTAAACAAATGGGAGTGCGCACTATAAATTTGCAGCTGGAAATGTTAATTACGTGCAGAATATTATGTTAGCTGCAGCTGGAAAACCCTTGAGGGTTTTTGTAAAGATTCCTTAAGGAAGGGGAAAGGGAACCCTATTGCGCTTGAGAGGAAGAGTGAGAACTCCCAGATCCCATGTATCAGATTGTTTGTTCTACATTTTGGTGCACAACGTGGCCATAGTGTAATAGGCCGTCATACAACCTTGATTGAAGTGAATTCATTGTTTTATACAATCAAATCATCTAGAGAGCCTATAGTTATTTGGGGGGGAGAGGAGGGTGATTTGTTCGAGAGTTTGTTAGGCTGCCCTACGCGTGATCCAGTGGCAACGCTCTAGCCGAAAAGAGGGAAAAGAGGTTCGAATCCGCAGGCGGTATTGCTATAATCACTGCTTTCACAACGAGGAGTCACCATGGCAATTGTGATAATGTCCATAACGCGCCACGAATTGATAATCATTGCGTTTTCCAGGTTTTCCCCCACACAACAAGCAAATGCGGGGCAATTATTCCTAACAACTCTTCCCTAAATGCACTGTCCTCCCTTCATCACACTACCGAAATTCGTGGAATACATAAGTGGTACATGAGGCCTACCGATGTTTAAAAGCAAAAAACTAGTTGTGCTGCCGAACTAAATCAGCTTGTAAAGTAATATTGAACCGAAAATCCATGCTGATGAGGGCACCAAAAATTCGTAAGCCGGAAGGTCCTTTCGCTGGGTTCGAAGAGGTGTTGAGGAGATTACTTTTTCCCTTTTTTACTCACCCCGTATCTAGATCTGTAAGGGCGGAACATCGGTTGGTTTTATGTAGACCACCAACTGCCCACCGTCATTTATCAGTAAAACAACAGATATGTAGCATATTCAGCGTTACCTGCAGTGCATCTTTTTTTTCTCCACGCCTCATTCTCATATCTAATGTAATCCCCTCGAATCTAAAGCTATATAGCCAGTTTCACTTATGTATACCCTAAGGGAGTACATTGAGGGGACGACAGTGGCTTCCCGGAGGTTTTTAAGGGGTAATTACTCGCCGTATGGGAAAAAATCCAGAAACTCCCACTCTGCAGCCTGAGTATCGAGGCGAGATACTTTACATACATTGCCACTGTCGTCATCGAGTTTCCTCATTTCTGAAAACGGCGACTACAAATATGACCCCAGCGGATTAGAACCTTAGCCCTGCTGCACACTAGCCGAGACCATTACCACTGGGTCACGAGTCAGGAGGTTATTAATCCCCCATATGCCACCCTCGTTATTATCTCGTGTGGGTGTAGTATAACAAACTGCCCGTTATTAAATCCTTCGTAATGATGAGTTAACTACATATTTGCCGTTGTAGGTCAATGGTTGCATCTCTGCCAAGAGAACAAAATGGCTAGCATTAGAAAACAGCAACAATCCTTGTGTCAGAAAATGATTTCTGAAATGAGATCTCGCAATCGTTGGACCGTGTGTTGAACCTCACTTTCAATCTTGGAAAATATATTTATTGATGAATAAATTGGCATGATTACTAGTAACAATCGTAACCTTCTCTGAATTTTATTTACTGTAAATATTTATTTAAGTACTATCAGTAAAATGTAAAACAGTTGATTGCTTTTGTTAGCCATCGCACCATGTAATGCAAAAGATCATCAAATGCGCATAAATATTAAGTATTTAAAATGAAGCTTATTGCGAACAGTGTTGCCAAATAGAAAAAAATTAGAATCATAAATAATATTCTCAGATTGAAAAAGATCGTTAAAAGATATATTATTGAGTATAATTTATTTTGCATTTTCAGTCATAAATTGTCTAATAAAAAAAATTTTCAAACTTTATATATCAAACTTTTTTTCTAGTACAATTTCTGAATGTATAGAATAGAAAATAAACACATTTATAACAATCATAAATATATTCGTAAATATCGAAAAAATAAAAAAGGTTATAACAACGAGATGATATTTTAAAAAGGACGTTTTTATGCAACTAATTTACAGGAAGTCGAACATTTTCGAACATGAAGCCTGGGATACCAAAGGCCAGAACGCTAGCCAATTGGCCCTTAGGCCGCAATTGTTTTTTCATTTGCAAATCAAGTTCTTAAAAAAAAAAAAAAAAAAAAAAAAAAAAATTGCGCGAAATACCCACAAGAAAAATAATAACAATATACTGATCACCTTTTTAGTACTATAAAAAACTGTTAATTAAAATTTAGTTTTTTAAAATTGTTTTGTAACATTTAAAAAATTTTATTGAATTTTATTAATAATATTTTAATAAATTTTATTGAATTTTATTAATGTTTTTATCTTTATTTGTTTAACAATGAATTTTTTATAACAAAGAAAAATAATAGTTTTGTATAAAAAACAACTTTATGCAATTTATTTATTTATTTATTTTTTGGCTTAACTAAATATATTATATGTAAAAAAACATATTATTTATATTTAATTATTACAGAAAAATCATCGTTTGTATTTTAATTCAATTTTTATTTTTATATATTCTAAGATATATATTTTTATTTGTATTATTTGATACATATTTTTACTTGTTCAAAAGATGAACAAGTTTCAAAAGAATATTTTATTTATTTTATAATTTTACAACTTATTAAATAAATACAAAATCAATTTCATGCTAGTCATCTTTTGAAATTTTGCTGAATTATAATGAAACAAACAAAGAAAAAAATTCCAGGCCTTAGTAAAAGCCAGTGTTTGCAATCCGGAAAATCATCTGCCATCTTTCAGAACAACCAGAATTGTTTCAAATATTTCACGAAATAAAATAAAGTGAAGTTTAGTGGAGAGAAAGATTTAACGATTCATGCATGAACTATTCATAATGGAAAGGCATAAGAAGCAGTTTAAATCAGGATGTCTGATCTGTAGGGTCTAATTTTCTTTCGAGTTTATAGAATGTAACAATTATGTGGGAAAACGATGTTATTGCCCTGAGTAAAAATAAATAATTTAAACTATAAGCCGAGAAATAAAAAAAAATTCTTCTTTAGTAAAAGCCCGTATTCCAATCCAGAAAAATCGTCTGCCATCTCATAAAATAAAATAAGACTAATAATAATAAAATTAATAATAAAATCCAGAAAATCGTCTGCTGTTTTTTTTAGAACAACGAAAATCGTCTTCGAACATTTCATAAAATAAAATAAGACAGAAGTAAAAATAAATGTTTTTGAAAAGAATTAATTTTTCATCTTTTTTTTTTATTTATGGAAATAAATAGATAAATAAAATAAATGAATGAAAATAAAAATTATCAAATAAAACTCAATTTGGGCATTAAAATAATAAATACTTTTAAATATTACTTAAAATATCAACATTTTATCCCAGAATCGTTTTACTTGTGAAAATTCATATATTTCGATGTAAATTTTTTTAAATGATACTATCATATAAAGACTATAAATTTTATTATCATGTAAATTGCTATTTGTTCAAATTTGATCCAGTTTAAAGTGGCTAAATTGTTTTTATCATCTTTAGAAAATTTTAAATTGCTATTTATTTATTTTGTTTTTTCATTAAAATGTTACCAAATTACATTAATTTTACCAAAATATAATTTGTAAAAAAGAAATCAATCTGAACTATAAGCTAAGAAAAAGAAAAAAAATCGAGCTTTAGTAAAAGCCCGTATTCCAATCCTAGAAAATCGTCTGCTAGTTTTTTAGAACAATGAAAATCGTTTCGTACATTTCATAAAATAAAATAAGACAGAAGTAATAATAAATGTTTTTAAAAAGAATTATTTTTTTAACTTTTTTATTTATCAAAAAAAAAAAAAAAAAAATAAAATAAAATAAAATAAAAACTAATAAAACTCGATTTGTGTTTAAGATAATAAAAGGTTTTAAATATTACTTAAAAATCTCTACATTTTATCCTAGAATCGTTTTACTTATATAAATTCAGATATTTCGATGTAAATTTTTCTAAATGATACTATCATTTAAAAATTATAATTTTATTATAAATGTAAATTACTATTTGCATAAATTTGATCCAGTTTAGAGTGGTTAAATTGTTCTTAATATCTTTAGAAAATTCTTAATTGATATTTATAATTATTTATTTTAAATAAAATTTTACCAAATCACATTAATTTTACCAAAATACAATGAGTATAAAATAAATATATCTGGACTATAAGCCAAAAAAAAAAAAAGAAAAAGAAAAAATTCGTTCTTTAGTAAAAGCCCGCATTCCAATCCGAAAACTCGTCTGCTATCTTTTAGAACAACGAAAATTTTTTCGAACATTTCATAAAATAAAATAAGACAGAAGTAATAATAAATGTTTTTAAAAAGAATTATTTTTTCAACTTTTTTATTTATCACAAAAATAAATAAAAAATAAAATAAAAACAAATAAAACTCGATTTGTGTATAAGGTAATAAAAGGTTTTAAATATTACTTAAAAATCTCTACATTTTATCCTAGAAACGTTTTATTTATATAAATTCATATATTTCGATGTAAATTTTTTTAAATGATACTATCATGTAAAAATTATAATTTTTATTATGATGTAAAGTACTATCTATTTAAATTTGATCCAATTTAGAATGGTTAAATTTTTCTTACTATCTTTAGAAAATTGTTAATTGATATTTATTTATTTTGTTTTTTAATTAAAATGTTACCAAATTACATTAATTTTACCAAAATACAATTTGTAAAAATAAATAAATCTGAACTATAAGCCAAGAAAAAGAAAAAATTCGAGCTTTAGTAAAAGCCCGTATTCCAATCCGAGAAATCATCTGCCGTCTTTCAGAACAAAGAAAATTATTTCGAACATTTCATAAAATAAAATAAGACTGAAGTAATAATAAATATTTTTGAAAAGAATTACTTTTTTATCTTTTTTATTATTTATCAAAAAATAAATAAATAAATAAATAAGATTAAAAAAATAAAAATAAAATCCTCAAATAAAACTAGATTTGTGTATAAGGTAATAAATACTTTTAAATATTACCTAAAATATCAACATTTTATCCCAGAATCGTTTTACTTGTATAAATTCATATATTTCGATGTAAATTTTTTTAAAGGATACTATCATGAAATAACTGTAATTTTTATTATCATGTAAATTACTATTTACTCAAATTTGATCCAGTTTAAAATGGTTAAATTAGTCTTACTATCTTTAGAAAATTCTTAATTGCTATTCATTTATTTTGTTGTTTGTTCAGTTGAAATTTTACCAAATTACATTGTGTTTAGAATAACTAGTTTTTAATAAATTCTTTACTAGATTATTTTCTTTATGCTAAATAATTTATAATACCATATTTTAGAACAGTATATACTAAAGCACTACATTTGTTATCCCTATATTATAAAGAGAAAATCTGCGTGATTATATATATATCTCATACAATTTAAAAAATTTTAATGCTGAATATACATTTTTTTTTCAATTGGATTCTTTTGAAATAATCTTTACAAAAAAGTTAACGAAAAGCGAAACTTCTAAAAAGTGCATAAAAGATTTTTAAAAAGAATGAAAAAAAAATAATTCTGAAAAAAAATCGTCTGAATGGTTTTTAATTACTTTTCATTTGAAAAAGTAATTAATAGATTAACTGAACTGAATAAAAAATCGTTTGAAATGTTTGTAAAAGAAAATATTTTACACCAGGTTCAATCATATAACGAACCTTGGGTTTTTAATACGCTTTTATTAGCTTCACCTGTATGTTTGTATGTTTGTATGTATGTATGTAACTGACTTTTTCCCCTGGAGATCTGTTTCTCCTCATATACACTATTTAAGCTGCAAAGAAACATTTACAGGCATCTTTCAGAAAGAAAACAGTTGTTTCACCTGAATGTTTGTTTGTCTGTTAAACTAAAAAGTAAAAAATAAATTAATAGTTTAAAAAAGCTAAAAAACACGCTTTTAGAATTTAAAACTAAAAAAATCTCGCTTTTAGAGTTAATCAAACTAAAAAGTAAAAAATAAATTAATAGTTTAAAAAAACTAAAAAACACGCTTTTAGAGTTAATTAAATTAAAAAGTAAAAAATAATTGTTAACATAATAAAATGACTGACGAGAAAATGAATGTCACTGTTCTAAAAGCGTTGGGTGTTTTGTATGACATTTTTAAACTAACTCTGCATTTCGGAATGAAACTAGTGAAAAATTATATTGATTGATATCGAGCACCCCACGCTTTTAGAACAGTGACATTCATTTTCTCGTCAGTCATTTTATTATGTTAACAATTATTTTTTACTTTTTAATTTAATTAACTCTAAAAGCGTGTTTTTTAGTTTTTTTAAACTATTAATTTATTTTATTTATTTATTTTTTTTTTATTTGCTCTCTCTTTTGTGTGAAAAAATGTTGACGTGCTCCTAACGTACTTTTATAATTATTGAACTAAATGTCATTGTCTTTATTGCTTTTTGAACCTAGTTTATTTTCCAACAGTAATATATGAATTATAGGAATTTTTACTCAAAATTAAAATTTTTAAAATTTTTTTTTATAATCGGTGAACCAAATATTTTTTTTTTAATGTATGTCATGAATAGTGTTAGAGAAGTTAGAGGAGATAGTGTTTAGAGGAGTTCCAAGACTAACTACCCTGAATATAGCCAGGCAACCTGACTGTTGGTGTGAAACAATTGCAAATGCTGTCTAAACGCAATTGAGCCTCCTCATTTCTGAATAGAGTGACTACAACATATGTCTTCAATGGATTCGAATCTTCAATCTCCTTTCATAGTAGTAAACTATATAAGTATATTGACTCATAAGCCAGGTTATTTCAAATATTAAGTTTCAAAAAATAATTAGTTTAATTTTTTTCCTTGCCGAATTTCAATTGCACATTGAAATTCAGCAAGCAAACTAACTATAAGGAATTTAATTTCTTTAAAGAAACACACATTTAAATATCACCGATTCAGAGCCAAATTTGATGACGATTTAAAAAAATTGCTTTTTATTTAAATTTTATTGCATGGAATTCGGCGAAAATGTTTATTTTATTGTTCCTTAAAATTGCTTCGTTTTCCTTAAAATTCTGTACATTATCATAGTTTGTGGATTTCAGCATTTTTTTACTTTCAGAAAAACTGCTTTTATTATTATTATAATTATTATTTTAAATTTTGTTACACATAGATCAGTGAAAACGGCGCTTTCTTTTCTAGAAATCACTTCATTTCTCTTTAAATTCGGTGGTGTTGCGAATTGTTCTTTTCAGCATTTTCTATTTTTGCAAAACACTGCTTTGTTTTCCTTTAGTAATTGTTCGTTTTTATTCAAATTTTGTTTCACGAAATCGAGTTGCACTTCAATTAGAAACGAGAGACGTTGCTTTGGCGGGAAATTGGCGAAAAACAAAAGTCGCCAAAAAAATCAACGACTCCTAAGCTGCGATTTTACCCTTCATAAGACTTCTACATATCTTATATGGACTTCATTGTAGCATTTTCTTATCTGCAATTTTTATCTCGAATGCTCTATATTTTCTGTAAATCTGAGAAATTTGTAAATGTATCTTATGTAAACGCCATTCTTGATTTTTTTCCCCTTTAATTTTTCGTGTTTATAATTCAACATCTGTTTTTAATCATTAATTGAATAATTTTTGTACCTGTACAAATCTTTTATTACTTGATTTAACTCTATTTTTGGTATTAAATTTTAATTTTAGCCTTAATGTTGTTCGAATTCGCATTTTCGTTACAGACAACTGTCTAAGTATTTGCCAACTGCATTAAAAAAAAAAAAAAAAAATGCTACAATTTTTTTACTGTTATTTTGCCTTTACTGATCAAAACGTTGTTATTTTAGATATCATCTTGTGTTTTAATTAATTTACACAATATATGAGTACAGAATCATTAAAAGGAAATTTTAATTGACAGTTAGTGTACATATTTTCTTAATTATCAGCCATTGCTCTATTTATTTCTTTTTTAAATATCTTTTCAATTCCTTTTTTAAATCTATCGATAAAAAATGGATGTTTGATAGAAATGCACTCAACACGCAGAGTGATGGAAAATGGAAGAAATCTCGGTTTCCATGCCAACTGTACAGGGGATGAGTATATATCTTGGAAAGAGAGAGGTTAGTATTAATTTGAATACTGGAGGAGATGGAGGAAGGTTTGAAGGAGCCTGGAAGTGTCTCGGCGGTTGGATAAACCCTTCCTTGTCAAGTGCTCGTCGGATTGATAATCTTGTTCTGCTGCGCTTTAATACATAATCTAGTTGCGCTAAATCTAATACTTTTGTCTTATCCAGTGATCTTCAGTTCAATGGAGGGCTATCTAAAAGTTTTCTTTTAATTCTTTTAAACAAAATGCTTTTTCTTTACACCTAATTTTCTTATAATCGAAAGAGTTCGTGCTATTTCAATTTTGTAAATGTTTTTCTTGTGTTTTCTGAGTTGAAAAGCATTTTTTTATTGCTTAAAGCATATACCGTAAATTTTAATAAATTACATCTCAAACAAGGATGGAATATACGATAAACAGCAAGACAACAAATAAAGGGTTTATGTGTACTCAATAACTCTGGTAAAATGGCGCCTTTTTTTTAGTACCTTGCAAAGTATCATTTAAAAGGGATTTGATTCACAGGTGTAAAGTAAATGATTTAAAAAATATCGTAAACTATACACGGGGTTCATGATCGACCTAGCCACTTTAATAAACTAACGTGGCTTAGCGAAATGTATTGAAATGAAGAAATAAATGCTTTATTGGCCGAGACAACGAATTTTATGACTTTTATATGAAACGCGGGAAATTATACAAAATATGTTTATGGACGAGCCCCTTGATTCCCACTCTGTCAAACGCCTTTGCCAAGAAAGATCAGATTTAATCGTGAAACCTTCAGAAACAGTTTCAGTGAGATTTAGAAATTGATAAGTAGTCGAAAGTCTTTTGTAAAACCAAATAGTTGAAGAATCATAATTTAATTTTTTTATATAAATTTTCAGGTATTTAGGATAGTGTTTTCTGCAATTTTGCTTAATCAAATGGATTTGTCGTTTTTAGTAATGATGGGAGATTCGAACCATTGGAGAAAAAAAAAAAAAAAAAAAAAAATCCATGCCAAAGAATTTGTGTCAAAGAAATTTTCAATATAGTGGCGTCATCTATTGCTGTTTAGAGGAACAAATAGGATAAATAATTTGTTTGGGAACATATACTACTCATTTTTTTTTTTACTGTAACTATTTCAAATAAATGTAATAAATTTAAATTAATTTTAAATTTTATTACTAGATTCTATTTGTAAATTTTTCGCCATCATGTATAATTTTTCCATTTCCTCGCTATTTTTTTTTAGTTTCTAAAAATTGCTAAATAATTTCCTTACAACCAATATTTGTTTTATTTGCTTCTTTTTTATTTATTATCTTGTAGTATATCTAAATTTTAAACTAATTTTATGTTTAATAAAATTTTATAAATTAGCTGCTGTCTGTGATTTAAAAAATAGAACATGGTATTCAGTTGTTCAAATAAAATTGTGTTTTTGTCTATTACAATTCTTTCAACGTGTTTTCTAAAAACAAAATATACCTAAAGGTATTTTTTAGAAATTAATTACATTTGTTGATGCATGATAACATTATCTTATATGTTATTTATACGGAATTTATTTTCGTTCTGCTTATTAACATCACAAATTTCTTTTGATACTTACATTTAGTAAACGTGTTTGCATATCTTTCATTAAGTAATTCAAATTTATTTATCAGTCAATATTTCAATAGGAATAATAAGTTCTTAATAATTTATTATCTAAATTTTCCTATGATGGTAAATTAGAAAACTTGTATGAGTCATCTTGCTTTTATATGGAAAATTAATGTCAGAGGAATAAAAATTAATTGCCATCCTTTACTTTTACAGACAACCTAGAAAGATAATCCTTTTTTAATTAGAATTATTTAACTTTTTTATATTTTTATTTGGAAAATAAATAATTTGAAACAGATAATATAAACGCTTTTGAATGATGATTCAGATGGTTTCTCAAAACGTTTGGGCGACTTTTTAAAGTCTTTAATTTATGCTCAATAATTTTAAATTTGGTAACAAAAGAGGTCGTATATGCTTTATATATATATAACACCTAATGTTTCTCGTTCTCCTAACACTTAAGAACACATCATAGTGGAATGAATTGTTAGTTCTTGTTATTTGTACACTGAATCCGTATTTGCAGTACCACAACTGCTTGAAATTAATACGAATTATTTGAAATTCAAACAGTTCGTTTGACGTTCATTCGTTGATTCGGATGGAAATGAATGATTCATAACATAGAATCGGTGCGATTCTGCGGAGTTCCTTGGTCGCGAAGCGACCAGACCTCCAAGGAGCATAGAATGGTTAAACAGTGGCAGTCGGTCACTGCCCATAGAAAAATAATACAAATTGCACAATAATCGAAAAAATAAAAGAGAAAAAAGTTACAAAAAATATACAAGAAAAATACAAACATAAGCAAAAAGAAACCTTAAACATACAGAAGGCCAATGCACTGATTCATAACATGTACCTGATTCGGTCGTTTTATATGGATTTGATCCATCACTAGTTTTCGATCACATAGACGAATCAATTTTCAAAAGTAGGGGAAAAAATTGATAATCAAGGCAATATGGTTTTTCAACGAATTTATTGCGATCATTGACGTAAAAAAGAATTTAAAAAATCACCAATGAAAAAAATACGACCATAATGTGTTCATGTTTTTGTACTTTGTTTACAAATTAGTTTTATTGGCCTTTTTCAAACAGCAGAAAGCGTTTGCACTAAATTATTGAGTGTAGTGCATTTTTTTATTACTGGACGGACTTACATGCTCTACATTAAATTTTCATCAATTACATTAATTACAAATTACATAAATCAATTTATTGTTTAGTTGTTTTAATACTAAATTAAATAATAGGCGTTTATTTTTCATACTGTGACAAAATTTACTCGCAAAGTACTGAAATTTTGTCTTAATTTTTATCAATATTTTGAAAAATATTTCGTTTCTTTTATGCTATGTTTTTATAAATATATACATTTTATTTTAGAATTTCAACCTAAATTTTATAAATTACAAAGAGAAAAAAAATAATTATTCGTGATTTAATGTTTATCCTTTTAGAGTTCCTTGTCTCCGCCTTTCTCACCTACTTGTAAAATAGACTGTTCCATTTTGTGCAGAGCTAGTCGGTTTTGATACACTAATGAAATCGCCAAAGCATAAACAAACATTGTTGATATTTTAACTTTCTGCGAGGAATAGAAATGGATATAAAGCCAACTTTACCTATTCCTGTAACTCCAAAAACTCCTTCAGGAGCAGCAGGAGGAGGAGTAGTAGTACCTAAAGGAGCTACCCCTGAAATAAGTGGTCGCTTAAAAGGTGTAGTGATTGTAAAACCTATTATTTATGGAAATGTAGCTTGGTATCTCGGCGGTAAACGCGATGAAGATGGTCATACCCATCAATGGAATGTTTACTTAAAGGCGTATGATAATGAAGATATGTCGGTATATATAAAACGAGTCCATTTTAAATTGCATGAAAGCTATGCTGATCCGAATCGAGTTTGTCATTCACCACCTTATCAAGTTACAGAGACCGGTTGGGGAGAATTTGAAATTGTCATCAAGATATTTTTTCAAGACAGCAACGAAAGACCTGTGACAATTTATCACTTTTTGAAACTCTTCGATCGAGAAAAAGATGGGAATGTGAAAACAGTATCTGCTCCTGTTAATTCGGAATCCTATGATGAATTGGTTTTTATGGATCCCACTGCAAAAATGTATCGACTTCTTACTCATCCTAAGAACACTTCTTTGATTAATCATAAGACCAATTATGAGGATAAAAAGCTGCGAGATTTGCAAAAAATACTGAATGCCAAAAAGAAAGTGAAAGCTGAAATAGCTGATCTGAAAGCCCGACTTGCATCTGCAAAAGAAAATATTCTGAAATTGAAAAATCAAGTTTCTTCATAATCATCTTCTTGCATGGCCATGAAATGTGACAGACTATTTCATTGATGTATTGTAAAATAATCATACTCCCCTGTACATTATAGCAACCTTTTTGAATTGGCAACAAATATTTATTATAAGCAACACAGATTCATCGGTGAACTGAAACATGTTCTTCCATATTTTAGCTAATTAATGTCTGTAATTTCATGTTTTTTGTATCAACTATTACAGTCTATATCTTAAATTATTGATTAGTGCTACTTTAAAAGTTATGAAATATGTTATAATTAATTAAAGAAAATGTAAAATAGGTAAAATATACATTAGTTCTCACCTGATTCGGACTTAGTAATGACAAGTTTAAAATAATTTTTTTTTTCATTAATAACACATTGATAACACAATTACTGTATTAATGTAATGTAATCAATGTTATGTAAAAATATTTTATTAGCTATTGCAAAAGATGTAAGTTTTTACTTTTTTTGTATTTAGAACAGCTAAAAATATTTTTTTGTTTTTAAAACCTGTTTTTTATGGATACATTTTATATTTTGACTGATGCAATTTGCTATTTCTTCAGAGTAAAAAAAATGATGTGGCAGGTGATTGTTCGTACTCTATTATTAATTAGGAATTATTTAAAAGTATAACTTCATATAAGTTGATTTCTTTAATTATCATATATATATATATATATATATATATACCATAAATTTTTCTTAGTTCATGTGTTTTAATTTACTACTTAATGGAAAAACTAAGTAAACATAAGGTTTAAAACTTATGTGTACTTAGTTCGTTTGCTCAAAATTTTTCGCCTTCCTTCATGTCGTTCACAATTTTTTAATATGATTGCTTCATCTTCTAATTTGTGAATAGTTAATTTTTTTTCAATGCTCAAAATTAAGTATCTTCTCTTCTTATTCTGTTATATCAATTTAACAAATTATCTTTTATAGTAAATTTAGTAAAAACACATCGATAACACAGTTTGTGAATTATGCCTTTTTATTCTAATAACAATGTTAACAAATTAACCAAATTAGTTAGATAAAGATGGTTTAATAAATTACTAAATTTATAATATTTTAAAAAAATTTCTTTTTTGAATATAGTATATATATATAGATATTTATATATATCTTTTTGTTGATAATATATATATTCAGTTTTGATATGACTTCATATGAAATATTAAGTCATATGTATTCAGTTTTGATTTGACTTAAATATTTCATGTAATGAAAATTAAAAGAATTATAACAGATAAATTTTTTATTACTTGAAATGAAAATAAGTTGCAATGATGTATACAAAAAATGATTTATAAAGATGATGATGGTATTAATGAATATAATATGATAGTCTAGTTAGTAGCTGAATGTCACCTAAATAATGTATTTATGTGCTTAAATCACTGCATCACTCGATTTAAATTCATTTTGTAGAAACCGTTGTTGCAAGATTTGAGGATTTTTAAAAAGGGGCTAAGCCAAAAGTTCATTTCAATCAATGTTCATTGTATATGAAAAAACCATCACATGAGGTATGTTGTTATTCATTTTGTAGAAACCATTATAGTTAGATTTAATAATTTTTAAAATGGTATATTTAACAAATGCTAGTTTCAACCACTTTTCAATTTGCATGCATATGTCGCAATTACATAGTTTATTATTTATTTTGTTAAAAAATATTATTAGATTTGATGCCATTTGAAATAACTATTTAAAAAAAAAAAAACCAATTTGATCTGATGTCTTTTGAAATACTCAAACTTTTTACCTTCATGCCTCCCTCTTCCAGGAAGGGAAAATTCTGTCATGCTTTCCTTGACATATTTCAACATTATATATTATTGTAGCTTAAAGGTTTTATTCAGTTTATTTTATATTATCAACATATAAATAGCAGAATTTTTCAACTCAATTTTGAAGTACTTAGAATATCATTAATTATAATTTAACTATCTTATTGAAATGTAAAAATAATTAATTAGTGATTTTTAATTTCTTGCTGTAAAAATACAAAACATTTGATGTCATTGGTTATTAATAAAATGAGTTGCTTGTTTTTAGGAATTTTTGTTTTATGTATAATCAGAATGGACTTTCTGAGTTTTTAAGTCAAATATATTTTTATATACTAGCACATATAACAGGACATTCTCAGAAAATATTCTTTTGTATCAATGAAATAAGTTGGTGAATTACATGAATAATAAACTGCCAGCAAAGCTTTTTGTGGAATTCAGAATTTTATTATAAAAACCATATTAAAAAAAAAGTGTGTTTTAAAAACATATATCAATTGAAAATAGAAACATTAGTAACAAGCAATAATAAAACCAAAAGAAACAAAAAATATTAAAACTGTGCCAGATGCTAAAAACACTATAATGTTATTCCCCATTCACAGTTCTTTAGCAAACAATTGTTTGTGCATCTAGGGGTAATGAATAATGTTTTTTATTTAATAAAAAATTATTAAGAAATGTTTTTTGTAATTTTTGACTTCTCTCTAGATAAAATAATAGAATCCCATTTATTTTCTGTGAATTTAAGTAGTATAATTTTTAAAAGTATTATAACAATAGAATGCCTTGTTATAACAAAAATTAATGATTTCAGTTTTTTTTAATTAAAAAAGAAATAGTTAGAATTTTTTTCGTAATTTTCTTTATTAGGAAAACATTTTGAAGGAAGAGAAAAGCTATTAAAAGATAATCATTTACCAGTTTAATTTGCATGAAATTGTTAGAAAGTCTATTATTTATTTATGGTCCTCCCCCTAAATAAATTGAAACCTAAGATTGCTTTTTGATATGTGTGAAAGGAGAAATCTGACGTGTTTCCTGATACTGTCAATGCAAAGCACTTTATCATTTAGCGATAACAAAAAGTCTCCAACTTTCTTTGTCTCCTAAATTATGATTTGGTTGCGACTTTTTTATTGGCAATATCCCAATGCAAATTTTTTATATTTTTTAAACATTTTAGGTGATTGCAATTTATCAGTTAGTATATTTTATTTATTTTAGGCAGCTTGTCTATAATCAGTACAACAATATAAATAGTAACTTAAACCATGAAAATTTTTTTGCAAAAATATCTAAATGGGTAATTGTTTTAATAAATATTGATCCAACTTCAAAACATTTTTTTTTCAGTCGAATTGTTGTATTAGAAGTATTCCCTGCTAATTTTGGTAAAATTTAGATATAAATTGAGGTTGTGCATAAGAGGACACACAAAAACTGATATATATATGGTTTCTTAAGTATGCTGTAAAAAATATCGGAATTTGTAATTTTTTTTTTTGCATTTAAAATTGGTGATTTTTTTAAAATTAAACTGATTATTATAATTTGAAGTTCATACTAATTCAAGTCTGACTTCTTCAAAGAGATTTTATCATTTAATTGCTTATAAATTTTTCTTTACTTAAAGCAATTTTATTTTTACCTGCTATGAAATACTTGACATAGGTCTTTCAACATATCTGCACCTCACAGTTTGAAAATCACTGAAATAGTATGCACATTTTAATCATTTTTCAATGTGTAGCATATATTTTTAATTTTATAAAAAGCTTGATTATTAGATTTAATGACAAATGTATCAATCAGTTCATGCATTTCAACCATTTTTCAATTCTTCATGTATATTATCATTGCATAATGTTGTACATTCCTTGGCCTATCATGGGACTGTCACACCAATGAAGAAGAAAAATGTTGTACATTATTTTCTTTGTATCATTTATGTGTATTAATAATTATATTACAATAAATGTATAAATCAAGCTAAAAATAATTGTAATTTTATTTATTAAATACTGACATTTACTTGGGGGCAGATGATTTGTCAATAACAATATTTGAATAGATTTCAGTAGATTTTACAAAATAAATTGGAATTCATAATTGTTGGAAATTAGATGAAATCTAGATAATTATTATATTTTTTTCTCTATAATTCACAGATTATATTTTAAGAATTTTTCTGTCTACTGCATATAATCTGCAATGATTCTTTATTTTTTTAAAGAAATTGGTAAAAATTAATTATAGGAAAAACACTTTCTGAACAAAAATTTATCTGAAATATAATAGATGAAACTTCAATAAAACAAAAACTGAAAGCAGTTCTTTTAAAAAAAATTAAGGAATTTATGAGATGAGGCTACATGGAACACACATTATATTCTAATGTATATGAATAGATTAAACAAAAAAAGAAAAAGAACAAACAAACCACAGGAATAAAATAACAAGTAACTACTGATGCTTTCTGAAAGTTTTATTATTTTTTTTGTAGCCTTCTCGTGCATTTCTTCTCTCAAAATTATACAATTTTCAATTTGTCATATAATTTTTTATATTATTTTGACATAAAAAAAGCTTTGATACAAAAAGCACAACTTAATTGGCAAAATTATGGATAACTTGGATATTATGCCAAAGAATATAAGTAATTTGGCATAAATCACCTGCAGATTATACAAATTTTATTTTTACCGTCAAAAATTATGTGTAAAAATAGCCTGCATTGAAGCTGATGGGCAGGAATTAAGATAATAAGATTTATGGCATAACTGTTTCAAATATATTTATGAATTTCTGTTAAAAACAATTTATAATTTTAGTTAGTAATTTTAGGGTTCTGATAGTTGAGTGGCTAACCCTATGACATTAAATACCAAAGGTTTCAAGCTCAAATCCCAGCAGTGTCATAGATGTTTATAGTGGTTTAGAAGGCATTTTAAACTATAGGTCCCAGTCTAATTAATCCTTGTGTATACCCAATGACCATATAAGCAACAAACTAGGGCTTAGGCATAGGGAAGAATTAAGAAATAATAGACAGAAAAATCGAATCTCATCCAGATAACTTGGATATTAGTATCTATCTGGTAGAAGATGACTGAGATAGATTTGGTCAGAATTTGGCTATAGAGTTTGAGAAGTAAGTTACTTTAATACCATTACCTATATTCATATATATTTACTCTTGATAATTTTCTGCAATAAAAGGAAAAGTATTTTTACATGAACTTTGAACATTTAAGAATTAATATTTTAAAAATTTAAATATTTCAAACATTATTTTTGATTAATAACAAATTTTAATTAATAAAATGCTGCTTTATTTAATCCATCACTAAAAATAACTGGAAATCTTTATTTACAATATATATATATATTGTTTTTATTAACAAATGTTATTGATAACATATATGAATTAAACTTATAAACTATTTAATATAACAAATTCTCAATTTAAGTAAAATTAACTATACATATCATGGTAGAGTATATTGAGTCAAGTCGATTATTCTGATACTTCTGTATACAGTACATGTAATCGTTGCCATTAAATGGTGTTAAGTAATTTAATGAAGTTTATATAAAATAGACCTAAATTTCTTTTACCAAATTTTTCAGAATTGATAGTATTTCTGTTGCAGTTTCCTTGAAAATATTTGTGCATTATAAGTTATAAGAATCTATCTAATCGTAAAAGAAAATATTTTTTACATATGACATATTATAATATCAAAAGCATTTTCTTGTACCACATACAGTTGAAACAAGAATTCAGTCAGATTGAGCTAACTTCCGATGTTATTCTTTCCATTTTATGGAATCTTATAACCATTTCATTTTCTGATTGTGATACAATAGTTTTTTTTTCTAAAATACTGATTCATATCTTTTTCTTTAATTGGCAAATTAAATATTGTAAACATTTTTTTCTTGATGAGCATGAAAGAATTTATAAATTGAAGTTTTCAACTATAGTCATATGATGATTAATCTCAATTTCCAATTTCATCACAATAATTTTGAAACTACAACTAGAATAAGGGATAATTAAATGTAATAATTAACATAAAGAATAATTTAATAGTTAATTATTTACTTGCAGGGAAAAAAATTAAATTTAAACCATCTTTTTATTTTTTACATACTAAATTTGCCAAGGCAATTATTACATTAAAATTCCATATTTTTTATCTTATTTATTATATTATCAGCACAATAAACTCTAAAATATTTGTACAAATATTTGACTCATATACATGTATTTAATAAAAATGTATAAAAATTCAATTGATTTTATTGCATTTTATAAATTTATTAAAATAAATTCCTGAAGGCATGTTTTAAGATACTTATGGAGTATCTTTTAAAATTTATTATTTTAATAATAGGAGAATATAGATGTCACAATAGTTAAATCATTTTAGTTTATAAATCAATAAAAATTTAATAACTAATTAAATTTAGATTAAAAATAATGTCTGAATATTTATTTTAAATGTCTCATATAAGTTGAATCGATTTTAAAATGAAGGCTGAAACACTTTTATATTAAATAAAAGTGTGATTTATCTTTGACTCTTTTTAAATTTGATTTTCCATAGTATTTAACAGAAAATTGTTATTCCTTCCAATACCTTAAAATAAGGCTGTAACCTAAATCATATCAATAAAACAATTAAAGGAATGCACAGGCAGTAATTCTCAAGACAGATCTATAGACAGACTGCATCATGAAAATACTTACTTCACTATATTACTTTAATTTTTTACAAATTACACAATAGACAATTCATTTCAAACTTTAAAAAATCAATAAAAAGATTAATCGTTTTACAAATACTTTGAGCTTATCGATGTGTAAAATGAGAACTTGTATATTAATTAAGACAATTTATCAAATCAGTATCATGTTGAGGAAAACAATAATAAATGTAGACAACACATCAAAATCCACAAGTCTTTAATTCCATAAATTCTTTAGTCAGCATATAACTCTGAACAAACTATTTCAATTATAAATAAAAATAGAAAAAGCTTGTCGGGAGAAATGAATCAATTGCATAGCAAATGTTAAAGCTAGACTCAACAAACAATATATCCTTTTTCAAAGTAAGTTTCATTACTTATTTATTCTTTCTGCATTAATAAATTTTTTTTACTAAATGATAATGTAAATTTTGACCATTTATTTTAGGATTTATTTAAAGTTAAAAACACGCCATGTATTGTTTTTTCCTTCCTATATAAATTTAATTCCATACAAATAGTATGAGTATAATTCATAATAATTCAACTCATTGCTTCTCTCTTTAAACTTTTAATATGGTTTTGTCTTTTATTTCGTACTGTAACTTATTATCAAATTAATTTTTATAAGATAATAAAATAGCAAATTAGCTTTTAATCACTTAATTAGCAGTGTTGTGTAAAAATTTTTGTACTCTTTTGCATATTCTCAACAAATTTATTCTATTACATGCTACCCATATGACTTTGCAATTGTTAAGTCTCTCATACTTCAGCTTTCTGTTGTACTTTCTTTATGTAAAATCATCACAATTTAACTCAGTTATGTGATATAATAAGACAATATTTAATTTATTCTTTTAACTGCCTTTGTCACAACCTATAAGAACAAAGCAAGTTGTTATATTTTCTCCTAAAAAGTAAAACTGAATCATATTTAAGACTTTTCAAATGTATAATGTAGTAAAGAAAAAAATATCAATAATTTATTGGTTTTAATTTACATTTACCTTTTCTTCATATTTAAAATCCGGTAAAAAAAAAAAAAAAAAAAAAAAAAAAAAAAATCACATTTTATCAATCCTTATTATTTAATAACTTATTGGTTTTAGTTATGATTTTAATAAAGTTTTGCAATAATTAAAATATATGTAATTAAAATAAAGGACAAAAACTTTCACATATGTTCAAATTTACAGGATAATGTAGCTAAAAAGAAAAAAAAAATATTCTGTCACAAATATAGAAGTATTTATTAAGTTGATTTTAGATGAGTGCTTTTTATAATTACATTGCTTTTATTCTTGTTAAGAATTCAAAAAAATGTAGGAAATTAACAAAATTTATGATACATAAGTTAAATAAATCTATCATAAATTTTATAAAGAACATTTACTAAATATTTTCAAGTACAGTAATCTAGCCTCAATGATCCATCACAGCTTTGATAGTATAATATTGTTTGTTATTACACGCTAGTTGTTATGAGAAACCAAATTAAGCATTTTTGCATTTTTTATTTTTAAATTAATGAAAGGCAAAGAAATAAAATTAAAATTTTGTTCAGTGTATAAAAACTTACATTATTAAACTTATTCTTATTACAAAAAGGACTAATAAAATGCACTTTTCAGAAAATTTCATTTGTAACATTAATTGTTAGATATGTTTTTTCTGAGAATATTTCTGTATTATTTTGAGAAATTCCATCGTCTGTGATACAGTTTAGCATCTTATCAATGAATTCATGATCTGAATTCAGCAGTAGAATTGTGAATAGTGTCCGGACCAGCTATCAACAATGCAAATGCTCAACCTTGACAGTAAAGTTTTCTGGGATCCATTGTACATAGAACAGAATTTTCCTAACAAATTATGAGCAGTTCTCTCAGTTAAAAACCATTATTTTTAGATACCTTTAGCTGAACTAAATTTCCTTAATAAAAAAATTTATTTTAAATTTCTCCTTTTTTCACATATTAAATTTTTTTCAAACATAAAAGATATATAGAATAATTCGCAAACTTGAATAAATAGTAAACATTTATAAAATAGGATTTTAATTTTAATCAATTATTCTCTTTCTATAAAAATGAGTTTAATTTTTTTTTTAAATCAAAAAAGATTTTTATGCTTATTATAAATAAATATTTTAATTAGAGACGTAAAAATAAATATTTAAGTTAAATCTAAAATAAGACTTCAACTATTTAAAAAAACTGTGACATAGCTTCATTATCATAGTTCTTTTATATAAATATGAATTCCAGAGATTTTTTTTTGTTTTATTTTGAATTTCATGATTTCTATATAGCGACGTTTTCTCGTTATGTGACTAAATTAATATAAACGAATCGTATTTATAATTCGTTAATAAATGTACATCATTGAAAAGTCAAATTATTGACTGAAGCATGTTGTGTGTTTTTGGAACAGAAAAATATAGTTCAAATTTTATTTCAAGGCTAAAATCTTTCAAATATCAGTTTCAAGTTTTATTAAAGACATTAATGTTTATGTTTTGGATACGCAATTCTGACCTATTGATAAAGCAATTATATGAAATATTAACTATAAATAAAATATTCTAAGATAATAAAAGAATATATATATATATATATTAGTAGTTGTATCATTAACTACTATACTTCAAAACAGGAAAAAGAAAATTGTTTTGTTTTAGTTTTATAGGTATACAGATGAATTATAGAAGATTTATTGCATACTGAAAATTCCTTTATCTTTCATATTTTTATTAAGTAGCAATAATATATAATTCAAATAATTTCAGATTCACAATAATAAGGGCAGATAATCTTTGGCTTCAAGCTCCGGAAAGATTCACTTGTTGAGATTCGCTCGTATACGAAAATGAAACTAAAGTGTATTTGTAAATAATTGAATTTCTCGGTGATGAACATTTTTAAAAGGGGATTATAATCCTTGTTGTTTCGCATCCCCATATACCCCTTCGATTCATGTTCATGTTTAAAAAACTTATATTGAGAAGTCTTTTTTCATAGTTTTTAAATAATAATATAGCAATATTCTTATAATTTTCAATAATTCATAGTTAATTAACTACTACTATTTATTTAAAAAAAAAAAAAAAAAAATTGTTACTATTTGTTAGAATTTGTAAAAGAAAGATTATATCCCTTTAAAACATGTAAAAGACTTTTCTTGTATCAATATTAAGAGCTAAAAGTGTTTTTTAACTTTTATCAGTATAAAATCCATATGGATGTTCTTTTGAATCTAAGTAACTGAATAAATTCTTTTCTAGTTATTATTTTTATCCATTTATTTCATATTGATAAAAACTAAGCATTTTCAGATAATTGCTAATAATTATTTATACTTTTGATATTCATAAATATTTTTCATATTTTATAAGATGTGAATTTCAATGTCCGATCTGTGTAAAATAATGATTTAAAATAAATAATTTTATGATGCATAGTCTGATAAAACCTTATATTTGTAAATTACTGAATATTGAATTTAAAACATTATTTTTTATACTTTATTATGCTTTACTGAGAAATATATAATTGCCCTGTTAGCAATAGGAATTTTTAATCATACATAGACTCATACTGCAACTCCTTGTTTAATACCTCATATTTGTGAGATGTACATTAAATGCTTTTCCTATGGATTTCAATTTGTCCAATTTGACAACTATGTTATGTTCTTGGGAAAACAAACGAACATTGTTTTAAAATGTAAAACAAACACAGGTTTCACAAGAAGTTAATCCTTATTGAACACAGAAAAATGCATAAGAAAAAGTTGTCAGTCCATTTAGTGTGTAATGCTAATTTTAATAAATTGTATGAATTCAAATACTATAAATCTATAAATTAATAAATTTGTTGTTATCCAGACCAATTTCTCACCAAATGTGTCTCTAAATCATAAGCAAGAAATTTATGTTTTATTCCAAAGAGTATGAAATACCACTTGGCTTTTGTTACAAATATATAAACAAATGTTTCAATATATTTCAAATTATACCATGAAAAAAAAAATGAAAATCAGTTTAATTATATTAAAGTCTATTCTTAAGAATAATGTTGTTCATGTCCTTCTGCAACATGAAGCTTTAGACAGTTTATGTTATGAAAGAGAATGTTTTTTTTGTAACCATTAATGGCTATCATAGAAGAAAATATTATTTATATGAAAGCAGATTTTTCAAATAGTTAGGAAGCATATAAAAGTGAGAAATCGAAAATACTATCATGTACTTCTTACTATCAATCATTAATACAAATCCATAGACTTTTACCTCAGCTATCAAACACAAACGGTTTATTGCTTACTAGATAGCACAGTATGACATAATAAAGTGTTGTAGGGAACAGCTAATAAGTACACTACATAAGTGATTAAATCGTTTTGTTATAGCTAGTATTTTTATTTTATTTCATTAAAGTTTTTTTTATCCACTTGTTTCATTTCATTCTAGTTAGTATTTTTATCCATTTAAATTCATACGTGATGCAATTTCTATATTGCCATTTGTATTCAAAATCACATTTATTCTAGTTAGTATTTTTATCTATCTAAATTCATAGGTGATGCAGTTTCTGTATTGTCGTTTATGTTTAAAATCATGAATATTTTCTGCTATTCTGAAAAATATGTAACATTATACTTTCTGTTTAGTTTATTTGTGTGATATTATTTATACAATATTGTAGTTTGATTTTTATTGACATTTCCTTTTTTTATTATTCATATTTGTATCTAATATAATTCTTCTTTACATTTAATTAACAACATTAATTTATTTTTCACTTTATTTACATTATTGTATGATATTTAATGTATTAAAACACTTTATGCAGTGAATTTCCCTTTTCTTTAATGGTGCTTTAATTTTATGAATGCCAATTTTTGACAACATTTATATTGAATTAAAAACTGGTTCTGCCTGAGGGAAAAGTATTTCCATTAGCCATTTTGAAGAAATTTAATTTGAATCAATTTAAAAAATTTAAATAGCTATAAAAAGTGTTATAGGCACTTTTTAATCACTGATATATATATATATATATATATATGTATCATTCAGAAGAATTCTTATTAATGAATCATATGTAGATGAGTCAGTGCATTTAAACATAGATTTTTACGTATACAAATCAAAAAGAAACAAATTTTCTTTGATAAGGCATGTATATTGTACCTAATTTAGGATCAATGTCCTTACACAGCAAATTATTGTACATTTTAAAGCAACAGAGTTTTAAAACTAACTTGTTGCGAACACACACAAAATTAACAAATTAAGTACAAATCTTTTTGTAAACAGGATTACAGAGATAAAATACCAAGTTTACAACAGAAACTCAACTGCTAACTTACACAGTTAGTGAAGCCTTTTATATAGAGCTGAGTGAACTTTTGAGAAAGTGATGTAGAATATAAGGAAATCTTTATTTATAATAATCAATTAGTTAGAAGCCTCTAAAAGTTCTAGAAGATTCTCTTATTGTTTATTAGTTTCCTATGATAAACCTGTAATTATCAATATATTATCCCTAGTTCTAAGTTTGTATGAAATCTATCACTAAATACCTTGCCAAATTTAAGGGTGATATTTTTCTTTTAAATATTTTACTTTGTTCATTTGTTATATTTTAACAGAAGAAAAAAATTTTTCTCAGTAAATTAAATTAGTTAAATAGGTTTAACAAAAATTATGGATATTATATATTACTGAAAATAAGCAATTATTTACATAGTTAAAAGAAATTTCTTAAGCATTTCAAGTAGTCCAGAAAACTTAACTAAAATCTTAAGTTATGTGATAAAAGTTATTTTGAGCTAAATTAATTTGTACTTTTTTTTCTGCATGATAAAATATATTAATTTGTGCAGAATTTCATTTTATTTGTTTATTTTATTACAACATAAGCACTTGAATAAAAATAATGGCAAAACTTTTTACTATGTATATCAGTGCATCAAATGAAAATTCAAATTCTGGAATTTTGTTGGAAGTTACATATGTTGTTAGAGAATTTTGTTAACTCTAATTAATAATTAAAATTTTAATATTATAATTTCTTGAAGTATATAGGGAAAATATAAAATTAACATAGATTTATTTAACAAAAGCTGTTAAAGATTTTTAAAATGATTGAAATATTATACTTGATATGATAATAGATTTCTTTAGAAATTCATATTTAGATCTTGATTTTTATATTGTCCTTAACTAATTATCATAATTAATTTATGCCATTCATTATGGATAATGTTCGAATATCTTGGTTTTTATCAAATAAATTCATGTGTGAAGATAAAAACGCAGATTTGCTAATTACATTACGACTTGCATTTATTTATATTTTTACAAATTTATATATTTTACAGCATTTTTAAGAAAAGACAACATTTTAAATTTTAATCTTTTAAAATTGGATGTTTTAATCATAATAATAAAGCAAATGAACCATTAGATTACATTGTTCTACATAAAAAAAAAAAAAAAAAAAAAAATTACAGATAATTTGCATCTTAATTGATGTAAACATATGAAATAAAATAATTATTTTATTCTCAGAACACTGTAGATATAAAAATAATTGATGACCAATTTTGCATTGTAGTTGATGGAAATAACAACTTCAAAACATTGTCATTATTTATTGGAATGAATTTAAATGTGCTACAGATTTTATTTTTTTTTAATATCAGACATACACACAAAAAAATCACAGGACATTTTATAATAGCAGAACACATTACAATTTAAACGATATCTATGAAAAAGGTATTACAAAAGTTATTATCATATTATTTCTTACAATAAAATAACAATATATGGCTATTTCTTCTAATAATAAAAATACTTAACGTTTTCTTAAAATCCCTTTGAATTTGTATACTTAATTTAAATATATTTCATTTTTTATTTATATGCTGTTATCAGTAATTGATTGATTTTTATCTAGTGTTTCATTTTTTAAACAAATAAAAAGAACACAAATCTTTGGAATTAAATAATAAAAAAAAAATTGTCGCATTTCGAATAAGATGTTTTAAAATTTGCTTAGTTTTCCAATTTTTTAAAAATTTTGTTACTGTGTAGCAAACCCTTCTTATAGTTCTTGGATGATTTTTAAAAAAAATTTACCTTTACTTAATTTTTTTTTCTCATGAAATATATTCTGCAAATATTTCTCTCTGTTTTTTTAAGGTTCTAGTACATGTTATTTCACATAGGTATATTTGAAATTATTTCTTTCTGATTATTACCCACAAATTTATAATAATTAAAATATAATATTAATAAATTAATATAATGATAATAAAAAAAATTTTTTTTTTGCTTATAACATAAAATCTCCCTTAAGAATTAGAAAAATATCCTTTAAATACAAGTAAAAAAAAAAAAAAAATGAAACTTTATTTATATGGGACATTTCAAAGAATGAAAGTGAATTATATGCCTGAAGTAATGGTAATAGTTAGACAAGACATTTTTCAATTCCTACTATTAGCTCACACTCTCCCTATATATATCTTGTTCAAATTTTCAATCGTTCATAAAATACTTTTTATTCATCCACTCAAGTTCAAATACATTTTTTTTTGAACTTGTAGTGGGCGATACTTGATGTTAATACAGTTTTCTCAAATATTAGTTCATTCATTAAATTTAATTGATTAATTTTAGTTTTTTTCAGATTTAAGTTGCATGTATCTACCAATAGATGGCGTCAGATGTAAGAGGAAAATTTCAACTTTATTTACAAAGGACTTTGTGCAATAGAGTGAAAAAAATGTAGGAATTGACTTAATTTTTTTCTTTTTTATGTTACTTGTTTAAAATTATATTTTTACACCTCTATTGGTTTATTTTATAATTCTAAAAAGGCATATATCCAAGTCAATTAGTGAATGGTTATTGTTTCTAAATTAGTATAAACGATTACGGGAGATAGATAACATAAAAAACAAATCCTAATCACAAAGGATTATGCTTTCAATTTAATATTTAGATTTGGCAGTCCAAATTCACCTTGTTGCAAACCACGATTCTCGTTGCGCAAAACAAAATTAACCTTTTTTTCAAAGTAAATTAAACCTTTCTGTGAATCAGAATTTTCTAAAGACGTATGTGCAATATGTATGCTTAAATATTGTGTTACTATGAATAGTGATGTATTGGTATGGATAAATATGTATGCATATGTAAATCTATTTTTGTTCAATAAGCATGATTATGTGTGCACATTTAGCAACAAATGCATATTTATTTCCATTTGTGTGTAAATATATTTATATACACATGCACGTGTATCTGCGTGGGCATATATGCGAATGAGTGCTTATACGTGTATGTTTGTGCATATGCCAGTAGATGCACGTTTATGTATATGTGTGTGTGTGTGTGAATGTAAATATATGTGTGTATTTGTATCTGCATATATGTGTGTGTAATGCAGTGCTTTTATCATTTATTGCTCCTTCACACATGCATATCAAATTTCGTTTGTATATGCACGTCAAACTTTGCGTCATAATGGGATTTATAGAGATAGAAAACTTTGTACGAGCAAGTCCTGATCGAAGCTAATTGCTGCATTGAAGAAAAAAGAGTGCTAGATGCGTGGATAATAAATAATCCAGATTTCAGAACACAAATGTTGTTACCTCCGCTTTTAACGTATATCACGCGGGCTTATTATGTTGCTTTCAGCACGACGCAAATTTAAAACTTTTCTCCCACTGAAATAAATTTAATGAAGTCCATCATTACATTTATTTGCGTGGGATAAAATTCATGAAACCACAAATCGCACTGCCCTCATTGATTCTGGCGAATGGGGGATAGAATGCTTCATGTAATTGAGCATAGGGATATTATTGTTATTTGAGTGGCACTGTTAGTTTGCTTCATGCTGAAGGTAACGAAGCAAGGCCATTTGATAAGGTTTTCAGGAGTCTCGTTGCATTGTACAGCGTGTGCTCCACGTCAAGTTTTTGCATCCCTGTCATCACCAAATATATCTATCGGTAAGATTATGCACAATGAATGTTTTCCCCTAATTACTAATGTGTAATTTTTACTTCTTGCGTACATACATACACGACGTTTGTAGCAGCATGGACTCTCAACTCGGACACTCTGGCTGCGGCTACCCTTGACGCTGCATCACAGACAGGAGCGTCATCAATGGTGTGATCAATGACGAACCTGGGTGTACGAATGGCGAGACGTCATTTTCCCAGATGAATCCAGGTTTTGTTTACAGCACTAAGATGGTCGCATCCGTGTTTGGCAGCATCATGGTGAACGCATATTGGCAGCGTGCATTCGTCATCGTCATACTGGCCCATCACCTGGAGTGATTTTATGGGGTGCTATGGATACACGTCTCGGTCACCTCTTGTTCGCATTGACGGCACTTTGAACAGTGCACATTACATTTCTGGTGTGTTACAACCAGTGGCTCTACCATTTATTCGAGCTCTACGAAACCCTACGTTTCAGCAGGATAATGCACGACCGCATGTTGCCGGTATTGCACGGACCTTCCTTGATATGGAAAATGTTCGACTGTTGCCCTGGCCTGCACGTTCACCAGATCTCTCGCCAGTTGAAAACGTCTGGTCCATGGTTGTCGAGCGACTGACTCGTTACCATACGCCAGTCACTACGGTTGATGAGTGATGATACGGTTGATGTTGGTCGCATTTTCAATTTTTCGTGATCTTCCTCGTCTGGGGGATCAATCTAGAGTTTTAAACTCTCCATTTTCATCCAATGAAATGTTAAACAGTATCGTAAAGGGTGATCAAACAGAGCACACTACTAATAGCGTGTTCAACTCTAGCTGTGGTGTCTTCCTCTGACGATGATTCAGAAGCAAACAACACAGTTCCAGTGAACGAACGGTAATTTGTATGTCATTAACAATGTTGCCACACATATAAAAATGAAGCTGAGAAGATATACAGAATTTTTGAACTAAATATTATGTCTATGCGGAAAGTGGACTTACACCACTTTCAAAGTAATCATATTTGCTATTTCATTTACTACGTAAATTTATATTGACAAAATGATGAACATTTTGAAGGATTTATTTTTTTTTGGGGGGGGACTTTTCATAGATAAAAAGGTCATAGTAGATAGCTTTCATTGTTGACTTGACTTGCCTAAGTCTTTGAGATGTACGGTGGCTGATACTGCTTTATCTGAAGTTATCCAAATGCTGTTAAAAGATAGAGATAAAAGAATTGAACAAAGGTTAAAATCAGACATTTAAGGCTCGTTCCCACCGAGACGAGAGACGTGAAGATGCAAGAGGCAGGCGACAAAATTTTTTCGACCCCTTCACAGCGAAACGTCAGAAATAGCATTACGCATAGTGAAAAACCGCTTCGAGTTGAAAGTTGGGCAACTCCAAGCGGAAGACTGCAAACCGGTTTCAGGCGACCGCGGTGACGCTAGAGATTGGTCAAATTTTTTCGCTTGCATCTTGTCGCCTTGGTGAGCATGAGCCTTTATACTCTAAAACTCGAAATTCTTGATTTCATTACCTATGGCGGATTACAAATTTAATTTTAAAAAGAAAGGAATCGTTGCACGTACTTTCCCATAATTAAAAGAAAGTAAATAAGATGGGTAAATTTGAAAAAGAAATGGTTAAAACTGCAGATCAAATGGACAATAATATTTTAACAGTCGAACGATGATTAGAACATATGAAGTGCAACTAGTACTTGAAATAAAAGTGAATAAAAAGTAATAATCCTCTGAAAGCAAACGTGAAGTAGCCCATAGCTTACAGGGTTGCGAGACTTTTCGTAGAAATTGAAGTATCATTGCTGTCTTATAATCTGCATCCTCTGACATATCAAATATCCAAGAGTAAGAAAGAACTTTATATCCGAAAGCCCTTTGTAGCTTGTTTTTGGTTCTCCATATTTTATGCATTGAAACAAAACGTGTTCAATTGTTGCTTTAGTTTTGTAGATAGAGCATAATGGTGAAGACGTCAGGCCAAATCGATGAGTTTAGATTTAAAAGGATACTACTGTGCCCAAAAAGTAAGACCAATTATTTTTTTTCAAAAACTCTTTATTTATTCTTCCAAATTTATTTCATCACCTTCAAAGTAATCCCCTCCAGACACAATGCACATATGCCAACTTTTTTTCCAATCATCAATGCATGCTCAAAAGTCATCGGCAGAGATGGCCTTCAAAGCGCGAAGCGATTCACGTTGAATCTCTTCAATCGACACAAAACGGTGTCTCCGGAGTGGTCTTTTGTGCTAAGGAAATAGCCAGAAGTGGCACGATGTGAATACGGTGGTTGTGGAATGATATAGGTTTCATTTTTGGCGAAAAAGGCACGAAGAATCCATGCAGTGTGAGCTGGCGCATTCAGTGTTTTCGATACCAATTAAGATTTGACGCGTTTGAGGCCCAGGATGGAATTGACCGATCCTTTTGAAATTCCAACATCATTAGCAAGGTCTCTAAATGTAAATTGACGGTTTTCAAGCACCAAATCTTTAATTTTTTGGATGTGAGTTTGGTCGGTTCAGGTTGATGATCGACCAGAGGGCTCTTCATCTTCAACGTGCTGTCTGCCTTCTTTGAACTGTTTATACCACTTGTAAACATTTCTTTCCGATATAGGAATGCTCACCAAATGCCTTCTGCAACATTCTATACGTTTCCGCAAATAAAATTGAATGCAAGTTCTTTGCTCAATGAATTCAGACATCTCAAAAATCGCCGGAATCTGTTTTAGCGTCTCACAAAGCCAAGCGTAATTCAAACACTAATGAATATTTTGACATCAAATTTCGCACAGATGTCAAGGACAGTGCTAGTAACACACACACACACACACACACAAAAAAAAACCCAAAAACCCCCCAAAAATTGAAATTCCATAAGCCCCGGGTATTTTAAATTGGTCTTACTTTTTGGACACATTAGTATGTTTTTGTGCGAAACCTGGACAGAAGAATGCCTTCTTTTCGATGAGTAGGAAGATGTCTACCATTCATTGTTATCATTAACTAACTTTTTGGCAGTCCCGTGTGGGCAGGGGTAAGAATTTCTCTTCTGTAGCCCATGCATGTTGTAAAAGACGACAATAATGGGTGCGCAGTGCTCGGGAGTATAACCGGGTGGGGTAAAGTCATGCTTCTCCCTTTGGGTGTCCCATGTTATTATGTCGCAAGGTCAAGTAAAAAAAAAAAATAAAAAAAAAAAAAAAAAAAAAACCTGCATTTTTTTTACCTTTTATCATGGATTTCGTCTAGATGTTGCTGTTGACTAAATAGAAACAACATATTTTCCTCAATTACAAAAATATTTTCAATATACAATAATTTTTTGAAAATACTTTTAACATTCAAGAAAATGCAATGAAAAAATATTTTATAGTTATACACTGAAGTGACAAAAGTCATGGGATACCTCTTAATATCGTGTCGGCCCTCCTTTCGCCCGGCGAAGTGCAGCAACTCGACGTGGCATGGACTCAACAAGTCGTTGGAAGTCTTCTGCAGGAATATTGAGCCCTGCTGTCTCGATAGACGTCCATAATTGTGAAAGCGTTGATGGTGCAGGATTTTAGGCACGAACAGACCTCTCGATGATGTCCCATAAATGCTCGATGGGATTCATGTCGGGCGATCTAGGTGGCCAGATCATTCGTTGGAATTGTCCAAAATGTTCTTCAAACCAATCGCGAACAGTTGTGGCCCGGTGACATGGCGCATTGTCATCCATAAAAATCCCATCGTTGTTTGGGTACATGAAGTCCATGAATGGCTGCAAGTGATCTCCAAGTAGCTGAACATAAGCATTTCCAGTCAATGTTCGGTCCAGTCGCACCAGAGGACCAAGTCCATGCCATGAAAAAACAGCCCACCCCATTACGGAGCCACCACCAGCTTGAACAGTGCCTTGCTGACAGTTTGGGTCCATGGCTTCGTGGGGTCTGCGCCACACTCGAACCCTACCATCAGCTCTTACCAACTGAAATCGTGACTCATCGGACCAGGTTACGGGTTTCCATTCATCTAGGGACCAACCGATATGCTCACGTGCCCACGAGAGTCGCTGCAAACGATGTCGTTCTGTCAGTAAAGGCACTCGAGTCGGTCTTCTGCTGGAATAGCCCAAGAAAGCCAAATTTCTCCGCACAGTTCTAACAGACAAGTCCCTTGTACGTCCCATTGATTTCTGCGGTTATTTGACGCAGTGTTGCTTGTCTGTTAGAATTTACGACATCATTCAAAAACACTTGAACTTTTGCGAAAGCACTGCGGAGAGATTTAATCAATTTAAACGTAGAGAAAATACATTTCGCGTTATTTCATAACCATGCAAAACGGAATTCGAAACAATGCAGTTAAACAAAATTTATGTGGTTAGGTATCTATGATTTAGAAATGAAATTAGTTGAATTTCAAAGCGGCGTAGTCTGGAAAATTGAATTTGAATATCCGAAATAGAATGAAAGTAGTGTAGATAATAATGATCCCACTTTAAAAATTGAAAATATTATATTAAACACATGGGATTCTTTACCAAACAATTTTATATCAAAGAAAATGCTTGCTAATGCTCTTTTAACGATGTTTAGATCCACATATTCGAGTGAAAATTGTTTTTCTCAATGAATTTGGTAGAATCTACCAACAAAAATAAACTTTGTAGTGTGCAGGTTGGATAACCAGATTATAACTGTGTGTGGTTGGGTTGAGATGCTTGAGAACTCACAGCTTTATTGACACACTCACAAACACAACACACATACAATTAGAGACACACACTATTTAAATTTAAAGATAGATAATTACAGATTTCGTGGAAGGACTACCTGACCGAAACTGATACGTCGTATACGTTGCAGATTCAATTTTACCCAGGATGCATCACGAGGGCATGTTACACGCCATTAGCTAAACTGCAATTGAAATTGGGAATGAAAATTTTCCAAGTAGCATCATTAAGAGGATTTCCAATCCTTCCTCATCCAACCCAATGGAAAGTCTTTATCATCCCAACCCAATGGAAAGCTTTTTTCCATTTTCCAGACAGAAATATATCGTGAAACCCACCCCTGCCTGGCGTAGATACGTTGGAAGTTTTACCCAGCATGGTTCTAGCTTTGAATTGACTGAAAATTTTCAAGTAGCATATATTTCAGAAATCCAACCCAATGGAAAGTTTTTTCCATTTTACAGATGTATCGTGTCTCTCCCGCCAAACAACAACTGGTTTCTGTAGGTTCATAATGCGCCAAAAAGGCTGCTGTAGGTTTTGGAAAAATCATCACCAATGGCGCAACAGCCCCATGGTGGGCCAAGGCCGTTTGCTTGCTGGTAGATTTCTAGTCGATGGATGATTTTTATTTACGGGGGTGAGTTGTCAACTCTACGGGCTCTACGGGTTGTCAGAACCCGGTTTAAATGCCCAACGCTCTACAGCCATATTAGACCGGGACCTACGGTTTAAATGGATTCCGAATCACTACAAACATCCATGGCACCGCCGGGAACTCGAACCCGAAATCTGTGGCACCGAGCGCCAGAGCGCTAATCACTCGGCCATTCAGGCCCCAAAAAAATGTTTACCAATCTAAAATATTTCTATTATTAAAACATAATCGAAAGGAATTAAGTTTCCATCTTAACCTGGAAAACAAATGGGAAGATTGCCCACGAATGGATACACGAGAAAATTTATATTAATTAAAAGAAGAAACTTGTTATTACCCCGAAAGTAATAGATTTCAAATTTTTTTCTATTAGGGACCAATTTTTTCCCCCTCCTCTTTAATCAGAGCGATCTATTGGGATCTTCGAGTTTCGGAAATATGAAATATTTCTTTTCTCGGAATTTTCTTTTTATTATTTTCTTTTCTGCCGAGATTTGTGTTTTCTTTCATTAATCATGTTTTCAGAGAGTCGCGGGTTTTCGTCTCGATCGTTAAACAATTCCCCCCCTGAAAACTTTTTTCTGGAAATATATATTTAAAATATCTGTTATGGGATTTTGATTAATTTTCTTAACTTGTTTTGTTTATGAATAACTGCTGCATGTTTTCGCTTAAGTGAGAAAGAAAAAGTTTGATTGATTCCAATTTCCTTTTTTGTGCCCGTGGTAGGGGAAGATAATAAAACAGCACTTGATAAGTGAAATGCTTTTCATTTATCTCGAATTTGTTTTCCAAGTAGTTATAACAAATCAATTTTCAGATGATGAATGAAGTTGAAGAAAATAAGTTGGCCTCAAAATATGCATTCTCAAAGTACTAAAACATTTAATATTTTTCTTCTTTAATGTTTTAATGGGCTAAAAAATGAATTATTTTATAAATCAATTCAAAGCACTGCTATTTAAAGTGGTCCATATAACTTTGTTAGGAGTCGATTATAGAATAATAATTTTTTCCCATGGGCCTGATGACCGAGTGGCTAGTGCTCTGGTGCTCAGTATCACAGGTTTCGGGTTCGACTCTCGGCGATGCCATGGATATTTATAGTGGTTCGGAATCCACTTACACCGTAGGTCTCGGTCTAATAGGATCGTAGAGCGTTGTGGGGGTAGTGTTATTCGCTTTCGTAGCCTATCTTTAAGCTACACGTGCCTCCTGGGTAGTGCTATATGAGTAACAGCGCTGCAGCCCTTGCTTATGGCATAAAGATAGTCTCTGTATTTCCAGCTGCATTAGAACAACAATTTTTACTTCCCGTCACTAAAAACAATTAGGAGGCATTAGAAAAACAACAACTTGTTTTCCCCTACGTCTGCGATGACGTCATACCGGCCATGAACCCTCTGGCAGCCCATTAAAAACCTACCTTGTTATAAAAGCTGTCGGAGAACAGTTCATAAAATAGAGCGCAGGCAGCTTGGCGAATATGGAAAATCCATAATTGCGCTTACGGAACACAGGACACAGTCTGGAATATTGGCCACGCCTTTACAGCAGAGGTGTCTTTGTATAAAAAGTCAAAAGTCTAAAATGTGCAGTAAGAACTGAGTGAGGAAGGCCCATGGTAGAAAGGCGAGATCAAGAAGGAATTCCAGACCTTACCTGCACAACTTCAACTCGATGATTTCAGAGAAACATTTGCAAACTATTTTTTATTACACCACAGATTTGTTGGTAGGACTGGACAGAGATGGCAGACACTTTTGTGACCTGAAAAGCACCTTTTTCTGTTAACAACAGGTATTATCATAACTGAGCTGCAGTGAAGAACTCACTGTAGAGCGACACACTAAACCAAACCTATATCTCATTCAAATACGGGGCAGTTACGACTAAAAATAGCCTAGAAATATAATTTGTTTCCCCATCATCTGTCGATGGGCTATTCATGGCATAGATAAGTGTAACATGAAACCCACTGAGGTACCACAGAAAATATCGGGCACTTTAATGGAAGTTTGGCACTGATACGTCGCATACGTTGTAGATTCAGTTTTACCCAGGATGCATCACCAGGGCATGTTACACCACACTAGCTAAACTGCAATTGAAATAGGGAATGGAAATTTTCTAAGTAGCATGATTAAGTTTTGGAGTGGATGGAGTTTTTTTTTTCCATTTTACAGATTTATCGTGCCCCTGCCTGGCGTAAATACGGGAACTTTCAGCTTGGTTTGCTTTCAACAGACTTTCTCCAGATAAGAAATCTCAATGCGCCAAACAACAGGCGGCTGTGATTTCTGAAAAATGATTCATCGACATCCGTGGCGCAACAGCCCCATGGTGGGCCAAGGCCGTGCTGGCAGATTTCTGGTTGGATGATTCCTTATACGGGGGAGGGTTGTCAGCCCTACGCCCATATTAGGCCGGGACCTATGGTTTAAAGTGGATTCCGAACCACTACAAACATTGATGGCACCACCGGGACTCGAACCTGAAACCTGTGGCTCCGAAAGCCAGAGCACTAGTCACTCGGCCATTCAGGCCCATAAAAAAATGTTTAGCAATGGAAAATATTTCTATTATTAAATCATAAACGAAAGTAATTAAGTTTTCATCTTAACCTGGATAACAAATGGGAAGATTGCCCACGAACGGATACACGGGAAAATTTATATAACTAATTAAAAGAAGAACTAGTTATTACACCGAAAGTAATGGATTACTCGAAAGTAATATTTTTTTTATTAGGGACCAAATTTTTTCCCTCTTCTTTAATCAGAGCAATATATCGTGATCTTCGAGTTTCGGAAACATGAAATATTTCTTTTCTCCAAATTTTTTTCTTGTTATTTTCTTGCTTCTGCCGAGATTTGCGCTTTCTTTCATTAATCATGTTTTCAGAGAGTCGCGGGTTTTCGTCTCGATTGTTAAACAATTTTCCCCCGAAAACTTTTTCCTGGAAATATATATTTGAAATATCTATTATGGGATTTTGATTAATTTTCCTTCTTGTTTAGTTTATGAATAACTGCTGCATGTTTCGCTTAAGTGAAAAAGAAAAAGTTTGATTGATCCAATTTCCCTTTTTGTGTCCGTGGTAGGGGAAGATAATAAAACAGCACTTGATAAGTAAATGCTTTTCATTTATCTCGAATTTGTTTTCCAAGTAGTTATAACAAATCCATTTTCAGATGATGAATGAAGTTGAAGAAAATAAGTTGGCTCCAAAATATGCATTCTTAAAGTACTAAAACATTTAATATTTTTCTTCTTTAATGTTTCAATGGGCTAAAAAATGAATTATTCAACAATTCAATTCAAAGCACTGGCCTTTAAAGTGGTCCATATAAATTTGTTAAGAGTCGATTGCAGAATAATACTTTTTTTTCCAGGGGCCTGATGGCCGTGTGACTAGTGCTCTGGCGCTCGGTACCACAAATTCCGGGTTCGATTTGCTGCGCCGAGGATGTTTGCAATCGTTCGGAATCTACTTTAAACCGTATGTCCTGGCTTAATACGATCGTAGAAAGTTGTGCTGGTAGTGTTGCTTACGTCTGTAGCCTATCTTCAAGTTAAACATATCCCCTGGGTAGCTTTAATTGAGTAACAGAGTTGCATTCCTTGCTTATGGCATAAAGATTAACTGTCTGTGTATTACCAGCTGCATTAGAACAACAATTTGTGCTTCCCATCTTATTTTACACGTTAAAGCACTGGTCTTTAACGTGGTCCATATAACTTTGTTATGAGTCGATCAGTGGTCATTATAGAATAATACTATTTTTCCGCAGAGACCTGATGGCCGAGTGGCTAGCGCTCTGGCGCTCGGTACCACAGGGTTCGAATCTCGGTGGTGAAATCGATGTCTGTAGTGGTTCGGAATCCACTTTAAACCGTAGGTACAGGTCTAACAGGATGATAGAGTGTTGTGGGAGTAATGTTACTCGCGCCTGTAGCCTATCTTCAAGCTACACTTGCCTCCTGGGTAGCGCTAAATGAGTAATAGAGGTTCAACCCTTGCTCGTGATATAAAGGGCCTCCTAGGTAGTGCTCAATGAGTCACAGCGGTGCATTCCTTGCTTACGGCATAAAGATTAACTGTCTTTGTATTGCCAGCTGCATTTGAACCACAATTTTTGCTTCCCATCGTTAAAAACAATTAGGAGGCATTATAAAAACAACAACGTTCTTCCCTACGTCGGTGCCGAGGCCATATCGGCCATGAACCCTCTTGCAGCCCAATGAAAACCAGCCCTGTTATAAAAGTTGTCTGGAGAACAGTTCATAAAAGAGAGACCAGGGCAGCTTGTCGAATACGAAAAATTCATAATTGTGCTTACAGAACACAGGTGGCTTTTAGTATTTGAACCATTTCTGTATTGTCTTGTGTTTACCTTTTTATACCTATGACAATTATTTTACTTTTAAGATCATCCGGATTTAACAAAAAAGCACCTTTTTTTGGTGCAGCATAGCCAAATTTGGCTCTTGAGCCATAAAACCCCAACCAAACGACCAACCAACTTACAGGACACAGGACATAGTCAGGAATATTGGCCACGCCTTTACAGGAAAGGTGTCCGTGTAAAAAAAGTCCAAAGTCTAAAATGTGCAGTAAAACCCGAGCGAGGAAGGTCCATGGAGAGAGGCGAGATCAAGAATGAACTCCAGACCTTACTTGTCACAACTTCAACACGGTCATTTCACAGGGAGATTTGCAATCTATTTTCTATTACAACACAGTTTTGCTGGTAGGACTGGGCAGAGATGGCAGCGCTTCCTGGGACCTGAAAAGCACCTTTTTTTTTTGTTAGCAACAAATATTATCACAACTGAGCTGCAGTGACGAACTCACCGCAGAGTGACAAACCAAACCTAACCTATATGGCATTTAAATACGGGGCAATTATGCTTAAAAATCCACTAGAAAGATAGTGCTCTTCCTCATAATCTGTCGATGGGCTATTCATGGCATAGATAAGTGTAACATGAAACCCACTCATGTACCACTAAAAATATAGGGCACTTGAATTGAAGTTTGCCACTGATACGTCGTATACGCAGCAGATTCAGTTTTACCCAGTATGCATCACGAAGATATGGTACACCCCACTAGCTAAACTAAAATTGAAATTCGGAACGAACATTTAAAATAGCATCATTAAGAGGATTTCCATGTGAGCATTTATCATCGAATCCAAATGGAAAGTTTTTCCACTCTACAGATTTATCGTGCCCTTTCGTGGCGTAGATACGGGATCTTTCAGCTTTGAATTGACCTTCTGTACATCAGAAATCTCAATGCCCCAAACAAAAGACTGCTGTAGGTTTCTGAAAAAATGTTTCATCATCATCAATCGCGCAATAGCCCCATGGTGGGCCAAGGCCGTCTGACTGCTGGCAGATTTCTAGGTGGTGAATGATTCTTTTTACGAGGAAGGGTTGTCGGCCATACGCCCAAAGCTCTACGGCCATATTAGGCCAGGACCTACGGTTTAAAATGGATTCCGAACAACTACAAACATCCATGGCTCCGCCAGGACTCGAACCCGAAACCTGTGGCACCGAGCACCAGTCACTCAGCCATTTAGGCACCGAAAAAATGTTTAGTAATGGAAAATATTTCTAATATTAAAACATAATCGAAAGCAATTACGTTTCCATCTTAACCTGGAAAACAAATGGGAAGATTGCCCACGAATGGATACACGGGAAAATTTATATAACTAATTAAAAAAGAAACTTGTTATTACCCCGAAAGTAATAGATTTCTAATATTTTTTTTTATTAAGGACTAATTTTTTTCTCTCCTCTTTAATCAGAGCGATCTATTGTGATCTTCGAGTTTCGGAAATATGAAATATTTCTTTTCTCGGAATTTTCTTTTTATTATTTTCTTGCTTCTGCCGAGATTTGTGCTTTCTTTCATTAATCATGTTTTCAGAGAGTCGCGGGTTTTCGTCTCGATCGTTAAACAATTTGCCCCCGGAAAACTTTTTCCTGGAAATATATATTTGAAATATCTATTATGGGATTTTGATTAATTTTCCTTCTTGTTTAGTTTATGAATAACTGCTGCATGTTTTCGCTTAAGTGAGAAAGAAAAAGTTTGATGGATCCAATTTCCCTTTCTGTGCCCGTGGTAGGGGAAGATGATAAAACAGCACTTGATAAGTGAAATGCTTTTCATTTATCTCGAATTTGTTTTCCAAGTAGTTATAACAAATCCATTTTCAGAAGATGAATGAAGTTGAAGAAAATAAGTTGGTTCCAAAATATGCATTCTTAAAGTACTAAAACATTTAATATTTTTCTTCTTTAATGTTTCAATGGGCTAAAAAATGAATTATTCAACAATTCAATTCAAAGCACTGGCCTTTAAAGTGATCCATATAACTTTGTTAAGAGTCGATTATAGAATAATACTTTTTTTTCCAGGGGCCTGATGGCCGAGTGACTAGTGCTCTGGCGCTCGGTACCACAAATTCCGGGTTCGATTTGCTGCGCCGAGGATGTTTGCAATCGTTCGGAATCTACTTTAAACCGTATGTCCTGGCTTAATGCGATCGTAGAGAGTTGTGCTGGTAGTGTT
Source organism: Caerostris darwini (assembly GCA_021605075.1). Lineage (NCBI taxonomy): Eukaryota > Metazoa > Arthropoda > Arachnida > Araneae > Araneidae > Caerostris > Caerostris darwini. Next base: position 495,815 of record BPLQ01003223.1, read on the forward strand.
GCTTACGTCTGTAGCCTATCTTCAAGTTAAACGTATCCCCGGGCAGCTCTAATTCAGCAACAGAGGTGCATTCCTTGCTTATGGCATAGAGATTAACTGTCTGTGTATTACCAGCTGCATTAGAACAACAATTTGTGCTTCCCTCACTAAAAACAATTAGGAGGCATTAGAAAAACAACAACTTTTTTCCCTTCGTCGGCGCCGAGGTCCTATCGGCCATGAACCCTCTGGCAGCCCAATAAAGACTGGCCTTGTTATAAAAGTTGTCTGTAGAACAGTTCATAAAAGAGAGTGCAGGGAAGCTTGTCGAATATGAAAAATCCATAATTGTGCTTACGGAACACAGGACATGGTCAGGAATATTGGCCACGCCTTTCCAGCAAAGGTGTCCTTATAAAAAAAGTCAGAACGTCTGAAATGTGCAGTAAAAACCGAGTGAGGAAGGTCCATGGAGAGATGCGAGATCAACAATGAACTCCGGACCTTACTCGTCACAACTTCTACAAGGTCATTTCTGAGGGACATTTGCAATCTGTTTTTTATTACACCACAGATTTACTGGTAGGACTGGACAGAGATGGCAGCCGCTTTTGGGACCTGAAAAGCACCTTTTTCAATTCCTTCTATTAGCTCACACTCTCCCTACATATATCTTGTCCACATTTTCAATCGTGCATAAAATACTTTTTATTCATCCGCTCAAGTTCAAATGCCTTTTTTTTTAACTTGTAGTGAATGACACTGGATGTGAATACAGTTTTTCAAATATTAATTCAGTCATTAAATTTAATGAATTAATTTTAGTTTTTTTCAGATTTAAGCTGCATGAATCTACCAATAGAGGGCGCCAGAACAACTTAAAAAAATGAATAAAAATTATTAATGAAGGACTTTCTGCAATAGAGTGAAAAAAAGGTAGGAATTGACTTAAATTTTTTTTTTTTATATTACTTGTTTTGTTAATAACAGGCATTATCACAACTGAGCTGCAGTGACGAACTCACCACAGAGCGACAAACCAAACAAAGCATATATGACATTCAAATGAGGGGCAGTTACGCATAAAAATCCCCTAGAAAGATAATGCCCTTCCCCATCACCTGTCGATGGGCTATTCATGGCATAGTTAAGTGTAATATGAAACATACTGAAGTACCACAAAAAATATAGGGCACTTGAATTGAAGTTTGCCACTGATACGTCGTATTCGTTAATGATTCAGTTTTACCCAGGATGCATCACGAAGATATAGTTGTTGTTGACTAATCCTCAATGTACTGCAGTGCGGGACGGACATCTCATGAGTGATCTACTCATGGATGGAGGGAAAGGGGCAGCTTCGGTTGTGATGGAGCACTCGTAGATGTCTGATTTTTGCTCCGTGACGCTCTTACAGTCATATGAGACCGGTACATAAGTGGATTCCGAACCACTACAAAAATTAATGGCATTTCCGGGACTCGAACACGAAACCTGTGGTACCGAGCGCCAGAGCGCTAGCCACTCGACCATTCAGGTCCCACGAAGATATGGTACACCCCTTTAGCTAAACTGCAATTAAAATTGAGAACGACCATTTGAAGTAGCATCATTACGAGGATTCCCTTGTTAAGGCTTTCCCATCGAACCCAATGGAAATTTTCTTCCATTTTACAGATTTATCGTGTCCTTCCCTGGCGTAAATAGGGAACTTTCAGCTTCGTTCGCTTTGAATTGAATTTTTCTAGATGAGAAATCTCAATGCGCCAAACAACAGATTGTTGTAGGTTTCGAAAAAAATGTTTAGCAATGGAAAATATTACTATTATTAAAACATAATTGAAAGCAATTAAGTTTCCATCTTAACCTGGAAAAAAATGGGAAGGTTGCCCACGAATGGATACACGGGAAAATTTATATAACTAATTAAAAGAAGAAACTTGTTATTACTCGAAAGTAATAGATTTCTAATATTTTTTTATTACGAACCAATTGTGTTCTTCCTCTTTAATCAGAGCGATATATCGTGATCTCCGAGTTTCGGAAATATGAAATATTTCTTTTCTCGGAATTTTCTTTTTATTCTTTTCTTGCTTCTGCAGAGATTTGTGCTTTCTTTCATTAATCATGTTTTCAGAGAGTCGCGGGTTTTCGTCTCGATCGTTAAACAAATTCCCCCCCGGAAAACTTTTTCCTGGAAATATATATTTGAAATATCTATTATGGGATTTTGATTAATTTTCCTTCTTGTTTAGTTTATGAATAACTGCTTCATGTTTTCGCTTAAGTGAGAAAGAAAAAGTTTGATTGGTCCAATTTCCTTTTGTGCCCGTGGTAGGGGAAGATAATAAAACAGCACTTGATAAGTAAATGCTTTTCATTTTTCTCGAATTTGTTTTCCGAGTAATTATAACAAATCAATTTTCAGATGATGAATGAAGTTGTAGAAAATAAGTTGGTCTCAAAATATGCATTCTTAAAGTACTAAAACATTTTTTATTTTTCTTCTTTAATGTTTCATAACATGCTAAAAAATGAATTATTTTACAATTCAAATCTTTGGTATTCAAAGTGGTCCATATAACTTTGTTAGGATTCGATTAAAGAATAAAATTTTTTTCCTATGGGCTAGCCTAATGATCGAGTGTCTAGTGTTAGGCGCTGGGTACCACAGGTTTCGGATTTGACTCGCGGCGGTGCCATGCATGTGTGTAATGGTTCGGAATCTACGTTAAACTATAAGTCCTAATTTACTGTGACTGTTCGGGCGTAGGACTGACAACCCTACCATGTAAAATGTAAACATCTCCCGTCTCGAAATCTGCCAGTAGGTCTGTAAACCGTAGGTCCCGGTCCTAATAGGATGGTAGAGCGTCGTGGGGTAGTGTTATTCGCGTCCGTAGCATATCTTCAATCTACACGTGCCCCTGGTTTGTGCTAAATGAGTAACAGAGGTGCAACCCTTGCTTATGGCATACAGATTAACTGTCTCTGTATTGCCAGCTGCATTTGAACAACTTTTTTACCCTATTATGGGCGGAGGCCATATCAGCCATGAACCCTCTGGCAGCCTAATAAAATCCAGTCTTATAATAAAATTTGCGTGTAGAACAGTTCATAAAAGAGAGCTCAGGGCAGCTTGTCAAAAGAGTAAAATCAAGAAAAGTGCCTGAAGAACACAGGGCATAGTCAGGAATATTGGACACGCCTTTACAGCAAAGGAGTCCTTGTAAAAAAAGTCAAAAGTAAAAATCGAGTGAAGAAGGTCCATGGAGAGAGGCCAGATCAATAATGAACTCTGGAGCTTACCTGCCACAACTTCAACACTGTCATTTCGGAGGGACATTTGCAATCTGTTTTTTATTACACCACAGATTTGCTGGTAGGACTGGACAGAAATTGCAGCCGCTTTTGGGACCTGAAAAGTAACTTTTTTTGTTAGTAACAGGCTTTTCACAACTGAGCTGCAGTGACGAACACACCGCAGAGCGACAAACCCAACCTATATGACATTCAAATGCGGGGCAGTTATGCCTAAAAATTTCCTAGAAAGATAATTGTTTCCCCATCACCTGTCGATGGGCTATTCATGGCATAGATAAATGTAACATGAAACCCAATGAGGTACAACAAAAAATATAGGGCATTTGAATTGAAGTTTGCCACTGATACGTCGTATACGTTGTAGATTCAGTTTTCGAATGGTGGGGATGAAAATTTTCCAAGTAGCATCATTAAGAGGAGTTCCACAAAGACTTCCTCATCCAACCCAATGGAAAGTGTTTGCCATTTTACAGATTTATCGTGCCCCTGCCTGGCGTAGATACGGGAACTTTCTAGCTTGGTTCGCTTTCACCTGACTTTCTCTAGATCAGAAACCCTAATGCGCCAAACAGCAGGCTGATGTAGGTTTCTGAAAAAATGTTTAGCAATGGAAAATATTTCTATTATCCAACATAATCGAAAGCAATTAAGTTTCCATCTTAACATGGAAAACAAATGGCAAGATTGCCCACGAATGGATACACGGGAAAATTTATATAACTAATTAAAAGAAGAATACATCGCATGAAGTAAATGCTTTTCAAGAATACATCGAAGAATACATTCGGGTAATATAATTATTACCCGAAAGTAATAGATTTCTAATATTTTTTTATTAGGGACCAAATTTTTCTCCCTCCTCTTTAATCAGCGCGATGTATTGTGATCTTCGAGTTCCGGAAATATGAAATATTTCTTTTCTCGGAATCTTCTTCTTATTATTTTCTTGCTTCTGCCGAGATTTGTGCTTTCTTTCATTAATCATGTTTTCAGAGAGTCGCGGGTTTTCGTCTCGATCGTTAAACAATCTTCCTCCCGGAAAACTTTTTCCTGTAAATATATATTTGAAATATCTATTATGGGATTTTGATTAATTTTCTTACTTGTTTAGTTTATGAATAACTGCTACATGTTTTCGCTTAAGTGAGAAAGAAAAAGTTTGATTGATCCAATTTCCCTTTTTGAGCCCGTGGTAGGGGAAGATAATAAAACAGCACTTTATAAGTAAATGCTTTTCATTTATGTCGAATTTGTTTTCGAAGTAGTTGTAACAAATCAATTTTCAGATGATGAATGAAGTTGAAGAAAGTAAGTTGGCCTCAAAATATGCATTCTCAGCGTACTAAAACATTTAATATTTTTCTTCTTTAAGGTTTTAATGTGCTAAAAAATGGATTATTTTACAATTCAAAGCACTGGTCTTTAAAGAGGTTCATATAACTTTGTTATGAGTCAATCGGTGGTCATTATAGAATAATGCTTTTTTCCCTCTATGTCGGCCATGAACCTCTGGCAGCCCAATAAAAACCAGCCTTGTTATAAAAGTTGTCCGGAGAATAGTTCATAAAAGTGAGCGCAGGGAACGTTGTCAAGAGTGTAAAATCCATAAAAGTGCTTGAAGAACATAGGACACGCCGATACTGGAAAGGTGTCCCTGTTAAAAGTCATGTCCAGTCAAAAGTTTAAAATTTGCAATAAAAACCGAACAGGGAAAGTCCATGTAGAAGAGTGTCACTACGACTATCTTCTTCTTTTTTTTTTCGATCGGTGGTTCTATTTTTCTTGTTAGCCGAAGCTTTCTGATGGTCCGGAGAAATATTGATCAATCCATTCAGTGATTTATTGAATCTTCAATTATTTACACACAATATTTACAAATATATACAGGGTTTGACGGTAACAGTTCATCTGGAAGGCAACAACTTATAACAAAGGCAAAAGTTGAACTGGAAGACAATAGCTCATTTGGAATAAAACAGGTCGTCTCCAAGGCGACAGCGCAACTGTGAATCAGTTCCAACCGGTTTTTATAAGACTACCACATGACGCTGGGTGGCGCGAGCTAAAGCATACAAATTCCAACAAGAGGATAGTGTAATAATGAGCACCAGACTTTACCCGTCACAACTTCAACACGATCATTTCGGAGAGACAATTGCAATCTATTTTTTATTACATCACAGATTTACTGGTAGGGCTGGGCAGAGATGGCAGCCGCTTTCGGGACCTGAAAAGGACATTTTTTTTGTTAACAACAGGTATAATCCCAACAGAGCTGCAGTGAAGAACTTGTGTCTCGTTAGGTTACCAAAAGATGTTCCAAGGTGTTCTTTCCAAAAATGCTTTGCGTTTCGCATATCTGAACACCCCTAACGTCCCGTCTAATTGATTCGTCCTCTTTCGCCTTTAAAACGGATGTTTACCATTCTACCCTACCGGTGGGCCGTTTAGTTTATCGCTGTAAGGGTCATTTTTTTGCACACTTTAGGCTAATTAAACCGGGACTTACAGATTAACTTGGATTCTGAACTACTAACAAATATCCAAGCCACAGCCAGGATTCGAACCAGAAACTGGTGGTACCGGAGACCAGAGCCAATAATATCACTAGCCAATTGGCCATCAGACTGCCTAGAGGTGATCGGATTCTTATACGAGTACAGTGCTGAATAATGCTGAATCTGCTGCATATCTGTTGTTCCAGTGGCGAATGATCCGAGGTCAAAGTTCTTACATTAGAACGAAAAGTGATAAACCCAAATAAACCCTTATACGAAGCGTTCGTTTATACGAGGATATTTAACAATGATTTGATTTATACTAAATGCAAAATCACATGCGTTTATTACATGTAGATACAAAACTATTTCGTTAAACCACAGTTTATCAAATGGTACAAGCGAAAAAAAAGATTTCCTAATAATAATAAAAAAAATAATAATAATGTTATGACCAAAATATCTCTTACTTGCAGAGACTCCAACTAAGTGATTGAGATTAATTACTGTGATTACGGTTATGAGTAATTATTCTGGGCAGACAATTAGTTTCGTTTAACCTTTTGCATACAGAGAGAGCGTAACCACCGGCGGATTTGTTTCAGCTTCCTAACAAGCACTGTATTTTGACGCCATGATTAATATCATGACGACGACTCTATTCTATTCTAATAAAAGTCACGCAGGTTTTGTTCCACAAAGAAATAAGTAAAAAAAATTGGACTGCAGCAGTTGGTTAAGAAAAGAACCATCACTCACGATCCGGGGGAATACAATTACTTAAACAGATTGAAGTCCGTTTATCTTACACAAACATTAATTTTAATGTATTTCGGTTAATATTTTATGTAATGTATAGAGTTTAGGTTTTCGTTTTGTTAATGCATAGATATCTTAGCAACACACAGGGCTTATAGTTGTGAAATATATATGGGAGTTTTTGCATATATTTTATGTCTTAATAGAAACCTTATATGGGATCTCATATTAAAGGGGGCATTATTGTGGCTCAGTGACAATAAAAAAGGAGCTTCTTAACAGATTACTCCGAGTATATTCGTGTATCCTCATTTTTTCGGAATGCACGAATTTATTCATATGAAAATTTAATTAATTCATTTAATAATTTTTTTCTGTGCAAAAAAGAGTATTTCGGGCTACTTTGTGTTATTTAATGTAAACACGAGTTTACTCGGGATATCACACATCTATTTATTCCCGACTCGCGGGTCAGTATCAACGCGCCTCTGGTGAGTATTAAGGCGGAGGTTCCATCCGCTGGTGGCTTTGAGACACTGCTTCAAAAAAAATGAGGAATCTCGATGGCGATTGTGCTGTTCTATAACATCTTGCCTCGTGAGTCGGACTACCTGGTGGGAATTTTTTTCCCCCTCCCATTCGATACGCAAATGTGGGATAGTTCCTCCTAAAAGTTCTCCCGGAAGGCACTGCTTTCCTTCTTCAGCTCTACGGAATCAAGTCAGGCTTTTACCTACTGGTGCTCCACCCCAACAGAAGCTGCCCCCTTTCCCTCCATCCATCATTTGATTACCCATGAGGTGTCCGTCCCATACTGAGGATAAAACACACAGGCATACTTATTACAGGGGACCTGATAATAAAAAGATTACTTTATAAAATATGGATGACCGAGTGACTAGTGCTCTGGCGCTCGGTGCCACAGGTTTCGGGTTCCAGTCTTGGCCGTACCATGAATGATTGTAGTGGTTCGGAATCCACTTTAAACCCTAGGTCCTTGTCTAATATGACTTCTGGGCGTAAGGCTGACAACCCTACCATGCAAAAGGTAAGCACTTCTTGTTACGGAAGACGGCCTTGGCGCATAATCAGGTTGTTGCGCCATCGAAGAAGAAAATGGCTTTGAAAATTAGTAGTAGTAGCACAAAATGTATTGTTGTTGTGAATCCTCAGTGTCCTGCAGCGCGGTCGGACACCACATGAGTAATCTATTCATGGATGGAGGGAAAGGGGGCAGCTTCTGTTCTGTTGTGATGGAGCACCCGTAGGTGGAAGTCTGATTTATGCCCGTTTGGTTGGTTGGCTTGGGCTTTATAGCACAACAAGCGAGATTCGGGCATGTTGTGCCAAACAACGATGTTTTCTTTTAAATTCTGGAAAAAATGTAATGGTTAAAAGACGAGAAGTTCAATTGCAAAAACAGGTAAAATTCAGTACCAAGTAATATCAGATAATTAATAAATTAAAATTTTTATATAAAACCTATTACAATTTTTTTTTGTTAAACATTTCAATTAAAATGCAAGTAAAAGACACTAACTAGAAAATGGTGCAACAAACAAATTTTAAATACGAGGGTAACTCTGCAATTTTTGAGACAGTGGCAGACGAAAAACGCAGGAAAAAAAATATGCTTTTAACTTGTTTAACTCTTTTATGGCCGCAGATGATAATTTGTGGCAACAATTACAATTTCGCTGTCGTAGAATAGATTTTGGAAGAAAGGAAAATGGAATTGACGCGAGAGCATTATCGCGCTGTGATTTTCTATGATTTTAAAGTGGTGTTTAATCAAGTAGAATGCCTTCAACGTCTACAACTAGCATATGGAGACGAAACTCCACATCGTGCTACTGTATTTAGATGGTTTACAAAATTTCGTAGAGGTCGAAGTTCTCTGCTGGATCAAGAACACACGGGAAGACCTTCATCATCTGTAGTTCCAGAAAATGTGTCGGGCATATGAAAAATGTTAGTTGATGATAATCGCTGCACTTACCATATGATACAGAAGAAACTTAACATTGGATCCGCAGCTATACATAGAATTATTCATGAAGAACTGCATATGAAAAAATTAGTTTGTCGTTGGGCCCACCATAATTTAACAGAACACCAAAAAACGGAGTGCGTCAGAATCTGCAAAGAAACCAATTTCCACCAAAAATAAAGTATAACATGAGTGTCTCCAAGTCAGATAAGGCGGGATGCTCACGACTTCGCTCCGTGACGCTAAAGAAGGAGGGTGGTGCCTTCTGGGAGGACTTTTAGAGGGAACTACCCTGCATTTGATTGTCGTATGAGAGATAACCCAGAAAATTCCCACCAAGTAGTCTGGCTGACGAGGCAAGATGCTGAATATCCTAAACGCCATTGAGTCTTCTCGTTTCTTGAAACAGTGTCTACAACAAAGACGCCAGAGGACTGTACCTCAACATTAATGCTCAACAGCTCGCCCCTACAGGCTGTGGAGATAATTGTTGTGATGAATGGCGAATTGCAGAAACTATTTGTATTTAAATGTTAAACGCATTATTAAACTGTTATTATTATTTTTCCAAAATTATCGAAAATCTTATCATTTGTCCACTGACTTGCTTGATTCTATGATATGGTATATAGTAGAAATATATTTTATACATTGCTGAAATACCTTTTTATACGCAGTGAAAAAGCATAGAAATATTTATGTCTAAATTCGCCAACACTATAGCAATTGCTAATATTTTCATCAATCTATTATTTTAGTAACTTATTAAATAAGGTTCTTTTGAACACATCTATTTCAGTTTACCTTTAATAAAATCATCGGGTTTTTTTACCGCGTGTCCCAGTCTAATAAGATTGTACAACAGCGTTAGAAGTAGGGCTGACAATCCTATCCCATTAAGAATTAAAAAAACCCATCTCCTGTCTCGAAATCTGTCAGTAAGCAAATGGCCTTGACCCACCTTGGGGATGTGCTGCAAATGAAGAAAAAACATGGATGTATTTATGTCTAATCTCACCAGTGCTAGCAATTGCATTAATGTATCTTTTTATGAACTAATTACATAAGGTCCTTTTGAACTCATCTGTTTCAGTTTATCTCGTAAAATTAATTCATTATTTTCTCCCTTGCATTAACAAATAATTAGATCAAGCTAGTGTGCATTAGACAATAAACAATAACAATAACTTTCGAACAATAAATTTAATATTTTAATCTCCATTAAACATTCAATTCAATATAACTTTGCAAAAATCTTGACGCCTTACCATTGATGAAGTTTTTTACTATTTATAATAATTAATTTGACCTAAATTGATTACTATTATTTATTTTGAAGGCCAGCTGATTTTCGAGTTGCTTGATTAACCAACACTGCAAATATCAGAGCAATTTAATTCGCTTAGTGTGGCCAACTGAGCACGAACATGATAGCGCGCTTATAGTATCTTGCAATTTCTAATAACATCAGTTTGCAGGGTATAATTGCCTCTGTTAATTGCATCCAAGTTGCATCGTGCGTCTAATTGCATGCGCCTGGATGCAGATTAAACTGGAGTTATTCATTCGCATTTTATTAATTTCACCTTTGAAAGGTTTGCGAGTCGGCTGTGGTGCTAGATTAAAATAAGATTGGATTACTATCTATTAATTATTAATTGCATCTTATTAATTTTTTATCCTGTTTTTGGCGGCTAGCCAAGTCAGCAGTGTAATAGCGGATAAAGATAATATCGGAGGTGCTTTAGGTGCAAAAAAATCTGTTGTTAGTCAGCTGTGGCGTTAGATTAAATTCAGATTGGATTGCTATTTGGCTAACAACTATTAAGAAAGTAGTTTTCGCGCTCGTATAGCTCAGTGTCGGTATCAGTGTTCGCTACGAACATCATGATCCGTTTACAGCTAGCAGCTTGCAATTAATTGCTTAAAAAACGAGTAGACTAGATAAAGACTTTGACAGAAGAATAAGAAGAAGCTGGTGGATGTATTACAGGATTTCTGTAATATGCAGTTAATTGACAATTATTTTTGGTTGCTATTAGTTCTCTTTTCCATATTAGGCACCAGGTTCTTTATATAGGCCGACTAGCTATCGAAAACGGGGCCTGATGGCCTAGTGACAAGTGTTCTGGCCCTTAGTGTCACGGTGGGTTCGTGTCCCGCCGGTGCCATGGATGTTTGCAGTGATTAGGTATCTACTTTAAACATTAGGTCCCTGTCTAATATGATTGTTGTGAGTTGGGAGTAGAACTGACAATCCTACCCCGTAAAGAATAAAAAAAAACATCTCCTGTCTCAAAATCTGCTAGTGATCTGCTAGTGGCAGATGGTCTTGACCCACCATGGGGTTGTTGTACCAAAGAAGAAAAAGCATGAAGATATTTTTGTCTAAGCCGACCAACAATATAGGAATTACTATTGCTATTAATGCTAGTTTTCATTAATGTATCATTTTAAGAACTAATTAAATAAGACCGTTATGAACCCATCTGTTTCAGTTTATGTGTCATAAAATTAATTCATTATTTTAACCCTTTCATTAACAATTAATTAGATTCCAGCTAGAGTGAAATAGACTTTAATTAAAAATGGTTCTGAACAACAAATTTAATATTTTAATCTCCCTAAAACATTCAATTCAATATATCTTTGTAAAAAGCTTGACGTTTCACTTTTGATGAAATTTCTTATTAATTATGATAATTAATTTAACAGAAATTGATCACACTATCTCTAATGCGCGTTTATTTTGAAAGCCGGTTGACTTAATTAACCAACACTTCGAATGTTGAAGCAACTTAATTCGCATAGTGTGTGGCCAACTGAGCACGAGCATGATATCGCGCTTCTCTCTTGCAATTTCTAATAACGTCAGTTCGTAGGATATAATTACCTCTATTAATTGCATCCAAGTTGCATCGTGCGTCTATTTGTATGCGCCGGGATGCAGATTAAGCTGAAGTTATTCATTCGCATCTTATTAATTTCACCTTTGAAGGGTTGGTTAGTCGGCCGTGGCGTCAGGTTAAATTAAGATTTGATTGTTATTCGGCTGGGAACTGGTTAGACAGTGGTTCTCGCACTCGTATAGCTCAGCAACAGTGTTCGCTAGGAGCATCATGGTTCATTTACAGATAGCACCTTGCGGTAAACTGCTTATAAAAAGAGTAGACCAGGTAAAGAGTTTGACGGAAGAAGAATCGGAGTGCCTGGTTGATGTATTACTGGATTTCTGTAATACGCAGTTAATTGACAATTGTTTCTGGATGCTGTTAGAATATCTCTTTCTTTCTCTTTCCTCTTATTATATATCTCTCTCTCCATATTAGGCACCAGGTTCTTCATATAGGTCGAGTAACTATCGAAAACGGGACCAGACTAGCGCTCTGGTTGCTCAGTACCACATGGTTCAGGGTTCGAGTCCCGGCAGTGCCACGAATGTTTGTAGTGGCTAGGAATCTGCTTTAAACCGTTTGTCCTGGTCTAATATGATTGTATAGCTTTGGGAGTAGGGCTGACTATTCTACCCCGTAAAAAATATAAAAAATATCTCCCGTCTCGAAATCTATCAGTAAGCAGACCATGGGTAGCTAGGATTTACGTTAAACTGTTTAAGAGACGATTAGACTAGGTAAAGACTATGGCATAAGAACAGCCGGAGTGCCTGGCTGACGTATTACGGGACTTCTTTAATATTCAGTTAAGGGACAATTATTTCGGGATGCTTCTAATTCTCTTTTACATATTTGGCACCAGGTTCTTTATATAGGCTGGCTAATTATAGAAAAGGGGCTAGCCGTCATGTCAGCGGTGTAATAGCGGATAAAGGTAATATCGGAGCTGTTTCAGTTGAAAGCCAGTTGATTTTCTGGTTGCTTAATTAACAGCACTGCGAATATTAGAGCACTTTAATTCGCACAGTGCGGGCAACTGAGCATGTGCATGATATCGCGAATCTGTCTTGCAATTTCTTCTAACATCAGTTTGTAGGGTCTAATTGCTTCTATTAACATCCAAGTTGCATCCTGTGTTTAATTTCATGTGCCGGGATACAAGTTAAACTGGAGTTATTCATTCGCATCTTATTAATTTCACCTTTGAAGGGTTTGTGAGTCGGCCGTGGCGTCAGATTAAATTAAGACTTGATTGCTATTCGGCTAGAACTAGTTAGACTGTAGTTGTCGCCCTCGTATAGCTCAGTGTCATTGTCAGCGCTTTCTAGGAGCAAGGAGAATCATGGTTAGCTAGAGGCTTGCGTTAAACTACTCAAAAAAACGAGTAGACTAGGTAAAGACTATGACAGAAGAACAACTGGAGTGCATTGTTGATATAGTACAGGATTTCTGTAATACACGATTAAGGGACAATTATTTCATGCTGCTGGGTAGTTCAGTTTTCCATGTTGTGGTCTGATCACCAATTGGCTAGCACTTTGGCCTTTGGTACCATCGGCTTCAGGTTCGAATCCTGGAGGTGGCATGGGTGTTTTTTAGTGGTTCGGAATCAGTGGCAATTCATCTCTAGGCACAGTGATGTGGTGTGGTGTAATAGTAGTAGTGGTTCGGAATCCACGTTAACCTATAGGTCCCGGTCTAATTAGCCTAAAGAGTGCAAAAAATGACTGTAGAGCGACAAACCAAACCAAAGTTTTCCGTGCACCAGATTCTTTATATAGATTGACTAGTAATCAAGCCGCCAAATCAGCGGTGCAATAGCGGATAAAGGTAATATCGAAGTATTTTAGTTGCAATAAAATTGGTTATTAGTCGGCAGTGGCGCTAGATTAAATTAAGATTTGATTTCTATTCGGCTGAGAACTAGTTAGAAAGTAGTTGTCGCACTCGTATAGCTCAGTGTCAGTGTTTGCTAGGAGCATCATGGTCCGTTTACAGCTAGTAGCTTGCGGTTAACTGCTTAAAAAACGAGTAGACTAGGTAAAGACTTTGACAGAAGAAGAATAGGAGTGCTTGGTTGATATATTACTGGATATCTGTAAAATGCAGTTAAGGACCAATTATTTCTAGATTCTGCTAGTTGTCCTTTCTATGTTAGGCATCAGGGTCTGTACATAGACTGACTAGTTATCGAAAACGGTGCCTGACCTTTGAGTGATTAGCGCTCTGGTTCTTGGTGCCATGGGTTTCGGGTTCGATCCCGGCTCTGCCATGGATGTTTTAGTGGTTAGGAATCTACTTTAAATCGTAGGTCCCGGTCTAATATTATTGTAGAGCGTTGGGAGTAGAGCTGACAATCCTACCTCGTAAAAAATTGAAAACAAACATCTGTCTCGAAATCTGCCTGTAAGCAGATGGCTAATGAAGAAAAAGCATGGATATATTTATGTCTAAGCTGACCACCAATATAGCCATTGCTAATATTTTCATCAATCTATCATTTTAAGAACTAATTAAATAAGGTCGTTTTGAACCCATCTGTTTCAGTTTATATCTCATAAAAATAATTCATTATTTTCTCCCTTGCATTAACAATGAATTAGATCAAGCCAGTGTGAAATAGAATTAATATTTTAAAATAAACATTAATTAAATATAAATAAAATTTAAAATAAATAAAAAATAAATAAATATAAATTTAATATTTTAATCTCCCTAAAACATTCAATTCAATATATCTGTGTAAAAAGCTTGACGTTTCAGCTTTGATGGAATTTCTTACTAGTTACGATAATTAATTTGACCTAAATTGATTACACTATCTCTAATGCGCGTTTATTTTGAAAGCCAGTTGATTTTCGAGTTGCTTAATTAACCAACACTGCAAATATCAGAGCAATTTAATTCGCATTGTGTGGCTAACTGAGCACGAACATGATAGCGCGCTTATAGTATCTTGCAATTTCTAATAAGATTAGTTTGTAGGGTGTAATCGCCCCTATTAATTGCATCCAAGTTGCATCCTGCGTCTAATTGCATGCGCCGGTACGCAGATTAATCTGAAGTTGTTCATTCGCATCTTATTAATTTCACCTCTGAAGAGTTTGTTAGTCGGCATCTGATTAAATTGAGACTTGATTGCTATTCGGCTGTGAATGGGTTGGACAGTTGTTCAGTGTCGAATAGCTCAGTGTCGGTGTCAGTGCCGAGCAGACTATAGTTAGCTAGGGGCTTGCGGAAAACTGCTTAAAAAACAAGTAGACTAAACAGACTACGATTATAGACTATGACAGAAGTATAATTGGAGTGCTTGGATCACGTATTACATTATTTCTTTAATATTCAGTTATGGGACAATTATTTATGAATGTTACTAGTTTTCCTTTCCATATTATGCACCAGGTTTTTTTTTATATAGGCCGACTAGTTATCGAAAACTGGCAAACCGCCAAATCAGCGGTGTAATAGGGAATAAATGTAATATCGGAGTGCTTTATTTGCGTTAAAATGGGTTGTTAGTCAACTGGGTCAATTAATTTATGTTTTGATTGCTGTTCGACTAGGAACTAGTTAGACAGTGTCGCTCTTGCATAGCTCAGTGTCAGTGTTCGTTAGGAGCAAGGAGCATCATGGTTAGCCAGGGGCTTGCGTTAAACTGCTTAAAAATTAGTCGACTAGGTGAAGACTATGACAGAAGAACAATTGAAGTGCCTGGTTAATGTATTATTTGATTTCTGTAAAACGCAGTTAAGAACCAATTATTTCTGGATGCTGGTAGTCTCTTTTCCTGTTAGGCAAAAGGTTCTGCAAATAGACCGACTAGTTATCGTAAACGGGGTCTGATGGCCGAGTGACTGGCGTTTTGGCGATCAGTGCCACAGACTTCGGGTTTGCGTCCCGGTGATGCTTTGAATGTTTGTAGTGTTTTGGAATCTAATTTAAACCGTAGGTCCCGGTCTAATATGACTGTAGAGCGTTGATAGTAGTGTTTTATATCCTACCCCGTAACAAATTAAAAAACTTGTCCTGCCTCGAAATTTGTCAGTAAGCAGATGGGGTTTGACCCACCATGGAGTTGTTGTGCCAATGAAGAAAAAGCATGGAAGTTGTCTAAGCTGACAACACTATAGCAATTGCTAATATTTTCATGAATCTATCATTTTAAGAACTAATCAAATGAGGTCGTTTTGAACCAATCTGTTTCCGTTTATCTTTCGTAAAATTAATTCATTATTTTCTCTCTTGCATTAACAATGAATTAGATCCAGCCAGTGTGAAATAGACTTTAATTAAAAATTACCCCGTACAATAAATTTAATATCTTAATTTCAATATATTTTTGTAAAAATCTTTCGAGTTGATGAAATTTTTTACTAGTTATGATAATTAATTTGACCTAAATTGATTGCACTATTTCTGATTACGCGTCTATTTTGAAAGCCAGTTGATTTTCAGGTAGCCTTATTAACCAACACTGCGAATATTGAAGCACTTTAATTCGCACAGTGTGGCCAACTGAGCACGAGCATGATAGCACGCTTGTACCTTGCAATTTCTAATAACATTAGTTCCTAGGGTATAATCGCCTCTATTAATTGCATCAAAGTTGCATCCATCGTCTAATTGCATGCGGCGGGATGCAGACTAAACTGGAGTCATTCATTCGCGTCTTATTAATTTCACCTTTGAAGGGTTTGTGAGTCCGCCGTGGCGTCAGATTTAATTAAGATTGGATTGCTTTTCGGTTGTCAACTCGTTACACAGTAGTTGTCGCCCTCGTATAGCGCAGTGTCAGTGTCAGTGTTCGCTAGGAGCAAGCAGGACCCTGGGCAACTAGGGGCGTGAGTTAAACTGCTTAAAAAACGAGTAGACTAGGTAGAGACTATGACAGAAGAACAGTCGGAGTGCTCGATTGACATATTACTCTAACAAGCAGTTAAGGGCCAATTATTTCTGGATACTACCAGTTCTCTTTTCCATATTATGTACCAGATATTTTTATATAGGGCCGACTAATTATAGAAAAATGGCCAGCCGCCAAGTCAGCGGTGCAATAGCGGATGAAGGTAATATGGGAGCTGTTTTATCAGTTGTTAGTCGGCTGTGGTGGATTAATTTTAGATTTGATTGCTATTCGGCTAGGAACTAGTCAGACAGTAGTTGTCGCACTCGTACAGCTCAGTGCCAGGAGCATCATGGTTCGTTTAGAGCTAGCAGCTTGCAGTAAACCGTTTAAAAACGAGTAGACTAGGTAAAGACTATGACAGAAGAACGATTGGAGTGCCTGGTTGATGTATTACGGGATTCCTGTTATACGTTGTTAATTGACAAATATTTCTGGGCTATTTATCTTTTCCATATTAGGCACCAGGCTGTTTATATAGGCCGACTAGTTATCGATAAAGAGCCTGATGGCCATTTGACTAGCTCTGGCTGTTGGTGCCACATCGTTCGAGTCCCGGCGGATGCCATGGATGATTGTAGTGCTTCGGAATGTACTTTAAACCTTAGGTCCCGATGTAATAGGACTGTAGAGCGTTGGGAGTAGAGCTGATAATCTTATCACGTAAATAATTTAAAAAAAAAATCTCCTGCCTCGAAATCTGTTAGTAAGCAAATGGCCTTGACCCACTATAGGGCTGTTGTGCCTATAAAGAGAAAGTATGGAGATATTCCTGTCTAAGTTCACCAATAATATAGCAATTGCTAATGTATTAATTAACCTATCTTTTTAGGAACTAATTAAATAAGGTCGCTTTAAACGAATCTGTTTGAGTGTATCTCTCGTAAAATTAATTCATTATTTTCTCCCTTGCATTAACAATGAATTAGATCAAGCTAGTGTGAAATAAACTTTAATTAAAAATTGATCCGAACAATAAATTTAATATTTTAATCTCCATAAAACATTCAATTCAATATATCTTTGTGAAAATCTTGGCGTTTCACCTTTGATGAAATTTCTTACTAGTTATGATAATTAATTTGACCTAAATTGATTACACGTCTCTAATTACACGTTTATTTTGAAAGCCAGTTGATTTTCGGGTAGCCTTATTAACCAACACTGCGAATATTGAAGCACTTTAATTCGCACAGTGTGGCCAACTGAGCACGAGCATGATAGCACGCTTGTATCTTGCAATTTCTAATAACATTAGTTCCTAGGGTATAATCGCCTGTATTAATTGCATCCAAGTTGCATCCGTCGTCTAATTGCATGCGCCAGGATGCAGATTAAACTGGAGTTATTCATTTGCATCTTATTAATTTTACCTTCGAAGGGTTTGTGAGTCGGCCGTGGCGCCAGATTAAATTAAGATTTAGATTGCTATTCGGCTGGGAACTGGTTAGACAGTAGTTGTCGCACTTGCATAGATCAGTGTCAGTGGTCGCTAGGAGCATCATGGCTCGTTTACAGATAGCAGCTTGCGGTAAACTGTTTAAAAAACGAGTAGACTAGGTAGAGACTTTGACAGAAGAACAATTGGAGTGCCTGGTTGGTGTATTATGGGATTTCTGTTATACGCAGTTAATTGACAAATATTTCTGGATGTTGCAAGTTCTCTTTTCCATATGAGGCACCAGGTTCTTTATATAGGCCGACTAATTATCGAAAACGGGGCCTGAGCGCAGGGTGACTAGCGCTCTGGTGCTTGGTAGTGCTTTCGGGTTCGAGTCTCGGTGTTGCCATGGATGTCTTTAGTGGTTAGGAATTTACTTTAACCGTATGTCCCCGTCTAATATGACTGTAGAGCGTTGGAAATAGGGCTGACAATCCTACTCCGTAAAAAATTTAAAAAAAAAACATCTACCGTGTCGAAATCTGTCATTAAGTTTTTGACCCACCATAGAGCTGTTGTGCCAATGAAGAAAAAGCATGCTGATACTTATGTCTAAGCTGACCAATACTATAGCCATTGCTAATATTTTCATCAATCTATCATTTTAAGAACTAATTAAATAAGATCGTTTTGGACCTACATGTTTCATTTTATCTTTCGTAAAATTAATTCTTTATTTTCTGCCTTGCATTAACAATGAATTAGATCAAGCCATTGTGAAATAGTCTTTAATTAAAAATGGCTCCGAACAATCAATTTAATATTTTAATCTCCATAAAACATTGAATTCAATATATCATTGTAAAAACCTTGACCTTGATGAAGTTTCTAATAGTTATGTTAATTAATTTGACCTAAATGCATTACACCATCTCTAAGTACGCGTTTATTTTGAAAGCTAGTTGATTTTCGGGTCGCTTAGTTAACCAACACTGCAAATATTGAAGCAATTTAATTCGTATAGTGTGGACAACTGAGCACGAGCATGATAGCACGCTTATGGCTTGCAATTTCTAATAACAAGAGTTTGTAGGGTATAATTTCCCCTATTAATTGCATCCAAGTTGCATCCGCCGTCTAATTGCATGCGTAGTGATGCAGATTAAAGTGAAGTTGTTCATTCGCATCTTATTAATTTCACCTTCGAAGGGTTTGGTAGTCGGCCGTGGCACTAGATTAATTTAAGATTTGATTGCTGTTCGACTGGGAACTGGTTAGACACTAGTTGTCGCACTGGTATAGCTCAGTGTCAGTGTCAGTGCTCGCTAGGAGCATCATGGTTAGCTAGGAGTTGGCGGTAAACTGCTCAAAAAACGAGTACACTAGGTAACGACTATGACAGAAGAACAATTTAAGTGCCTGGTTGACATATTACTCTA
Source organism: Caerostris darwini (assembly GCA_021605075.1). Lineage (NCBI taxonomy): Eukaryota > Metazoa > Arthropoda > Arachnida > Araneae > Araneidae > Caerostris > Caerostris darwini. The sequence goes on from BPLQ01003223.1 coordinate 514,982, forward strand.
ATAAGCAGTTAATTGATAATTATTTCTGGATGCTACCAGTTCCCTTTTGCATATTAGGCACCAGGTTCTTTATATAGGCCGACAAAGATATAGAAAAATGCTAGCCGCCAACTGAGCGGTGTAATAGGGAATAAAGGTAATATCGGAATGTTTTAGATGCAATAAAATTGATTGTTAGTCGGTTGTGGAGATTAATTAAGAATTTAATTTGACTCGCTAGGAACTAGTTAGACAGTAGTGTCACACTGGTGAAGCTCAGTGTCAGTGACCGCTAGGAGCGAGTAGGGCCATAGTTAGCTAACGGCGTGCTGTAAACTGCTTATAAAACGAGTAGACTAGGTGAAGACTATGACAGAAGAACACCTGGAGTGCCTTGTTGACGTATTAGAGGATTTTTCTAATATGCAATTAATTTACATTTATTTCTGGATGCTGCTAGTTCTCTTTTCTATAATATACTCCATGTTCTTTATACAAGCTGATTAATTATTGAAAACTGAAAATTCCTTAACCCGCTATTACACCACTGACTTGGCTAACTGCCAAGCCAGCGGTGTAATAGAGTATAAAGGTAATAGCGGAGGTGTTTTAGTTACAATATAATTGTTTTTTAGTCTGCAGTGGCTGATTAATTAAAAATTTGATTTCTAATCGGCTAGTAACTAGTTAGACAGTAGTTATCGCACTCGTATAGCTCAGTGTGAGTGTTCGCTAGGAGCATCATGGTTCCTTTACAGCTAGGATCTTGTGATAAACTGCTTAAAAAACGAGTAGATTAGGTAAAGATTTTCACAGGAGAAGAATCTGAGTGCCTGGCTGATATATATTACTAGATTTCTGCAATACGCAGTTCATTGACAATTATTACTAGATGGTGCTAGTTCTGTTTTTGATAATAGGCACGAGGTCCTTTATATAGGCCAACTAGTTATCGAAAACGGGGCCTGATGGCCGAGTGACTAGCGCTCTGGCCCTCAGTACCAGAGGTTTCGGGTTCGCGTTCGGGCTGTGCCATGGATATTTGTGGTGGTTCGGAATCTAATTTAAACAGTATGGCCCGGTCTAATATGATTGCAGAGCGTTGGGAGTAAGCCTGACAATCCTACTTCATAAAAAAAAAAAAAAAAACCACTTTTCCTGTTTCGGAATCTGTTAGTAAGCAGATGGCCTTCTAACCCACCATGGGGCTGTTGTGCCAACGAAGAGAAAAGATGGAGATATTTATGCCTCACCAACACTATAGCAATTGCTACTATTTTCATCAATCTATCATTTTAAGAACTCATTAAATAAGGTTCTTTTGAACGTATCTGTCTATCTTTCGTATAATTAATTTATTATATTGTCCCTTGCATTAACAATTAATTAGATCAAGTCAGTGTGAAATAGACTTTAATTAAAAATGGTTCCGAACAATGAATTTAATATTTTAATCTCCATAAATCATTCGATTCAATATATCTGAGTAAAAATCTCGACGTTTCGCCTTTGATGAAATTACTTACTAGTTATGATAATTAATTTGACCTAAATTGATTACACCATCTCTAATACTCGTTGATTTTGAAAGCCAGTTGATTTTCGAGTTGCTTAATTAATCAACACTGCGAATATGAGAGCACTTTAATTCGCATAGTGTGGCCAACTGAGCGCGAGCATGAAATCGCGTTTGTATCCTGCAATTTCTAATAACATCAGTTTGTAGGGTATAATTGCCCCTGTTAATTGCACCAAAGTTGCATCTTGCGTCTAATTGCATGCGCCGAGATGCAGATTAAACCGGAGTCATTCATACGCATCTTATTAATTTCACCTTTGAAGGGTTGCTTAGTCGGCCGTGGAGCTAGATTAATTTAAGATTTGATTGCTGTTCGGCTGGGAACAGATTAGATAGTAGTTGTCGCTCTCATATACCTCAGTGTCAGTGTCAGTGCTCGTTAGGAGCATCATGGTTAGCTAGGGACTTGGGTTACACTGCTTAAACAACGAGTAGACTAGGTAAAGACTATGATAGAAGAACAGTTGGAGTGCCTGGTTGACTTATTGCGGGATTTCTCTTATATGCAGTTAAGGGATAATTATTTCATGATACTACGTAGTTCTGTTTTTCATGTTACGGCCTGATAGTCAATTGGCTAATTCTTTGACCGTCGGTACCACAGGCTTCAGGTTCGAATCCTGGTGGTGGCAGGGATGTTTAAACTTTAAGTCTGGAGGGACATGGATGGAGGTTTTCTGGATGAATGGATGTTTTAAACTCTTAAACTCCTTTCAAAATATTCTTCGGATTTCTTTGTGAGGTAATGAAATGAACGCCCGACGCGTCAGTTGCAATAACTGCTTTTACAAAAGCGGAGACTTAACGACAAAGATCTCGACAATCAAGCTGCCTGGTAGGAGGTTTTCTGGGTTTCCTCTCGTACAGCACTCAGATGCTCTGATCTTACCCACCAAAAGTCCTCATAGAGAGCAATGTCTTCTTCACATCGCTTATCAGGTGGTTGTTGGTTGCGTACATATGTGGAACAAGAAGCCCACCAATCTTGAACAACAACAACAACAGCAACAAAAAGAATTGATTGCTGTTTCCCATGATGAACATCTGATTAATTCCTATCCGGCAGCCTAATTATCGAAGCAAAAAGTTTTCCATATATTGTTTATGCAATCTTTTCTTTTCTGAAGGCAGTGAATGTAACAGAATCCGCCAGCGGATTTGAACCTCAGCTCTCCTGCACGTTACCATTGGGTTAGAAGACGAGTACCTGAGTTCATTTGTTATCTGAATATCCGACCTGTTGGAGCTTAGTATGAAACCTAACCAGAGATGCCTATGCCGGTTGTTAATATACCGACATAGAAATGGGGCCGTTGGTCTACGTATACTCGTAGGACGGCCAAATGAATTAACATTAATAAAAAGCAATTAAAATAAATACTAGGACAAACAACTAATTTACTTTTACCCTTTAATGAATACGAATAAATACTATTACAATAAAATTTAGGATTTTTAATATTTGGCAGAATAAATAAAATAATAAAAGTTTTATAGAGAATGTTTATAGAGAAATGTTTACAGAGAAATGTTTACAGAGAAATGTTTACAGAGAAGTATTCATAATATTTCGCACGCATACCTCAATCGAAAATATTCCTTTGAGTGTGTGGGCAGTGGGGTACCAGTAGCCTCATATCCTTTTTACCAAAAAAAAAAAATGCTCACCGACAATTCCAAAGATGGACATAACTCTCCATTACCAATTATCCCTGGAGCCATTCTCGCAGCAAAAATTGTGCACCAGGCTCACGCACTATCGTAGATCGTTCGCTCTGCTTTCAACGGGTCTTCCTTTCTGCCCGCAAAAACTCCAAAAAAGGGATGGATCCCACCAAACCGACCGGTTCTTTTGGACCTGACCGTGTGACCGGGATGGGTTATCTAGCATTCCTGGATTCATACAAAAAATAAAGGAAATACCCCTTACCCTCACACAACAGTTTAATTACCAGTTACAACACCGGTGTCTCGGTGTCTATGCCGAGGATAGCTATAATAAATCTATAGGCCGGAAGATCCTTTCGTTGGGCTCATGGAGGTGCAAAGGAGGATGCCAACTGAGCTGCATGCTCTTCTGAATGCTTCGCGGCCTGATGGCCAATTGGTTAGCTCTTTGGCCTTTGGTACTTTAGGTTCGAAACCTCGCCAGAAGAAGCGACTGATGAGTTCAAAATGTAAGTTTTGGCGATATCACAATCGACAAGGAAATTCGTTCAAAAATATACAAAAGTGTATTAATCATTAACGGTGAATATTTTGAGAAATAATAAAAGCATTTTTAATGAAAAAAATTTGTTTCTGTTTATTGCTCCAGATATATAAATTGCATTCCTCGTTATGCATGCTTCCACATGCTAGAGGATCGAATCCTGGCGGCGGCATGGATGTTTGTGAGTGGTTTGGAATCCACGTTAAACTGTAGGTCCCAGTCTAATTAGCCTAAAGTGCGCACAAAATGACCGTAGAGCGACAAACCACACCAAACTTGCATGTCATTCTTGTTAATGTTCTTTCTAAAAAGATATAGTAATATGGTTAACGTTGAATCTGTTATTAAAAATCTGACAAACAACAAACTGGTGTGAAAAACAATAAAAAACGGAAATACAGATTTACAGAACAGTAAAGCAAATTGAAATTAGAAAACTTAACAAAGAAATAAACATTTGAATTTTGCAAATAAATAGATTATTTTGTTGTTTTCATACAAAAACCAAACGGATTTTTGTAAATTTGTTTATCAATATTTACTTTGCGTGAATAATTCAGCAAGTTACGACTTCAAACAAAATTCGGACGTAACATAAATATCCAAATACGTACTCTCTCCATTTCAAAGCAGCTCCAGTTTTATTTCGCGCAGACAAACCGCCCATTTGGCGCCGTCTGAGAGCTCCACTTCCGGTATTGCGTGTCACTTCCGTATTCGGATTTTCCTGTGCGCGTATTTTACTGATGACAAAAATCAGACATTTTTAAGATCATGAGTGGAAAAGTTATAAAATATCCCTCTGCAATGATGATATATAACTATTAATACATAGAAAATGATCTTTTTAGATAATAATTTAGAAATTAATTACAACTTTCTTATCGTATGAAGATAATTTCCTAATAAATAACAATGACAAACTGAAATCGCTTATATTTCAATGCACTATGTGGGATAATCGTTAACCAATCAATGCATTCGGGTTAGTTTAATAAATTTAATGTTTGACTTCAAAAGTAGGACAAAACATAGGGGTATGGGGGTCAATATTACTTAATTAGATTTCTAATTATAAGACGACCAAATAATACCGATTCCACTTCTAACCAAGTGTGACGGTTGGTCAAAAAAATTGACTCCTGAGTCAGATTCACAAACCCAACCCAACCAATGAATAAAATTCAATAAAAATAATTGATATATATATATATATATATATATATATAAAGTAGTTTTTGCATAACCAAGTATTTTTATTTAACAATTTTAAAGGCGTCGTATTTCTTCTTCTTCTTTGGCACAACAGCCCATGGTGGATCACGTGTGTCTGCCTGCTGGAAGATTTCGAGACAAGAAAGGTTTTCTTTTTACGGGATAGGGTTATCAACCCTACGCTCAACAGTCATATTAGACTGGGACCTAAAGGTTTAAAGTGGGATTCCGAACCACTACAAACATCATGGCAATGCCGGAACTGAAACCTTGTGACACCAAGAGTCCGGAATGCTAGTCACTCGACAATCAAGACCCGGTGTAGTATTTACACTTGTTTAAAAACATTAATTGTCCTCTAAATTTATTTACAAAAAAATACATATATTTGATAAAAATAACAATACCAAATGAACCCGCACTTAAGTAATATCGAATAGCTTAACACAAACAAAAGAAAATTGTCTATTTTAGGCACAAAGATGCTGTATTTGTTTTATGTTAAATGTTTCTTAATTCTTAATAACAGAACAGCTTCTTTCATTGTGGATCCAAGAGAGCTTTGTCGCTCTACGGTCATCTTGTGCTCTATTGTCTATTTTAGGCACAAAGATGCTGTATTTGTTTTATGTTAAATGTTTCTTAATTCTTAATAACAGAACAGCTTCTTTCATTTGTGGATCCAAGAGAGCTTTGTCGCTCTACGGTCATCTTGTGCTCTATTGTCTATTTTAGGCACAAAAGATGCTGTATTTGTTTTATGTTAAATGTTTCTTAATTCTTAATAACAGAACAGCTTCTTTCATTGTGGATCCAAGAGAGCTTTGTCGCTCTACGGTCATCTTGTGCTCCCGAGGGCTAAATAGACCGGGACCTATAGTTTAAAGTGGATTCCGAGCCACTACAAACTTCCATGGCACCGCCGGGACTCGAACCCTGTGGTACCGAGCTTCAGAGCTCTAGCCATTCGGCCAGCAGGACCCCTCCTCGTTGCTGAGAAAATTCTGTCAGCACTTACTTGCCACGCTACTAAGCAGTCGCTGTCTTTGCTACTGGTTGTATTATTGAAGAATACAATTGAATTGCCTCCTTAGAAATTAATTTTAACAGTAATTACCAGAATTTTGGAAAAATAAAAGAGTCGGGTGACAGATTTGTATACCGACTCCTTCAAAAATGCTCCCTCTGTTTCTAACTAGGAAAAATAAGTAGATCGTATATAATAATATTAAGCGCAAAAGACAGTGGCCAGTGGCTTGTTAGCAAAATGGCTAGCGCTGTTGCCTTTGGTACCTCAGCCTTCAGGTTCGAAATTGCACGGGTGCTGATTAGGGAGTAGAATCCAGTTTAAACTGTAAGTCCGGGTCTAATTAACTTTTCTTCAATGTCGCAACAGCTCTATGGAGGGCCAAAGCCATCTTGCCTACTGATAGATTTCGAAACATGAGATGTTTTTTTTTACGGGGTAGGGTTTTCAGCCCTATGACAAACCTGCGGCACCGAGAGCTAGTAAGACGCAATCTAACTATCTCTAATGTTCAAAAAAAAAAAAAAAAGTCGTAGCGCGATAAATTAAACCATACTATTGACAGTGGCCATCAGATTTGAAATTATCTGTATCCAAAGAAGATTCTTCCGACTACAGAGTGGGACAGGAAAGGAATTTCAAAATTTCAAACTCATCAAGATCTTTTAGTTTACCATCAAACCATAGCAGCTTAAGTTTAAAGATAGGAAAGGAATAAATAGAAAGGGATTTCGTTTTTCCAGAATTCTAGGAATTAGTGTTAAAATTCAACGTTAAGGAGGCAATTCAATTGTACACTTCAATAATACAAACTGCAGCAAAGACAATTCTACCTTACCAGCAAACTAAACACTGAGGCTTATAAAAATTGACCTGATGGCCGAGTGGCTAACGCTCGTGACACAGTCTTCGGGTTCAAGTTCGTAGTGGTTCGGAATCCATTTTAAACCATAGGTCACAGTCTCATACGGCTGTAGAGCGTAGGGTTGACAACTCTACCCCGTAAAAATAAAGCGAATCATTTGTCAATTCGAAAATTGTTTCGAAGTCTGCCAGTAAACAGATGGCTTTGATTCACCAAGGAGCTGCTACTCTAATAAAGAAGAAGAGGCGTAAAAAAAGCTATCTTAACCACAATGAAAGAAGATCTTATAGAAGCTATTCTATTATTTAGCTATTATTTTATTAACTGTACTCTATTTTTCCTTTTAAGGAACTGACAATACCTATATATATATACACTGGTGTCCAAAAGTTAAGCATAAATCGTAAAATGCGAAAAACATGGAGTAAATATTCGTAAAATTATTCCAAATTTCTTGTGGATATTAATTGGGTGAAGAAGAAACATTGGCTTTATGCAAAACTTTTCAGTCGACTACGTCTTGCGCAAAACCCTGCGTATGTCGGAACGCAGAGAAACCGATTCACGCAGCATAGGCAGTTCAGACAAGTTTCGTACAACTGCTGTGCGAAGGAACATTGTTAACCATCAAATAAGGTGAATGATGGCACAAAGACGCCAATTGGACATGTTTACGAAAGGAAGAATCGTTGGAATGCTGGAATCCGGACGATCACAAACCGAAGTGTCTCGAATTTTGAATGTGGACCAGTCTGTGATCTCAAGACTGTGGCAGAGGTTTCAAAGAACGGGTGATGTTACCCGACAACCAGTATCAGGTCAACCCCTAGCCAAGGCCATATATCTGGTAATAAGTGCCCGATGTCAGAGGGGCAGTACTGCCAGAGCACTGGGTTCGGCGCTCATAGTCGCCACAGGAATACGAATTTCGAGACAAACTGTTTACAGGAGACTCAATCATGCTGGCCTGTATGCCAGAAGACCGGCAGTTTGCATTCCCCTCACGTCTGCGCACAAACGCGCTCGTTTGAACTGGAGTTTGAAACATCAACATTGGAGTGTGGGCCAATGTGATGTTCAGTGACGAGTCCCGGTTTAGTCTGAGTAGTGATTCTCGTCGGGTAACGATATGGAGAGAACGTGGAACACGTTTTGAACCAAGAAACGTAACGGAAAGACATCATTTTCCATCAAGGAGAGTAATGGTATGGGCAGGCATCACGATGGACGGCCGCACAGGACTCCATTTCTTTGACACGAGGTCTGTGACTGGTCAAAGATACAGAGACGAAGTTCTTGAGCCTTATGTTCGCTTGTTTCGAGGGGCTGTTGGTCCTGACTTCATATTCATGGTTGATAATGCGCCATGTCAACGATCCGTGCTGGTTGATGACTTCCTTGAAACGAAAAACATCCAGCGCATGTCGTGGCCTGATTTAAATCCTATCGAGCATGTATGGGATAAGCTCGGGAGACAAATTGCAGCCCTTTCGCACCCACCAAGCTCCGTTACAGAACTGAAGAGAGCTCTCCAAGAAGCTTGGAACCGTTTGAGCCCACAACTCATTCATCATCTCATAGCAAGTATAGTAAATCGCTGTGAAGCGTGCCTGGCTGTCAGAGGTGACCACACGCCTTATTAAACTGCAGCATCAGTATTTTATTTAATATTTTCTTTCATTTTTTCTTTAAAGTGTGAACCCTTGCTATGCTCAGTTTTCTTTCAAACTGCTACTTTGGACAATAAAATTAATTATTATCACTCTTTTGATTTGCTTTCTTATTTTATAACTATTTTACACTCGCATATCACGTTTCCCGTTATTCTGATTTACAGTTCCTTCTTTATTCACATAATTATCAATTGTGCTTAACTTTTGGACACTTAAACTTTAAACATTTAACTTTTTTTGTGTATATATATATATATATGAGTGTGTGTGTTATCAGGATACATCGCTGGATGTATATTTGACTTGGATCCAATTATCCAAAAAGCAGAAATAACAGGGTTAATAATATCCTAAAGGTGCATATTCCTTGCTAATTCTAGTAATAAATTTAATATATTACTAATATAGCATCTCTGTACTTAAAATGGACAATTTACATTTGCTTATGTTAAGCTATTCTATAATACTTTGGTACTTGTTCATTTGGCATTGTTATTTTTTGCAGGATATCTGTGTTTTTTTATAAAAAAATTCATAGTATAAGATGTCTTATAAATTAGAGCAAATATTACACTTTAAAACCTGTAAAAAATAGTTTATTAACTCAAAAACTGTTTTTATAAATACATGAATTGAATAAAAGTTCTTTGTACTTTTTCACAAATTTTTTTATATTCATTAGTAAAGATAATAGTACTCAAATTACTGAAAGGAATCAGGAGTTCGGGAGCCAGTATAAAAAAATCTCCACATAAGTCAGCAATTTTTTGGCCAACTCCCTACTCTTGCCCTACACTACAATAGTGATTCAGAGTTTCCTACAATATTTTCTTCTTGTGGAAATTATGTTACATCCATCCCATTCTCTGAACTTGCTTCAACAGATAATCATTTGTTTAGAAGATTACAGAAACATTTGAAGTATTGAAATTGACACCAAGAGAAGAGGTCGAAATGAAGCTAGATTCTTGTTTGAAGACAAAACCAAATTAATTTTATGATCAAAACATCGTTAAACTATAGAGGAGGTACCAGAGGGAAGAATTCTGACTATACTAATGATTAAATAAATACTACTGTGCCCAAAAAGTAAGACCAGTGGTATTTCAATTTTTTTCTATTTTATGTTGTAGGCACTGTTCTTGGCATCTTTGTGAAATTCGATGTCAAAATATTCCTTAGTGCTTGAAGTTACGCTTGGTTTTGTGAGACGCTAAAACGGATTCCGGCGATTTTTGAAATGTCTAAATTCATTGAGCAAAGAACTTGCATTCAATTTGGTTTGCGGAAACGTATAGAGTGTTGCAGAAGGCATTCGGTGTGCTAATTTGTGAATGATTCTGTTTTTACTTTTGTGAAAGATATTTTCTCCTTTCTTCGTCTAATGCAACTTTTCAAAACGTATTTTTACATTGTACTACTGTGTCCAAAAAGTAAGACCAGTTTTCAATTAAAATTTCCCAGGCATATGGTATTTCAATTTTTTTTCTTTCTTATGTTGTTGGCACTGTCCTTGACATCTGTGTGAAATTTTACATCAAATATTCATTATTGCTTGAGTTAAGCTTGGTTTTGTGAGACGCTAAAACGGATTCCGGCGATTTTTGAAATGTCTCTTCAATCGACTCAAAACGGTGTCCCCGGAGTGGTCTTTTGAATTTAGGGAATAGCCAGAAGTAGCACGATACTAAATCAGGTGAATACGGTGGTTGTGGAACGATATGGGCTTCATTTTTGGTGAAAAAGTTACGAAGAATCAATGCAGAGTGAGCTGGCGCATTCAGTGTTTTCGGTACCAATCGAGATTTGACGCATTTCAGGCCCAAAACATCTTTTAAAATGGAATTTTGAAATTCCAACATCCTCAGCAAGGTCTCTTATTGTAAATCGACGGTTTACAAGCACCAAATCTTTAATTTTTTAGACGTGAGCTTTGTCGGTTGAGGTTGGTGGTCGACCAGAGCACTCTTCGTCTTCAACGCGTTTTCTGCTTTCTTGGAACTGTTTATACCACTTCTAAACATTTCTTTACGATATAGGAATGCTCACCGAATGCCTTCCACAACATTATATACGTTTCTGCAAACAAAATTTAACGCAAGTTCTTGCTCAATTAATTCAAACATTTCAAAAATACCGGAAACAGTTGTAGCATCTCCCAAAAACATCTTTAAAAATATAATTGCTTATATTTAAAAAAAAAAGACTAAAGTAAATTTAAAAAAAGCACCAATCACATTCCCTACGTGAATAAAGGAACTTAAGAAAAGGACCCAATTTAAAAATGTTAAAAAGGGGCAGGAAATGGAAAATTTAAAATTTAGATCCAAAAACAATTCGTACAATTAGGTGAAATAAAAATACAAAAAGGAAAAGTAGCGTTTAATACAACAACTTAAGAGCGAATGAACCACCTATGAACAAGAACCACGCAAGGATGTCAGTAATGCATGAACCTCTTAATGATGAGCAAGAACCACCTAGGGATGTCAATAATACAAGAATCCCTTAGTGATGAACAAGAACCACCTAGGGATGCCAGTAATACAAGGAGCCTTTAGTGACGAACAAGAACCACCTAGGGATGCCAGTAATACAAGAACACACTTAGTGATTAACAAGAACCACCCAGGGATGGCAGTATTGCAAGAACACACTTAGTGATGAACAAGAACCACCTAGGGATGTCAGTAATACAAGGAGCCCTTAGTGATGAACGAGAACCATCTAGGGATGTCAGTAACACAGAACCCCGTATTTATGTTAGTATCCGGCACTGAAAGACAAAACCTTCACTAAATGTATACAATTTTTATTTAAAACGTAAGTCTGTCTAGAGATACAAAATTCTAAATTCGTACACTTACCACTGTAAATGTACGAATTCCCAGAAAGATTCCCAGACAAAATTCCTGAGAAATTTAGCATAAAATATTGCAAGGTTTCACGCGAGTGATCTATGTTATTTATAAAATGTTCTCTCTTGCCTTTTTCTTAAAGGAACGTGAACTGAGCATCTCCAGAAAATCCCACTAATATATTTCCGGAAAAGACGACTCTTTCAAATCTCGTGTCAAAATTCTGGGAAAAAATATCCAACGTAAGGGAGGGGGATATTGAAATATTTTTGTTTATGTTTCAAAACGGGAAGATTCAATATCTTTTTCGTTTTGAAGGTTATGTTATTGTTTTTTTTAGATTATCCATTGCAACAATTATTTTAACGCCTTAAAAATATTTTTTTAAAACCATTTTGACTTTTAAATTTATTATTTATTATTAGAATAAAAATCATATTAAATTTTATAAGCATTGAAATAAAATTAATAAAATGACAGTAAGAAAATAAAATGGTGGAAGTAATTTAAAAAAAAGTACTGTACTTAAATATATGAGTTATTTTACAATTGAGCCCATTTCTTGATTGTTGGTATCTTGCTTGAAAGAGTAACGTATTGACATGCTTCATCAATATGATTACCGTTACTACGGACTTCAAGAATACATTGGAGAGTGTTGTTAACCATATCAACTACTTGCAAAAAGACAAAGGCAGAGGTAAGTATTTTGGATCCCTGCTCCATTGCAATTGCCATGTATAAATCTAACAATAAACGGAATTTATGAAGACATGTCAACTACACAATGATGAGTGCTAGTGTTTCTGTTATTAATAAGTCTAATATTGATAATTCTAATGTTAATAATTCTGCTCCTTTTATTGTTTGTTTGTAGTGGTTCAGAATCCATTTTAAACAGTAGGTCCCGGTTTAATAGGACTATAGAGCGTAGGGCTGACAACCTTACTCCTTACAAAGTAAACATCTCCTACCAGCAGGCATACGGCCTTAGCCCACCATAGGGCCGATGATGATGAATAAACGTAACATCGCGAAAAATACGAACTACTTTCAATTCTGAACTTATTAATGTAAATGATAAATATAAAAATATACCACAAGATATTAACTTAATGGTAATGTACTTAGGCCCTCTTCCCCCCAATTTTCTCCTAGAATGGTTTGTCCAACGACTTAATCAGATGGACATTTCAATGGAACATTGAGTATTACGCTTGCTGGAGAAAGGTTAAAGATGTTTCCTACGGATATTCACCATCATAAAGCTATTCCTCTATCTTAATCTTAAATAAGAGCTGCTTAAATCTTAGAGGCTTCTTAAGGACGTTCTTAAAGGATTTTCCTCGCAATACCTTTAATGAAGAAATAAGCCAGACTTTGTCCCTCAAAGGATTTAAGGATGCTGAAATTACTCATTTAACTCAGACTAAAATCAAGCAGCCACTAAGTATCTGGAAGTTAGTTATACCTGGTAAAGAGGCTAGTATAGACATCTTCAATTTAAATAGACTTATACATCTTTGCGTAAAAGTTGAAACTTTAATAAAAGGCCTACTGCGACACAGTGTTTCAGATGTAACATGTTTCATCATAGCTCATCTAATTGTAGTTTTAAGCCACTCTGTCTCAAATATGGAGAACAGCATTATCCTAAAGATTACAAAAAGCATCCTCCCCCCATAGAAAATATTATCGACCCTACTTGTATAAATTGTGGTAGAATTGGTCATCTTACTGTTAGGCATGGCTGTAAATTTCCAAAGCTTCGACTAAATTTTGCAAATACACAGTCCAGCCACATTAATGTGATCACTTGTCAAAAGCCAGAATAACCACCTTTGGCAGAGCGGACCACTGCGAAACGTGCAGGAAGAGACTCAATTAGGTTTCCGAAGGTGTTCACTGGGATGTCGAGTCATGCCGACTCCAGTGTCGTGGCCAGCTGCGCTAGATTAAGAGGTGGAGGATCCATGGCGCGAACAACTCGATCGAGATGGTCCCACAGATTCTCAATTGGGTTTAAATCCGGTGAGTTTGCTGGCCAGGGGAGTACGGTAAACTCTTCCTGGTGCCTTCCATTCTTCCATCCTTTTCCTTCCTTCCATCCTTTATATACACTTCACTGCAATGTGCTGCCACCTGCCTTTTGTGATTGGTTATTTCACGTTGACGTCGAAAGTAGGTGGTGGTCACATTAACGTGACTGGACTGGGTAATATCAATCTGAAAAATCTTCACTCAACTTCCAGCCTCCCGGCAAGTTACCCTAAATTTCAGTTTTGTTGAAGCTGGAGGAGCCTCCGAATAATCTCTTCATTTATGTCTGAGCTCAGAAATGAGTTTCAACCCTCATCCAGTGAAATTATTGCTGATATACTTACCAAAATTAAGGATTTTGTCTCCCTTTTTGCTAATTCAAATACTGGGATTGCCCAAAAGATTAAAAATACTTTTTAATACGCTTTTATTAGCTTCACCTGTATGTTTGTATGTATGTATGTTTGTATGTTTGTATGTAACTCACTTTTTGGGCTCGATTTTGGGACTGATGGCGCCATCTACTGGCGAGTCAGTCAACTGATCCGCGATCGAATTGCGCTCTTCCTATTGGCCGAAAATTTCGGTGTCTAAAAAGAGGCGGATCTCAAAGGCATAGGAGTGCGATCATGTCGAATTGCGCTCTTCCTATTGGCCGAAAATTTTGGTGGCTAAAAAGAGGCGGATCTCAAAGGCATAGGAGGGCGATCATGTCGAATTGCGCTCTTCCTATTGGCCGAAAATTTCGGTGGGTAAAAAGTATGTAAATTTAGCGGATAACCGGCCAAGTGGAAAACAAAGTAAAAACAATTATACTTTAAAAAAACTAAAAAAAAAAAAATATGCTTTTAGAGTTAATCAGACTAAAGTAAAAAATAAATTAATAGTTTAAAAAACTAAAAAATACGCTTTTAGAGTTAATCAATCTAAAAAGTAAAAAAATAATTGTTAACATAAGAATAAAATGACTGACGAGCGGTGGAATGTCACTGTTCTAAAAGCGTGGGGTGCTTTGTATGACATTTTTAAACTAACTCTGCATTTCGGAATGAAACTAGTGAGAAATTATAACGATTGATATCGAGCACCCCACGATTTTAGAACAGTGACATTCATTTTCTCGTCAGTCATTTTATTCTTATGTTAACATTTATTTTTTACTTTTTAGATTGATTAACTCTAAAAGCGTATTTTTTAGTTTTTTTAAACTATTAATTTATTCTGTTCTAATGCAGCTGGCAAACACTTAGACAATTGTCCTTGATGCCTTAAGGCAAACGCTGCACCGACGTTACTCACTTAGCACTACCCAGGAGATGCGTGTAGCTTGAAGATAAGCTACGGACGCGGGAGTAACATTATCCCGGAACGTTCCTGTTAGAATGGGACCTACGGTTTAAAGAGGATTCCGAATCACTACGAACATGTATTGCACCGCCGGGATTCGAACCTGAAACCTGTGGTACCAAACGCCAGAGCACTAGCCTCTCGGCCATTCAGGCCCCAGATTAAAAATACTAAATTCCTATTGATATAGTAAAATTTAGACCTTTATTAATTGTCATCCGCAAAATTCTGATTCCTTTTTATAACATTTTCCCTACAAATAAAAAAAAAATGCCTTATTACTGTGTGAGTATGTGTGCAATTTTACACATTTATTGTGTTATTTAACGAATTTGTTTAATTTTATTATATGACTGATGAATATTGATGTAATTCGATGCGCATGGCTTCAAAATAAGATGGGTTATCTCTAGTATTTCATTAAAAATCAGTAACAGCTATGTAAAATTGCGCCAGTTGCGCCAATTGGCGAGCATAAATCACAAAATCAAGTCAAGTGAAATCAATCCAATTGTTATGATCTTGAAATTACAAGTGTCATAAAATTTGTAATTTTCTATCTGCTATTGTTATTTAATGGTTTAGAAGAAAAATAAAGGCAATAAAATAAAAATAAAGGCAATGAAGGCTAATTCTGACAAGAATTTAACTAATAATAAATAGCCAGATGGTAAACTATATAAGAATTATGAATAACAATATTGAAAATAGCAAGTGTAAACTTTTCGGCTTGCGTTTATCTCCCTATAAGTCCAGATAATCAACAAAACACCTTCTTGAAAGAAAGCATCAAAAATGAAGTTTACAATTTATTTTTCAGGATTGGCGATTTCATGGGGTAAGTACGCATTTTAATTTTTTTCTTATTATTCCTCTGTTTAAAGATAAATAAATTTATATGCATAGAGTGGTAACAACTATTACGAAAATTTTCGTATTCATTAACTCTTGAGAACTGTTTAAAATTTTTTTTTGGTGAAACTATTTCTTATTTCATTGCTTTTACCAGCTTCGGTAAGCCTCGTGTGATACTTTGCGAGAAGTTTACACACTTCTGTAAAAAAATGGAAGCAAATTAGAATCTGAAATTTTTAGTAATCATTTTAGTACAATTTCAATAAGCATTTTTAATGGGATGTTAAGTGCATGACCAGAAATAATTCTATTAAAAATAGATGCATGCCAGGGATCACTTTTAAAAATGTTATATAGAAAAGGAACTGAGTAATTTAATTCTCATAATTGCATAGTTGACGAATTTTTAGTTGTACGTTAGCATTTCTGAAAATGCCCAAATCAGTCATTTTTAGTAAGCATTTTTAATGAAATGTACTTTTAAAAATGTTATAGAAAAGGAACTGACTAATTTAATCCTCATAATTGCTGGGTTCACAAATATTTAGTTGCGAGTTTGTAAGTTAGCGTTTATGAAAACTGCCAATTCAGAATTCTATACTCGCTTTTATAAGAACACGTAAATTGTTTGACGAATATAATATCGATCGAAAGATTGCACTTGTAGAGAAAAAAAAATACTTAGTATAAATTGTGAAACTTAATTTTCATGAAATTTTTGCAGTTTCAATTTTGAAATAACCTAAATTTGATATGCGTATGTGATCAGGGATTTTATTAAAATTGATTGATGATAGTTACAAGAAATAAGAAAGAAGCAAATGTAAATTTGTGGTATTTAATTTTAATAATTAGTTTAGTTGCTGATTTTGTAGCTGTATTGCTAAATTCTAATTTCTAAATGAGGAGCATCAAGCTTGCAATAACGGATTATTGATTGTTAATTATTAATTTAGATGACTGACCCTCCATAATAATGTGTATCTAAGTTATTATGAATTTCATATTAGACTATGATATATATTGTTAATATACGAGTTGAATATTTTGTTATCAAGTGTTAGTCCTGTTGACGAAGCTACACTTAGTCGCAAAAGTAAGTATACAACTCATAGCTTAAGTGAAAAAGCTCTAGTTCTCAAATAAATATAAGAAAAATATTATTTTGGAGAGTGTTGTTTATAGCTTCTGATTCAAGTCATAAAGTAATGAAAAATAAACCAAATCATTATATTTTAAAAAACTTTAAGAGTAATTTTGTTAACTACTAGTAGAAATTTAAATCACAAAAGTATATATGCACTCTGAATTTTTGACTTTTAAATAGGCTGAATGAAACGTCAAGTGATTTTTCGTATTTCAGTGATAATCTATTCTGCTACAAAGCTTGTAAGTTTGAGCTTTAAGTACATCAACAATTCACCAAGGGCTCCACGTGGAAAAGAAATATCAAAAGATCTAAATGAAGCAATAATAAAGCTCTATAAGGAAAGCAAGTCCCAAAGACAAATCGCTAAAATCATAGGCAAAAGTCCTGCAACAGTGCAAAAAATCATAGAAAAGTTCCAGGCTGAGGGAAATACTCTAAACAAGCCAAGAACAGGACGACCGCCCATTTTGACGGATCGAGAAAGGCATATTATTGTTGGAAAAGTGAAAAAAAATCCGACAATTAGCGCACCAAAATTGACAACTGATGTGAAAAACAATTTTGCGAAGTCATGCAATCCTAAAATAATTCGCCGTGTGTTACGAAAGGCAGGATACCATGGTCGAAATATGCGAAGAAAACCATTTGTTAGCAAAGTGAATCGCAAAAAGAGAATAGATTTTGCAAAAGAAAATGTAAAGCAGGACACAAATTTTTGGAATTCCGTGATTTTTTCGGATGAAAGTAAATTCAACATCCACGGGTCAGATGGACACCAAAAAGGCTGGAGGAAAGCAAATGCAGCTCTAGAACCAAAGAACATGAGAGGAACTGTAAAACACGGTGGTAATTCGATTATGGTTTGGGGTTGCATGGCAGCAACTGGAGTAGGAAATTTAGTTATAATCGACGGAATAATGAATCAATATAGCTATTTGAATATTTTAAAGAATAATATAAGCCAAAGTGCTTCTAAATTGGGACTCGATGGATCCTTCACTTTCCAACAAGATAATGATCCCAAACATACTGCTCGGGTTGTTCGGGAATGGCTGCTATATCACGTGCGAAAACAACTAAAAACCCCACCACAGTCACCTGATCTTAATCCCATTGAACACTTGTGGGATTATCTCGATCGCCAAATTAGAAAACAAGAGATCAAAGCTAAGAATGATCTAAAAACAGCCCTTTTGGAGGAGTGGCAGAAAATACCATCTTCCGTCACTCAAAATTTAGTAAAATCAGTGCCATCTAGATTGAGAGCTGTTATAAAGGCCAAAGGCTATCCAACAAATTACTAATTTGTTTGAAAAATTGTAAAATTTGCAATATTAATGTCTTTGTTTTTGTTTGCATGCTTACTTTTATGATGTAAATTACATCCTATTTTAAGTTAAGCTCATCTTGCTGATTAAATATTTGTATTTTTTAATTACTTTTCATTTTGTTATTAAGCTCGATTTAGCTGTAATCTAAATAAATCGTTAATTTGAAAATTAATATTGTAGGTATGTTTTTTTTTCATAGGACATCATCACATACACTCTGCGTACTTACTTTTGTGACTAAGTGTATTTGCCACTAAAATGTCAGGTTTCCAACAGTTGTAGCTTTACCTAGGGTGAATCATAAGAATTTTGTTACACGTCATAATTTGAAAAGAAAATCTACAAGAGTGGCATTTTGGGAGAGGTTTTGTATCCTCTTCCTCAAATGTTAGGGAAGTATTTTCCAGGACACCTTCTTAGAGTGGCAAAGACCGTAGAACTCTCTGTTCGAATACGTGAGCAAGGTGTCGAATCAAGTTCTTGTAATTCCAAAGATCTGCAAACTATTCAGCCTCAGTCCAATGTGTGATTGTCAAAAGGCTGCACTTATTAAAAAAAATAAAATTGCGTTTATTTCATTTTTGTGATAGTTATCCATCTCAAAAATGAAATCTATGAGCTGTTAGTATGAAAATTGTCGAATTGGAATTAATCTGATAATCCTTAAAAAACTAGAATAAATTGATTTATAATTGATATCTAACAATAAAAATATGACTAATATTTAAAGTGTGATTATCTAATACAGAAAGAATTTTGTATTTGGCGAAACTAAATGAAATTTTAACTATTTAACAAAAAATTTTAATGATTCTTTCACGATTAATACAAGATAAAGGACATATACAACATGGAGAATCTTGTATTTGGCGATATTAATTAAAATTGAAACTATTATCAAAAAATTGTGATGATTCTTCGTGATTAGTTCAAAATCATGGACATCTATTACATAAAGAATCTTGCATTTAGCAAAGCTAAATGAAATTTTAACTATTTAACAAAAAAATTGTGATCATTCTTTCGTGGTTAATACAAAATCATGGACATCTACGGCATAAATAATCTTATATTTGGCGAACTATATAAAATTTAACTATTTAACTAAAAATTGTGAGGATTCTTTCATGATTAATGCAAAATTGTGGACATCTACTGCATAAATAATCTTGTATTTAACGAAATTAAATAAAATTTAGTAATTTAACAAAAAATTGTGAGGATTAATACAAAATCATGGACATCTATTACGATATTTTAATGTAAAAAAATCTTGTATTTGACGAAACTAAAAGAAATTTTAACTATTTAACAAATTGTAAAGATTATTTCGTGATTATTACAAAATCACGGACATCTAATTCATAAGGAATCTTGTATTTGGCGAAACTAAATAATATTTTAATTATTTAACAAAAATTTGTAATGATTCTTCATGATTCTGGAAGGATGATCCAAGGATCAGCAAAATCCGAAGATAACTCGCTCCTGATTTTTAAGATCCGAGTAAATTCGTGATGATTCTTTCGGGATTAATACAAAATCATGGGCTCATCATCACCAAATCTACTACATAAAGAATCTAATTGTATCTAATCTAAACTTGTATTTGGCGAAACTAAATAAAATCTGAATTATTTAACAAAAAATTATGAGGATTAATACAAAATCTTGGATGTCTTAATTATTTCGTGATTAATACAAAATCATGGACATCTAATACATAAAGAACATTGTATTTGGCGAAACTAAATGAAATTTTAACTATTCAACTAACAAGTAATATTAAAAAAATTTTTTAATGTTAATTTCTACTTTTTTTCCACTCTATTGCAGTAAGTTCTTTAGAAATAATTTTCATTCATTTTTTAAAGTTTATCTGGCGCCATCTATTGGTAGATATAAGCAACTTAAATCTAACAAAAAACTAAAATTAATGAATTAAATTTAATGAATGAATGAATTAATATTTGAAAAAACTGCATTAACATCCAGTGTCATCCCTACAAGTTCCAAAAAAAAATGTATCTGAACTCGAGTGGATGAATAAAGAGTATTTTATGAACGATTGAAAATTTGAACAAGATATATACAGGGAGAGTGTGAGCTAATAGAAGGAATTGAAAAGTGATGATTCTTTCATGATTAATACAAAATCATGGACATCTACTACATAAAGAATCTTGCATTTGGTGAAACTAAATGAAGTTTTAGTTATTTAACAAAAAATAGTGATGATGATGATAGTATTAATATAAAATCATTGACATCTACTACATAAAGAATCTTAATTGTATCTAATCTAATCTTGTATTTGGTGAAACTAAATAAAATATGAATTCTTTAACAAAAAATTGTGAGGATTAATACAAAATCACGGACATCTTAATTACTTCGTGATTAATACAAAATCAGGAACATGTAATATATAAAAAATCTTGTATTTGGTGAAACTAAATAAAATTGTAGTTATTTAGCAAAAAAATCACGATTGTTCTTTCATGATTAATACAAAATCATGGACATCTATTACATAAAGAACCTTGTATTTGGGGAAAACTATATAAAATTTTAACAAATTAGGACGATTATTTCGTGATTAATACAAAATCATGGACATCTATTACATAAAGAACCTTGTATTTGAAACTATATAAAATTTTAACAAATTAGGACGATTATTTCGTGATTAATACAAAATCATGGACATCTATTGCATAAAGAACCTTGTATTTGGGGAAAACTAATGTTAAAAATTTTAACAAATTAGGACGATTATTTCGTGATTAATACAAAATCATGGACATCTATTACATAAAGAACCTTGTATTTGGGGAAAACTATATAAAATTTTAACAAATTAGGACGATTATTTCGTGATTAATACAAAATCATGGACATCTAATTCATAAAGAATCTTGTATTTGGCGAAACTAAATAAAATGTTAACTATTTAACAAAACATTTTGATAAATCTTTCATGATTAATACAAAATTATGGACATCTACTGCTTAAAGAACATTGTATTTAGCGAAATTAAATACATTTTTAACTATTTAACAAAAATTGTGATGATTCTTTCGGGATTAATACAAAATCATGGGCATCTACTACATAAAGAACATTGTATTTGGCGAAAATAAATAGAATTTTAACTACTTAACAAAGAATTGTGATGATTAATACAAAGTCATGGACGCATACTGTATAAAGAATCTTGTATTTGGCGAAACTAAATAGAATTTTAACTATTTAACAAAAATTGTGATGATTCTTTCGGGATTAATACAAAATCATGGGCATCTACTACATAAAGAACATTGTATTTGGCGAAAATAAATAAAATTTCAATTATTTAACATAAATCTGTGATGATTCTTCATGATTCTGGAAGGATAATCCAAGGATCAGCAAAATCCGAGGCTAACGCGCCCCTGATATTTAAGATCCAGCAGCAGGCTAACGCTCATCCGATCCGCCCCGTTCGCCGATCTTTCTCCCGCCGCCCCATCTTTGGCGCGCGTGTTCCCTGGCAGGCTGCGCCGTGTGCGCTGCGCCCCTTTCCCCGGAGCAGCCCCTGGACAACGATGGGAGGCAGTGCATGCGATTTTTTGTTCCAAGGGTGATGCTGTTCGGGGAGGTCGAGGGGCATCGCGAGAGATCAGAATGGTCAGTGATTAACCCCCTTTCATCTTCGCCGACCATCCCAAAGGTAGGTGCTCACTTTGCTATTATGAGGGATGGGTTCACCCACACTTGAATTCTGGCCGGGGGTGGTGTGGGTGGATTGGAATGTGTAGCGCCCACTTGTTTTGACAAGACGAGGGGGCTTGTTGGGAGTGAAGTGTGCGGGGGTTTTGCTTGGGTTATTGGCTGATGGCAGACGATATTTTAGAGAGTGGGTAGGTAGGCTATTTTTAGAAAAAGATGAGGTATTTTGGGAATGAAATCGTAGGAGGACTCTACAATTTCCAGTTATTAATTAGGATCAGATGGATTTCATCTGTTCCACATTATATTATTAAACATAGAAGATCTAATTTGTCTATTTTTAATAATCTTGTTTAAATAATTCGTGAGATGTAGCTATATAATAATTAATGTATTAATGATAAGCAATAAATATGATGTACATGATTGGGTATTATTCTTTGTAATGCTATTTGTTTCAGAATTGGGAAGTTTAATTTTCTAAATGATTTAATTAATATTCTAATTTTATTTATTTTTTTGCTATTTGTCTACAATAATTATATGAATTTATTTAAAATTTTTATTGCTATTAAATATTTGGAGAAAATAAATGTAATATAATGTAATCTAATGTAAAAATACATTTAACTTAAAGTTACATTTAACTGAATTGTTTTCCAAGCTTTGTTGCAATTTTTATATATTTTTTTCTATACAACTATGCAATATTTTCTTTCATAGATATATTAAAAATATTTCTTACCATAAAAAAGAAATTTTTTTTCAAATATATCATTTACATTTAAAGGATTGACTCTGTGGAATAGAACATGATTCCTTTAATAATTGATAATTTTGACTAAGGATAAACTTAGTTTTGTAAAAATATTAATTGCATCTTATTCATGTTCTGAAACTGTAATTATTTTCTTATTTTTTCGTCAAAACAAGTTAATTATTTTTCAGATTCTATTATTTTGGAATTTTAAAGCAAATGTCTTATCTTCTAACGATAAATTGTTACATTTTTTTTACATAATTTTTTTTTGTCTAAGCATATATAATATGTTATTCTATATATAATATGCTATTTATATAACAATTACATATAATATTCTATTATATATAATGCTACTTTATCTATAATGTTATTTTATGTACAATTTGCTATTCTACATATAATAAGAAATTTATACAACAATTACATATAATATGCTATTTATTTAGCAATTACATATAATATGCTATTTATTTAGCAATTACATATAATATGCTATTTATTTAGCAATTACATATAATATGCTATTTATTTAACAATTAAATATAATATGCTATTTATTTAACAATTAAATATAATATGCTATTGTATGCATAATATACTATTTATATAGTAATTACAGATGGTATTGTTTAACAGAATACCAAAAGAAATAAGTTTTAAAAAGTGAAATAATCTATTATTATTATTCTTTGTTAAAAAGCATGCACGAGAAATTGTAGAATAAAAACATGATTTTCTTCCAATTTTTGTTTTTTTAGATATTTCAGAAATTTAATTTAAAAGTACATTAAATGTACTATAATATAATTTGTTTTGCATTATAATTATATAAGTTTTGCTCATTGATTAGTACAATTAGTAGATAAAAAAAAACATATATTGTGTTTTTTATATATTTTGTATTCTAGATTATATTACTGGAAGTAATATAAAGGAATAAATTAAAAAAAACAATATATTCGTTTTTTAAAAATTTAATCTATACTGTTTAATAAAATAATTGCAATGTTCTATTGCGTAAAATGTCTCTAGGTTCTTTGATAGTTTTCAAAATGCCCATTGGTTAAGTATTTTTACTGACATTTTATTACCATGGGAACTAATTTTTATTTTATCTCTATTTTTTATATAATTCATCAAATATTTTCTCGTTGATTTTAATGTTAAATGTTTAGTTTTTTAGATTGTTATTAAAATCGAAATGCACTCCAAAAAATAAATTCATGTGATTTACTAGCAGAATGATAATTTTTATAATAAATACATATGAAAAAATTCACAAAAATATGATTGGATAAAAAAAGTCGCAATGTGCTGTGATATTAATTCTTATTTCGCTATGATATTAATTCTTATTTCGCTATTTGCAAATGTATGTATTATTTCTGTTAGGCGTTCTAATACACGAGGTTTTAGTACTTGATGGAAACCCCTCTTAAAACAATCATTAATCTCTAAGATAGCTAATTCATGGTAAATGTAGTGAGCACTATCTGATTCGAATCCTTGACTTCAAGGGGTACAGTTAGTATCAACCAACGAATTGGGCAGACTGTAGTAAATTTAACTGATGTTCAAATTCATTACTTGCCTGTTTAATAACGATGTATAGTAATGGAGATTTATGTGTTTTTCTATTTCATTCATCATTCAGTATTTTTTAAAAATAAATTTACTTTATATATACCAGCTATATACAATGTATAAAATTATTGTATTTTCTTTTAGGCTTTAAAAATAAAGTTGCTAGTAATAATGTTGTTAAAAAATAATTGCTTAATATATTGGTGACAGGTTAATTTGATATATTAGGCATGGAAAATTATGGAAAAATATCAAATAACATAATTTAATTGTTGTTTTGCAATATCATGCATTTGCTGTAACTCCCCACTGATACGGGAGATATGTAGCAAATTCAGCATTACTCGGGTGCATGCACTCAGAGATTCTTCCACTACATTCATTTTTGATGCCATCTTTATTTGAAACGAGCATTCATAGTAATAGCATTGGGAGTTATCTTACCCTTCTCTTCTAACCCAATGGACAGACTTTGCATGCAGTACCCATATCGTACCCATCCCTGGCGGAGACACGAGATTTTTTAATTCGCCTTGCTTTTTTTCAAATCGGTTTTCCCAAATGAGTTTTTCTACTGGATCTTTCAAAACTTCTGGTTCCTAAAGGGGTAATACTGCTCCCTATGGAAGAAACAATGGGGAAGGGATGATGGTAGCCTCTCGGGTCATTGAGGGGATAAATAAGGGAGTAGTTAAAAAATGTCCGTACATGTTTTACCTGTTGTATAACATTTTCCAGTATTTATTACACATAAAATATAAATTATAACCGATCAGTAAGACATCTATCGACAGTTCTCAACAAGCAAATAATTGTTCGGCAAGTCCAGTTTCAGCTGGATATCCACCAGTTACTAAGATCATATGTCGCAGAATATCAACCAATCAGAAATCAAAATGGGCAGTAGATCGATATTCTGATTGGCTGGCGCTCTGTAATATTCAGTTTCTGTATCTGGTGGAACTCCAGTTTTACAACAGCAAGAATATCTGCGCGGTATGACTTATAGATAATACAATACTATAAATAGGTGTAATGTTCATATGATATACAGAGTACATAACACACAACTTTAATTTACCTATTATGTAGAAATTGTATAAATTTATGAGCCCCAATAGTCATTCATTAAATAAACTATCATTCAACAATTGACCTTAGCACACATAGTAATTAATTTAAACTATGTGTTTTTTGTGTGTCGCAATTTTCTGTGCATAAGGGTTATTGCTATTGTGATTGATTCTTACAAATTTTTTTATAATTTCAAACTTCAAGGTAATTTATTTACGATATTTTTATTTATTATGTTTTAAGAATGTTGTAACGTCTCGGCCTATATTAGAAGTATAATAGCTTCAAGAAGAGGGCCACTTTCAGATTCATGAGAACACTTTAATTTTTATTTGCAAGGAGTATATATATATATATATATTATGCTATATACATACATATATATAGGACTCTATTTATTACAAATTATTTATAAAAAAAAAAAGAAAAATATAGAACTAAGTTCGATTTGCAAGTGCAGTTCACTCCAAAAACGGAGATTTTCAGAATTCTTGAGTCTACGACTACCCTTTTAAAAAAAAAATTAAGAGGGGCGTGGGTCAGCTTCCCTCACTTCTCATTGGAGTAGACATTTCTCAGCTCATGGTCGATCATCAATCAGGATGGAACAACTCATGGTGTAGTCCATATTCCATCTGTAGTTGTTTCGACCTGTGAAGATCGCACAAACAAGCGCTAATTTCATGAGGTCTCATTATCCATGACACTGATTATCTGCTGTCATATTTGAGGGACAGGTTGTTCTCATTAGTACAAAACACTTGCATGTAATATAATTATCCACAATATTGCTTATCTGCTGTCGAATTTGAGTGATATTTTGTTATGTATATTATGTAGTTGTTAAAGAATATACATTCCTATCATCTGGGAACGAAATGCTACAACTCTTCTCGTACGAAAAATGCTACAACGTAAGTTATAAAAGAAATAATTTTTTTTTCACTTTGTATGCTTCAAGTAGGTGAATTTCCAGGAGGTACTAAGTATTTTTTTCTGGAAAGGGGTTGAAAGGAGGTCTATGTATTTGATAAAACAAAACCTATTTTTATTGGCTGTATTTTTTCTTTTGTTTTCAAGAAACAAGTAAATTTGTAGTCTTAAACTGAAGTTGTTCAATACCTTCCTATTGATTTGCATCCTCTGTGTTATCGCAGTCTCAAATCGATGTTTTTTCCATTTTCTCTGTCGAAGATTTCTCCAGGGAGATAAGGGCACTTTAGCTCGTTTTATTTTCTGTGTTCTACTTCCAAACAAATAAAAATATATTTCCGATATATATATTTTTATTTCTGTATATTTTTATTATAAATTTATATAAGGAACTTAAAGGAATAGTTTTTTTTCAATAAGAAAATTTATATCTCTGTGGATCTGTGACACATGTTTATCATATTTGATATTAAATATGTCTTTTTTCATTACATTATTTCATTCCTTATCATAATCAAATTTTTTTCAATTCTTACTATTAGTTCACACTCTGCCTATATATATCTTGTTCACATTTTCAATCGTTCATAAAATACTTTTTATACATCTACTCCAGTTCAAATATATTTTTTTTGAACTTGTAGTGGATGACTCTTGATGTTAATGCAGTCTTTTCAAATATTAATTCATCTTTATTTAATTCATCATTTTTAGATTTAAGTTGCATGTCTCTAATAATAGAGGGCGCCAGATGTAAGATAAAAATTTCACTTTTATAGTGAAAAAAAAGTAGGAAGTGACTTATAAATTTGTTTTTTTAAATTACTTGTTTATATCTCAAGCACACCAAATTATCTAGCTAATGATGATTATGTTCTATCCATTTGTCTTTATTGATAGACACTATTTGAGTGTCAATGAAGGGAGCATTTATACTTAGTTTCATAGAGAATGAATAAGTATTATAGAATGGATAACAAGATAAGATATAACAATTTAACAAGTAATATAAAATTTTTTTTTTAAAGCTCAATTCCTATTTCTTTTCACTCTGTTGCAGAAAAGTCCTTTGCAAATGAAGTTGAAATTTTCCTCTTACATCTGGCGCCATCTATTATTGGATACAGGCAACTTAAATCAAAAATTAAAATTAATTAAATAAATTTAATTAATGAATTAATATTTGAAAAAACTGTATTAACATCAAGTGTCCTCCACTACAAGTTAAAAAAAATGCATTTGAACTTGAGTGGATGAATAAAAAGTATTTTATGAACGATTGAAAATTTGAACAGGATATATATAGGGAGAGTGTGAACTAATAGTAGGAATTGAAAAAAGGGAAAAATACTAAACACTGGATACAAGGGTGATTTACTTAAGATTTCAATTTTTAAAATAATTGAAACGAAATGTTATGTTGCTAATTTAAATGAGATGAAGCTGTAGAGTCCTTTTATTGGGTTCATAAGAAAATATCTTCGGTGTTTTCACCATATACTTAAATGGTGAAAATCGAAATTACTTTGTCAATCCAATAATATTTGTACAACCGAGTTTGTTTCCCATCGTGTAAAAATGTTTTGTTATTGGATTATAGAATCTAGACGGTTGAATATAATAACTAGTTTTCCAGGTTACTTTATATAGCGGGTCGATGAATTTCAGGCAAAGATCTTAATAAATTATTGAATTCCTCATGTACCAAGGAACACTTGTGATGATTCTAAGAACTTTATTATGAAAGAGTTGTGGAATTTTGTTTTGAACGTTTTCGTAGACCCCATCAATTATTTGTTGCAAGTGAATTTGTTTTATATTATTACGTGCATAAATGGTTTGTCCCTTGATGATAGGATTTAGATGATGGATCATGCTAATAACAAGATTTCCAGGTAACTTGATTATATAGGGGATCGATGGATTCGATGCAATGAACTTCGTAAATTATTGAATTACTGATGTGCCAAGGAATAATTGTAATGGTTCTAAAAACTTTGTTATGAAATATTTGCAGTTATTTTGTTTCGATTGTTTTCGTAGAGACCAAGTATTTGTTGTAAGCTAATTGGTTTTCTATTATTACGTGCATAAATGGTTTGTCCCTTGATGATAGGATTTAGATGATGGATCATGCTAATAACAAGATTTCCAGGTAATTTGATTATATAGGGGATCGATGGATTCGATGCAATGAACTTCGTAAATTATTGAATTACTGATGTGCCAAGGAATAATTGTAATGGTTCTAAAAACTTTGTTATGAAATATTTGCAGTTATTTTGTTTCGATTGTTTTCGTAGAGACCAAGTATTTGTTGTAAGCTAATTGGTTTTCTATTATTACGTGCATAAATGGTTTGTCCCTTGATGATAGGATTTAGATGATGGATCATGCTAATAACAAGATTTCAGGTAATTTGATTATATAGGGGATCGATGGATTCGATGCAATGAACTTCGTAAATTATTGAATTACTGATGTGCCAAGGAATAATTGTAATGGTTCTAAAAACTTTGTTATGAAATATTTGCAGTTATTTTGTTTCGATTGTTTTCGTAGAGACCAAGTATTTGTTGTAAGCTAATTGGTTTTCTATTATTACGTGCATAAATGGTTTGTCCCTTGATGATAGGATTTAGATTATTGATTATGCTAATAACTAGATTTTTAAGGTAACTTGATGATAGAATGGGAGGATTGATTCGATGCAAAGATCTTCGATACAGTCTATTGAATTCCTCATGTACCAAGGAACATTTGTGATGATTCTAAAAACTTTATTATGGAAGACTTGTAGCATTTTTTTTCGAATGTTTTCGTAGAGCCCATCAAGTATCTGTTGTAGACGAATTTGTTTTCCCTTATTACGTGCACAAATGGTTTGTTCCTTGATGACAGGATTTATATGATTGATTATGGTGATAACTAGATTTCCACATAACTTGATGATATAGAGGAATCGATGACAGGCTTCGATGTAAAAGTCTTTGTGAATTGTTGAATTCATGAATACTTGTGATAATTCTGAGAATTTTATTATAAAAAATTTGTATTTTGTTTAGATTTGCTGATCTACCCTCAATTGGGACTATATTCATGAAAATGGGGGCAGAGTGCCTGCTTACAGAAATGCTAGAAACGATTAGAAAGTGAAAATTTTCCAATGAGTAGGAGGATGAGTCAAATCGTGCTGCAAAATTTATCTTTGATGTATTTAACATCGTTTCTGTAAGTGATTTCGCTTCTAGAGTGAGTCTAAAGCATTTCATTTCGGAGATCCAGTCTATCTGTTCATCTTTCTATCGGTTCATCGCAAGTTTTTCTAGAGTAATCTTTCATGAAAATAACATGATTTTAATTTATAAAATTATTAAATTATATTATTATTAAAATAACATGTTTTTTATTTTTAAAGGTATCCTTTATTTAGCCAGTTTTTAAGGTTGCTTAAAAATTTTGTACGGTTAACTGTGACAAATTCTCATTTGCCCATGCCCAATCGACTGGCCATGGGAAAAATACATGTGGGAAGAGAAAAGGTGGAGTTTGCATCCTCCATTCTACTTCTCAAGTACAATTCAAAAACTTTCTGGCTTACAAATTAATCTTCTACTATAAACATCAGAACTTTCTGTTTCGTTTATCTAACGAATGTATTTGAAAGATCTAATCACTAATCTATACCGAGTATACTTAAGGCTATTTAACCTAGAGATGAAAAATTGTATATTCTTCTATTCAGATACATATTTTTCATAACTAGGTTAACCTTGTAATCAGTTTTTTTTTGCAGGATTTGAATGCAATAAGTATGTTTATGATTTTTATCTATTGATGAACTGAAGTATTAACTTAGTCATCATCTTAAAAATATGCAACCTCATCTCTTTCTTATGAACTTAAACATATTGTGTTGTTAGTATTTTACTTATTGATTATGATAGCCTTCAGTATGATGTTTTCAGTTTATTGAATGCAGTTTAATTTAATAATTAACTACTCAACGCTTTAATCTACTGTATATATCCTCTCCAATTCAAACAAACCTTCCAATTGTCTAATGCTTTAATCATCAATCATTATAAATGTGTTCTATTCCATGTAGTAACATATTAATAAACAGAAATGTGTTCTATTGCATTAGTTGAAACTATTAATTAAATATGACCTACTGTCTAAGGGTTTATCAAAATAAACTTGACCTACTGCATAAGGGTTAACCTCATCTCATTCTTTGTTACGTATATAGCTTTGTACACCCTTTGTATGGCCCCCTTCTATAATAGAATCTGCTACAAACTACATCACATCAGTGAAATTAAGTCAAATTCCTTCCATATTAATGATAATAATAATGATACATAATTCATTAAGTATCTCTATGTTTTTAACAAATCTTCTCGCATTTACTTAAGAATCATTACTCAAGATAGCATATGAGCGCCCATAAGAATCATTGTTGTTTCTATTAGTCCCTGGATGCATAAAGCATGCCATTATTCGGGTCGTTCTCTTGCTTTGCACGTATCGGCCAGCGAAGAATTCCCTCAACCCATATCTCCCAAGGAACTGTGCCGAGGGAAAAACAGCATCTGTTGCAAATCCATCATTTTAGACGAGTTCTTCTGCGAATGGGGTGCAAATAATTTATCAAGTCTCGTCTCCGCAGTGCTTCTCCGTTTTTGTTTCCGCTCAAGATTGCAGTTGGCGAATTATTGCATAGCCGAATAACAAATACGGCAGATGGTGCAACATTTACAAACTGGTGTAAAAAGGTAAGCCTTTCACACTAGTTTTATTATTATTATATGTAATGGTATTATAATTATATGTGTATCGTAATTTAATACCTATATACCATGAATTAAAAAACCGGGAAGGGATTATGGGAATTTTAGGAGGTTTCATAAAATAGCGGATTATAGACAAATTTAAGTTAATCACTTAAGCATATTAATTTTGTAAAAGTTATACATCTCAGAATAATGGAGAAATAATCATTAAATTAATCAATAATTGTTAAAGAAAACTTTTTGTTATAGAATATTTTATAAAATAGTATTTTTATAGAATGTTTTATTAAATCCTTTTTGTTATGCGATATTTTATAAACTAGGTTTTGTTCTAGAATGTTTATAAAATAGTTTTTGTTCTATAATGTTTTATAAAATAGTTTTTTGTTATAAAATATTTTATAGAATACTTTTTCGTTATAAAATATTTTATAGAATACTTTTTTTTCGTTATAAAATATTTTATAGAATACTTTTTCGTTATAAAATATTTTATAGAATACTTTTTTGTTATAAAATATTTTATAGAATACTTTTTTGTTATAAAATATTTTATAGAATACTTTTTTGTTATAAAATATTTTATAGAATACTTTTTGTTATAAAATATTTTATAGAATACTTTTTTGTTATAAAATATTTTATAGAATACTTTTCGTTATTTTTATAAAATATTTTATAGAATATTTTTTCGTTATAAAATATTTTATAGAATACTTTTTCGTTATAAAATATTTTTAGAATACTTTTTGTTATAAAAATATTTTATAGAATACTTTTTTGTTATAAAATATTTTATAGAAACTTTTGTTATAAAATATTTTATAGAATACTTTTTTGTTATTTTATAGAATATTTTATAGAACGCATTTTGTTATAGAATATTTTATAGAATACTTTTTTTGTTATAAAATATTTTATAGAATACTTTTTTGTTATAAAATATTTTATAGAATACTTTTTGTTATAAAATATTTTATAGAATACTTTTTTGTTATAGAATATTTTATAGAATGCATTTTGTTATAGAATATTTTATAGAATGCATTTTGTTATAGAATATTTTATAGAATGCATTTTGTTATAGAATATTTTATAGAATACTATTTTGTTATAGAATATTTTATAGAATGCATTTTGTTATAGAATATTTTATAGAACATATTTTGTTATAGAATATTTTATAGAATACTTTTTTTGTTATAAAATATTTTATAGAATACTTTTTTGTTATAAAATATTTTATAGAATACTTTTTGTTATAAAATATTTTTAATACTTTTTTTTTATAAAATATTTTATAGAATACTTTTTGTTATAAAATATTTTATAGAATACTTTTTGTTATAAAATATTTTATAGAATACTTTTTGTTATAAAATATTTTTATAAATACACTTTTTATTATAAAATATTTTATAACTTTTTTATAAAATATTTTATAGAATTTTTTTGTTATAAAATATTATAGAATATTTTTTTTGTTATAGAATATTTTATAAAATCCTTTTTGTTATAGAATATTTTATAAAATACCTTTTTGTTATAGAATATTTTATAAAATTTTGTTATATATTTTATAGAATTTCTTTTATAGAACTTTTATATAAATAATTTTGTTATTTATTTTATAGAATGCATTTTGTTATAAATAATAGAATATTTTGTTATAAAATATTTTATAAGAAGATTTTGTTATAGAATATTTTAAAGAACAATTTTGTTTAAATATTTTAAAACGATTTTTTTTTATAAAAATAGAAATTTTGTTTAGAATATTTCATAGAATATTTAGTTTATATTTTTTAATAATGCTATTATGCATTTTATATTTTAGAATTAAATTTTTTTAAATTTTATGAGAAGCATGTTTTTGTTATAGAATATTTTATTTTTTGTTATAGAGTTAGTTTTTCATATTTTGTTATGAAGTTTTTAAAAACATTTTGTTATAGAACTATTTAATAAATGCATTTCATTATAAATAAACGTTATAACACTAATGAGAAAAAAATGCTAATACGAAAGGCTAAATAATTCCAAAACCTTTAAAAGCCTTTTTAATAAAAAAAAAATGTTTTTTTCAGTTATCTTTTCTCAAGAATAAAAACATTTCTTGAAAACACTTTTAAAATAGAATATTTTTAAATCTTTTTCGTTCTTTCAGGTATTTATTTATTTTTATATATTTTAAAAAATCCTTATTGTTATAAATTTACAAATAATATTTTGTTATAGAATAATTTTACTAATATTGTTGTTTTTAATATAAATTGTTTGCTTTTATATTTTATTTATTTACATAAATTTGTTTGTTTTCAATTTCTATAAGAAAATTAAATAAAATAATTTCATATTAGTAAAAATATTTCTTACTGCACCAAAAAAAAAAAAAAAAACCGAAAACAGATTTTTCAAGAAAATATTTTAAACATATTTATATTTTTTAATAAATATAATTTAATATCTATTTATTTAAATTTTATACAACCTGTTTTTGCCCAGCTTATTATTTTTTTACTGCTGTCTTAGTTTCTTTTTACACTGTTTTTTAGCAAATTAATATAATATAGAACTAAAATAATAAATATTTTAGTTGAAATAATTTCTATAAAAATGAGATAAATATTTCTACTAATATGAAATTATTTTTAACTTTCCTAAAAAAAAAAAAAAAAAACAGATTTTTATCAAGAACAAAAAATTTTTTTTAAAAACATAGTTCTTTTTTAATTTTTATATATAATATTAATATATATTTATTTCAATGCTGCCCCTAATTTTACTAATATTGTTGCATTTTACTTAAAT
Organism: Caerostris darwini; assembly: GCA_021605075.1. Classification (NCBI taxonomy): domain Eukaryota; kingdom Metazoa; phylum Arthropoda; class Arachnida; order Araneae; family Araneidae; genus Caerostris; species Caerostris darwini. The sequence continues at coordinate 548,786 of BPLQ01003223.1, forward strand.
TGTTTGCTTTCTATATTTTATTTATTTAACAAATTGTTTTAGATTTCCAATTTCTGTAAGAAAATTAGATAAAATAGTTTCATATTAGTAGAAATATTTAACTTAACGCACTTTAGAAAAAAAAAAAAACGCAACAGATTTTTATAAAATTTTTTTTAAACATAATTGTTTAATAATGTAATATAATTTAATATATATTTATTTAATATGCGTTTTACTTAAATTGCTTTCTATATTTTATTTATGTATTTAAAAAATTGTTTCAGTTTTTACAATTTCTACAAGAAAATTAGATAAAATGATTTCATATTTATAGAAATATTTAACTTGTTGCACATGAGATTATAAAAAAAACCCGACAGATTTTTGGAGAAATTTTTTTAAACGTATTTATTTGATATAATTTATTATATATTTATTTAATATATATTTAATAATATAATTTATTTAATATAATATAATTTAATATATTTATTTAATATGCGTTTTGCTTAAATTGTTTGATTTCAATATTTTAATTATTTAACAAATTGTTCTATTAAAATTTCTATATGAAAATTAGATAAAATAATTTCCTATTAGAAGAAATACTTAACTTGCTGAACTAGAGATTAAAAAAACCAATGTACAGATTTTTATGGGAATTTTTTTTTAAACATATTTATTTAATATATATTTAATAGTGTAATTTATTTAATATATATTTAATAGGGTAATTTATTTAATATATATTTAATAGGGTAAGTTATTTAATATATATTTAATAGTGTAATTTATTTAATATATATTTAATAGTGTAATTTATTTAATATACATTTTGATGAAATTGTTTGCTTTCTATATTTTATTTATTTAACAATTTTTTTTTTAGTTTTTCCGATTTCTATAAGGAAATTAGATATAATTTCATATTAGTAGAAATATTTAACTCACTGCACATGAGATAAAAAAAAAATCAAGCAATAGATTTTTATAGAAATTTTTTTTGAAAATATTTATTTAATAATTTAATATATTTTTAGTTAATATACATTCTGTTTAAATTGTTTGCTTTCTATATTTTATTTATTTAACATCTTAATATAATTTAGAATATATATTTTAGTTTTCCTATTTCTATATGAAAATTAGATAAAATAATTTCGTATTAGTAGAAATATTTAACATACTGCTCTTGAAATAAAAAAAAAAAAAAAAAACAAATTTTTGTAGAATTTTTAAAAAATATTTTTTTAAATAGATAATTAATAATGTAATTAATATAATATAATATAATTTAATATATATTTATTTAATATATATTTTGCTTAAATTATTTGCTCTCTGTATTATATTTATTTAACAAATTAATATAATTTAGAATATATATTTTAGTTTTCCTATTTCTATATGAAAATTAGATAAACTAGTTTCATATTAATAGAAATATTTAACTCATTGCATGTGTGATTAAAAAAAAATAAGCAACAGATTTTTATCGAAAAATATTTCTAAATATTTATTAAATATATATTTAATAATGCGATTTATTTAATATAATATAATTTAATATATATTTATTTAATATGTTTAAATTGTTTGCTTTCTATATTATATTTATTTAATTAATATAATATAGTATAATTAATTAGAATTTTAGTTTTCCAATTTCTGTTAGAAAATTAGATAAAATAGTTTCATATTAGTAGATATATCTAACTTACTACACATAAGATTTAAACAAGCAGCTATTTTTATAGAATTTTTTTTTAAGCATATTTATTTAATATATTTAAAAAGTAAATAATATATAATTGTTCTATGCTTAAAAAATATTAAAGAATAAAAAAATTTGCTTTAATCAAACTATAAACGTAACGAAAAATATTAAAGATTTTTTTTTGTTGTATTTAATTCATACAATAAAATAAATGGAAAAAGATAACAAATATAAATAATAACATCCAGTTTATTCATTTTTAATGTAAAACTTTTTATTTTCTAAGAAACAAAGCTTGTTAATTTTTGAAAAATAAGCGCTGTTGGCATTTTGCCACACTGAATCTCAGAATAATTATGGAATTTCTAAGAAAAATCCTGTTAAAAATGAAAGGAATATATTGTCTGTACTTTTCTAATTGTGAAACAGTTTTAAGAAAAATCGTACACAATTTATTCAAATGAAATTAAACACTCGCTTTAGATTATTGGATAGAATTCGAAATGATATATTATCTTTCGTTTTAGGCGGTAAAGTTTTAGTTATTTTTAAGAATGTTGATCGTTAAGAATTTAATCGCATCAAAATTTAATCAAAAGTTTATCTGCTTTTCAGAATTTAATTCAATTTTTGAGATGGAATTCAGGAGTGAGTTTTTTTTAATATCAGCAAAAACAAATGAAAAGCTTTTAGTTTATTTGCGTTTATTTTTTATAATATTTTTAATTTTATTTTATATTTTAGAATTAAAAATTTGTTTCGATAGCTTTTATTAAAATTTATTATCTTTAAGATTTGTTTGAAGAATTAGACAAAGAAGCATTTTTGAAGCACAAAAAAGTCACAAAATGAATATTTAACGTGTATGTGTGCGTGTATATGTATATATATATATATGGAAAATTTTCGATTTCAATTTTACGTTTGTTTAATTTGAGATAAAATGTATTTAAAAGATACATAATATTGTTTGTTTAAAGTTCATTGTGCTGTTATAGCTTTGTGGTGTGTAGCTGGATTGTAACTGTACTTGGTTGGATTGAGACATCAGACACAAGTTTGAGAATTCACATCACACACATATAATTAGAGAAATACAATATTTAGCACCTTTAAAAATATAATTATAGATTCTTGGGAGTATTCCACTTCTAAGCCGAAAACCCGATATTCGGGTTTGCGCAGGGTGCGCGAAATATATTTCCTCTTCGGGTGACAGTCAGTAGGCCAACTGATCATTTCTCCTGAACGCCACAGAAGGCGCTCTCGCCAATGCGTAGGAGGAAGCAGGGTTAGAGCATTAAAAAATTTAATCTAAAATAAAAACTATTGATATAAATTGCAAAACAAACAAAATTTTTTTTGTAATTAAATATACATATTTTATGTCATGCTCTAATTTCCTTACAATTTTTAAAAAAAATATCTATTGATAAATTTTGATGTTGCAAATATTATAGCCTTTAATATTATACAAGGACTATATATAATTTTCGCATTCATAATAATATGCATAATAAAAAATGCTAAATCGTAATAATTTCGCATTTATAATACTATGCATTAATTCATAATAATAATTTCGCATTCATAATAATATGCACTAATAATAATTGCTCATAATTTTCTTACTCTTACATATTTCATTCTTAATTTTGTACATAATACAAAAATTATCAAAATTGAAAATAAATAAATTGCCAATGAATCATTTGATCGATAATCAATGCCAATTAATCTATTGATCATTGACAAAATAAAATAAACCTCGCCATTCATAAAAGAAAAACATCTTAATGGGATTAAGATACATTAAAATAATCAATAACCCCCAACCCATATTTTTTGGTAAATCAATAACCCTTCAATCTTATCTTGATATATAAATTACAGTGTAGTGATAAATATTAAAAAAAATATTGGTGATTTAATAGCGAATGAATCATTTCCGAAGAACAAGCAATCATTGAGGAATGAGAAGTTAATAGATTAGAAAATAAAATGAATAAAAAAAAATTACAATTTTTTCCAAAACAAATCTTTCATTCATCGATTATCTGACGTTGAAATGGATTCTTTGAAAGAAGCAAAATTATTGGGAAGAAATTAATTTGAAACATTGGGATTAATGAAAGAGAATAATCGCTTATAACAATTTATTGATAAAAAATTGATTACTAGTGGTACACAATTAAATGAAATTGAATAATTAAAAAATTTACAATTAAATGGAATTGGTTACTAATGTAGTGTGACTAATCCTCAGTGTCCTGCAGCGCGGACGGACAGCCATGAGTAGTCTACTCGTGCATGGAGGAAAGGGCAACTTCAGGTGTGATGGAACATCAGTAGGTAGAAGTGAGACTTGAATCGAAATCACTGAAGAAGGAGGATAAGGTCTTCCTGGAGGACGTTTTACGGAGAACTATCCCACATTTGCGTATCGTATGTGAGATAATCCAGAAAATTCCCACCAGATAGTCCGACTCACGAAGCAAGATGCTGACCATCACAAACGCCATCGAGTCTTCTTGTTCTTTGAAACGGTGCCTATAACAAAGCTCCAGCGGAATGAAGACCCAACTCTAATGCTCACCAGCGACGCACTTCGCCACTAAGCCACGAGTCGGGTACTGATGTAATTCAAACCCGACTCGTGGCCAGTGGTAACATGTGCTTGAATCCGGTGGTGGCATTAATAGCAGCCTTTGCTTTAAGAAAGGAAGAGACTTAGTGGTTATTGCATGAATTGTATGTATTATGTGTAGAGAATTGTGATAATGTTTCACATCAATAGCTTGGCTGGCAGGTGGGCTTTTTTTAGACTTTACATGCAAATGTGGATCAATTACACCGTAAAGTTCACTAAGAAGGCTATTCGGCGCATACATAAGGGGAACACGAAGCCTACCAATGTTAAAAAAATGTAGTAAAAAACCCATTTCGTAATGGTAACGTGTGCTTGATGACTTGTAAGATGGACAATCTACAGGCAGTGAATGTATCAACCACATTATATGGAGCATATGGAACAGGAGGCCTACATAACTCTAGGTTCGAGGGGATTATATAGTTCTACATATGGGGGCGATGTGTGGAGAAGAAAAAGAGGCATGCTAGGTAACGTTAAATCTGCTACATATCTGTAGCTTAACTGATAGGTAGCTGACCTTAGGTTAAAATCTTTATTCTTCATTTTCTTAATAAAAAAAAGATGCAACATTTTTTACAGACGTAAGTATTTAATTATTACCACTAAAAGTTTAAATGAACCTTTAATAAACGAGTGTTGCAGGTCGATTTTAATCATCAGATACGTTAAACAAGTAGCATATAAAAAGGTTAAATTTGCATCTGCTTTTTATTACGCATTTAATTGCTTTGAAGTAATGCGGCACGAATTTTGCCATCAGCATGATATATTAGCCAGGCGTTGATCAATTTCTGCATACACTTTTTTTCCCCCGTCGAAATATACGTAGATTTTCCAACATTAATGTCCGAAATTTCCATAAGTACGACGTTTAAGTGGGAGCATTTGACAAGGCTTTGTTTAACATGATGAATAATGGATTTCATATCCATTTTCTCCTTAATAATTCCCGGTTAAAGACAGATGCTTCTTTAAAGTAATTTTTAAGCGATAAATATTTATGATTTATTCGCCAGTTCTTCGCCAAAGTTTTAACCAAAGTATGCGAATTTAAGAAATAAAATTTTTTTTCTATCTCATGATATATGGTTTTGTTTATTTCTTTGGGATTGATTATTTCGTTTTAATGACCGTTTGATTTTTCACATGGTATATTTAAGGTTATAGGTTTATAGCTTTAGCTATGGTTGTTATTTAATATTTTATTTTTATGTGAATAATGAATAGAAGATGCATTCAATTTTATGAAAAACCAATTTTCGTGTTGTAATAGTCTATATTCGTTTAGTTTTTGTGTTTATTATAAAGAGAAGAACAGCCAAGAAAATGAAATAAAGTTAATCATTCGTAAACACTCTTTTGATAGAGAAATGTGTATTTTTTTAAAAATGAATCTTTTTAAAAGAGAACAACCCAAGCTTATAAAGTGTAGTTTTTAAAGTATAGCAAAAACGAATCTGAAATGAATCTCTTTTAAAAGAGAAGAATAGCCAAGAAAATAAAATGTAATTAATCATTTAATCATTCATAAAACTTTTTCGATAAGGAAATATGTATTTTTTTAAAAATGAGTCATTTTAAAAGAGAAAAATACCAAAACAAATAAAATGTAATTTTTTTAAAGTATAGCAAAAACGAATCTGAGATCAATATCTTTTAAAAGAGAAACTGATTCCCACTGAGTTTGTACCGAGTGCATATATAAGATAACAAATAAAACTAGCATTTCGAAAACACATTAACTAAGTTTAAAGTTGAAGGCAGTTTATGCTATAATTTTAATATGAATAAAGTTAATCATTCTTGTTATTTGAAATATGAAGGAATTGTGATTTTTTTCAAAGTAAAAAAAAAAAGGAGGGGGGAGGGTTCAAATGAATCCCACAAAGTTTGTACTCAGTATATTGTGGCATACATGACTAGTTATTCGTAAACGTGTTAACTAAATTTAACAATTTATACAACATATTTTAACTTTAACAGAATACAGTTTATGTTATTTTAAAATAAACTTAATCATGAATGTTATTTAAAATATGATTTACTTTTTATAAAAAAAAAATCAAATTAGTCTCACTGAGTTTGTACTTTGTAGAATGTAACACATAAAATCATCTATTTGAAAACGTGATAACTAAATTCAAAATTGTGTACATACTCCAAGTTTTGTTTAACGAAGCAATTCATTATCTGTTGTCACAATTATTCATTAAAAACAAAATAAATATTCGAAATTTAAAAAGGAATGTTTAACCACTTCAAAGAAGAAAAGAAAATCTAAAACAAAATCACCAAAATTAAATACCACCCCCATTATACACCCACGCTTTTAAGTCAAATGCAATCCTGTTTTTTTTCTACCGAAACTGCTCAGAATCTGGGAAAGAAAAAAAAACTCAAGTGTAAATTTACCTTTTCTTAGCTGAGCGAGCGATTTTCTAATCGAAAGGAAATTTCATTTAAGCCCCGAAAAGTGTTAGTCCTTTTAACAACAAAAGAAATGTACTCCCTGAATTACATTTGTTTGACTTGTATGGGAAATCTGTTCGAGTGTTTTTTCTTTTATTTCATTTATAAATCAAACAAGAAAGAATGTTTTGTTATGAGGTTGTGATGAAATGCAATTAAGGCGTAAGAATTTTAGCTTCAAGAGGGGAAATTATGGTGATTTATTCATTAATGCGCTTCTGACTTGTTGATTCAGAAATTTCATTCTTCATTTAATAAGCATTGCCAAAAATAAGTTTTTCAGAAGTTATAAGTCAATCTAATTATGCAGCCTTTTAGGGTTAGTTAGATAAATAGAATTTTGAGAATGGTTTAAATTGCTTGTAATACATAAAAATCCTTTATGGATAGTATCAATTATTTTGTAACTATTATGGGATATACACATATGTATGAAAAACATATATATAATAACTACTCACTAGTGAAAAAAAAGGCGACAGAAATAATTTATTGTTGTAAAAAATCATTATTCACTTTTATAGATATAATAAGAATGTATAGAAAAAAGGAATCTTTTTAAAAAAGAAGCATACCTAAGCAAATAAAATAAAGGTAATCATTAAACATTTTTTTAAAGGGAAATATATATTCTTTTAAAAATGAATGTCTTTTAAAAGAGAAGAATACGAAGCAAATCAAATATTTTTTAAAGTATAGCAAAAATGAATCTGAAATGAATCTCTATTAAAAGAGAAGAATAGCCAACCAAATAAAATGCAATTTTTTAAAGTATAGCAAAAACGAATCTGAAAATCTTTTTAAAACAGAACAACTGAGCAAATAAAATACAATTTTTATTCACTTGATTGTTAATTCTTTTGTTAAAAGAATTAGAAACAATGAGATTATATTTGAAGAACATTAATATCTTTTTCTCTTTTTCAGTGGTCCTTTTTAGAATAATCGCTATCATTGACTTAAATTGAGTGATTTTAATTATATGAATGACAATGTTATTCATTAAATTATTGACTTTAATTTAATGATTGCTTTTTAATACAGTCGTTATGATTGACCTTTTTAATTTAACAAGTGCTTTTTAATATAGAATATCATTGGTCTTTTAATTTAATGAATGCTTTTTAATATAGTCGTTATCATTGACCTTTTAATGAAGGCTTTTAAATATAATCGTTATCATTGACCTTTTAATTTAAGGAATGCTTTTAAATATAGTGGTTATCATTGAACTTTTTCAATTTAATGAGTGCTTTTTAAAGATTGCTTTTTAATATAGTCATTATCATTGACATTTTTAATTTAATGAGGGCTTTTTAAGAGAGTCGTTATCTTTGATTCTTTTAAAAAATTTAATGAGTGCTTTTTAAAGATTGCTTTTTAATGCAGTCGTTTTCATTGACCTTTTTAATTTAATGAGAGCTTTTTAATACAGTCGTTATCATTAAACTTTTCAATTTAATGAATGCTTTTTTATGCAATCATTATCACTAGTCTTTTAATTTAATGAGTGCTTTTTTTATCAGTCGTTATCATAGAACTTTATAATTTAATTTGTGCTTTTTAATATAGAATACCATTGATCTTTTTAATTTATGACTGTTTTTAAAATAATTATTATCAGTAATCCTATGCATCTTTAGATCTTTAAATGAAATTATAATAATTTATTAGTTTTAATTTAAAATAAATAAAATTAATCATTCATGCTATTTAAAATACGAAGGATTTGTACTTTTTTTTAAACCAAAAAGGCAAATGAGTCCCAATGAGTTTATAGTAAGTAGCATGTAACACACAAAATTATATATTTGAAAACGTGTTAACTAAATTCAAAATAGTGTACATACTCCAAGTTTTACTTAATGAAGCAATTCATGATCTATTGACACAATTATTCCTTATAAACAAAATGAAAGCTAGAGCTTTAAAAAAGAATGTTTAACCACTTCAAAGAAGAAAAGAAATTCTGAAACAAAAACCCAAAAATTAAATGCCACTCACATTTTCCACCCACGCTTTTAAGTTAAATGCAATCCTGTTTTTTTTTCATACCGAAATCTGCTCAGAATCTGGGAAGAAAAAAAAATGAAGTGCAAATTTACCTTCTGTTAGCTGAGCGAGCGATTTTCTAATCGAAAGGAAATTTCATTTAAGCCCCGAAAGTGTTAGGCCTTTTAACAAACAAAAGAAATGTACTCCCTGAATTACATTTGTTTACTTGTATGGGAAATAAGTTCGAGTATTTATTTTCTTATTTCATTTGTAAATCAAACAAGAAAGAATGTTTTGTTATGAGGTTGTGATGAAATGCAATTAAGTCGTAAGATTTTTAGCTTCAAGAGGGGAAATTATGGTGATTTATTCATTAACGCGTTTTTGTCTTGTTGATTCAGAAATTTCATTCTTCATTTAATAAGCATTGCCAAAAATAAGTTTTTCAGAAGTTATAAGTCAATCTAATTATGCAGCTTTTTAGGGTTAGTTAGATAACTAGAATTTTAAGAGGGGTTTAGATGGCTTGTAATACATAAAATTCTTTTATGAAAATTATCAGTTATTTTGTAACTATTATGGGATATACATATATGTGTGAAAATCATATATATAATAACTTACTAGTGAAAAAAATGTCGGCAGAAATAATTTATTGTAAAATATCATTATTCACTTTTATAGATATAATGCTAAGAATGTATAGAAAAAAATAAATCTTTTTAAAAAAGAAGCATACCTAAGAATATAAAATAAAGGTAATCATTTAAAAAACTTTTTTTGAAAGGGAAATATGTTTTCTTTTAAAAATGAATGTCTTTTAAAAGAGAAGAATACCTAAGTAAATCAAATATTCTTCAAATATAGCAAAAAAGAATCTGAAATGAATCTCTTTTAAAAGAGAATAGCCAAGCAAATAAAATTCATTTTTTGAAGCGCATAAAAAACAAATCTGAAAATCTTTCAAAAAAAAAAGAACAACAGAACAAATAAAATATAATTTTTATTCACTTGGTTTTTAATTCTTTTGTTAAAAAAATTAGAAGCAATGAAATTATGTTTGAAGAATATAAATACCTTTTTATCTCCTATTTTTCGGTGGTACTTTTTGACATGATCGTTATCATTGACTTAAATTGAATGATTTTAATTTTATGAATAACAATGCTATTAATTTTATTATTGACTTTAATTTAATAAGTGCTTTTTAATACAGTCGTTGTCATTGACCTTTTTAATTTAATAAGTGCTTTTTAATATAGAATATCATTGACCTTTTAATTTAATGAATACTTTTTAATATAGTCGTTATCATTGACCTTTTAATGAAGGCTTTTAAATATAATCGTTATCATTGACCTTTTAATTTAATGAATGCCATTTAATGTAGTCGTTATCACTGACCTTTTTAATTTAACGAGTGTTCTTTAATACAATCATTATCATTGATCTTTTTTTATTTAATAAGTGCTTATTTATAAAGTCGTTATCTGAATGCTTTTTAATATTAGTGCATTTTAAAGATTGCTTTTTAATATAGTCATTATCATTGACATTTTTAATTTAATGTGGACTTTTTAAGAGAGTCGTTATCATTGATTTTTTTTAATTTAATGAGTGCTTTTTAAAGATTGCTTTTTAATACAGTTGCTATCGTTTACCTTTTCAATTTAATGAATGCTTTTTTATGCAATCATTATTATTAGTCTTTTAATTTAATGCATGCTTTTTTATGCAATCATTATTATTAGTCTTTTAATTTAATGAATGCTTTTTTATGCAATCATTATTATTAGTCTTTTAATTTAATGAATGATTTTTTATGCAATCATTATTATTAGTCTTTTAATTTAATGAATGCTTTTTTATGCAATCATTATTATTAGTCTTTTAATTTAATGAATGCTTTTTATGCAATCATTATTATTAGTCTTTTAATTTAATGAATGCTTTTTTATGCAATCATTATTATTAGTCTTTTAATTTAATGAATGCTTTTTTATGCAATCATTATTATTAGCCTTTTAATTTAATGAGTGCTTTTTTATTAGTCGTTATCCTAGAACTTTATATTTTAATTTGTGCTTTTTAATATTAGTGATTTTTAAAGAATGCTTTTTAATATAGAATACCATTGATCTTTTTAATTTATGAAAGTTTTAAAAATAATTATTATCAGTTATCCTATGCATCTTTAGATCTTTAAATGAAATTATAATAATTTATTAGTGTTATTTTAAAATAAATAAAATTAATCATTCATGTTATTTAAAATATGAAGGACCTGTACTTTTTTTATAAAAAAAAAGGCAAATGTGTCCCATTGAGTTTGTACTAAGTACAATGTAACACACAAAACTATCTATTTGAAAACGTGTTAATAAATTTAAAATTGAGCACATACTTCCAGTTTTACTTAATGAAGCAATTCATTATCTGTTGACACAATTATTCATTAAAAACAAAATAAATGTTCGAACTTTAGAAGGAATGTTTAACCACTTCAAAGAAGAAAAGAAATTCTGAAAAAAACCCCACAAAAATTAAATGCACCCCCTTTATCCACCCACGCTTTTAAGTTAAATGCAATCCTGTTTTTTTTTTTATACCGAAATCTGCTCAGAATCTGGAATAGAAAAAAAAATGAAATGTAAATTTACCTTTTCTTAGCTGAGCGAGCGATTTTCTAACCGAAAGGAAATTTCATTTGAGCCCCGAAAGTGTTAGTCCTTTTAACAACAAAAGAAATGTACTCCCTGAATTACATTTGTTGACTTGTATGGGAAATAAGTTCGAGTATTTTTTTATTTTATTTCATTTGTAAATCAAACAAGAAAGAATGTTTTGTTATGAGGTTGTGATGAAATGCAATTAAGTCGTAAGATTTTTAGCTTCAAGAGGGGAAATTATGGTGATTTATTCATTAACGCGTTTTTGTCTTGTTGATTCAGAAATTTCATTCTTCATTTAATAAGCATTGCCAAAAATAAGTTTTTCAGAAGTTATAAGTCAATCTAATTATGCAGCTTTTTAGGGTTAGTTAGATAACTAGAATTTTAAGAGGGGTTTAGATGGCTTGTAATACATAAAATTCTTTTATGAAAATTATCAGTTATTTTGTAACTATTATGGGATATACATATATGTGTGAAAATCATATATATAATAACTTACTAGTGAAAAAAATGTCGGCAGAAATAATTTATTGTAAAATATCACTATTCACTTTTATAGATATAATGCTAAGAATGTATAGAAAAAAATAAATCTTTTTAAAAAAGAAGCATACCTAAGCAAATAAAATAAAGGTAATCATTTAAAAAACTTTTTTTGAAAGGGAAATATGTTTTCTTTTAAAAATGAATGTCTTTTAAAAGAGAAGAATACCTAAGTAAATCAAATATTCTTTAAATATAGCAAAAAAGAATCTGAAATGAATCTCTTTTAAAAGAGAATAGCCAAGCAAATAAAATTCATTTTTTGAAGCGCATAAAAAACAAATCTGAAAATCTTTCTAAAAAAAGAACAACAGAACAAATAAAATATAATTTTTATTCACTTGGTTTTTAATTCTTTTGTTAAAAAAATTAGAAGCAATGAAATTATGTTTGAAGAATATAAATACCTTTTTATCTCCTTCTATTTTTCGGTGATACTTTTTGACATAATCGTTATGATTGACTTAAATTGAATGATTTTAATTTTATGAAGAACAATGCTATTAATTTTATTATTGACTTTAATTTAATAAGTGCTTTTTAATACAGTCGTTGTCATTGACCTTTTTAATTTAATAAGTGCTTTTTAATATTATTGCCTTTTAATATAGAATATCATTGACCTTTTAATTTAACGAATATTTTTTAATATAGTCGTTATCATTGACCTTTTAATGAAGGCTTTTAAATATAATCGTTATCATTGACCTTTTAATTTAATGAATGCTATTTAATGTAGTCGTTATCACTGACCTTTTTAATTTAACGAGTGTTCTTTAATACAATCATTATCATTGATCTTTTTTTATTTAATAAGTGCTTATTTATAAAGTCGTTATCTGAATGCTTTTTAATATTAGTGCATTTTAAAGATTGCTCTTTAATATAGTCATTATCATTGACATTTTTAATTTAATGTGGATTTTTTAAGAGAGTCGTTATCATTGATTTTTTTTAATTTAATGAGTGCTTTTTAAAGATTGCTTTTTAATACAGTTGCTATCATTTACCTTTTCAATTTAATGAATGCTTTTTTATGCAATCATTATTATTAGTCTTTTAATTTAATGAATGCTTTTTTATGCAATCATTATTATTAGTCTTTTAATTTAATGAATGCTTTTTTATGCAATCATTATTATTAGTCTTTTAATTTAATGAATGCTTTTTATGCAATCATTATTATTAGTCTTTTAATTTAATGAATGCTTTTTTATGCAATCATTATTATTAGTCTTTTAATTTAATGAATGCTTTTTTTATGCAATCATTATTATTAGTCTTTTAATTTAATGAATGCTTTTTTATGCAATCATTATTATTAGTCTTTTAATTTAATGAGTGCTTTTTTATTAGTCGTTATCCTAGAACTTTATATTTTAATTTGTGCTTTTTAATATTAGTGATTTTTAAAGATTGCTTTTTAATATAGAATACCATTGATCTTTTTAATTTATGAAAGTTTTTAAAATAATTATTATCAGTTATCCTATGCATCTTTAGATCTTTAAATGAAATTATAATAATTTATTAGTGTTATTTTAAAATAAATAAAATTAATCATTCATGTTATTTAAAATATGAAGGACCTGTACTTTTTTTATAAAAAAAAAGGCAAATGTGTCCCATTGAGTTTGTACTAAGTACAATGTAACACACAAAACTATCTATTTGAAAACGTGTTAATAAATTTAAAATTGAGCACATACTTCCAGTTTTACTTAATGAAGCAATTCATTATCTGTTGACACAATTATTCATTAAAAACAAAACAAAAGTTAGCACTTTAAAAAGGGATGTTTAACCACTTCAAAGAAGAAAAGAAAACCTGAAACAAAAACACCAAAAATTAAATGCCACCCACGCTTTTAAGTTAAATGCAATCCTGTTTTTTTTGTATTGAAATCTGCTCAGAATCTGGGAAGGAAAAAAAAAGAAGTGTAAATTTACCTTTTCTTAGCTGAGCGAGCGATTTTCTAATCGAAAGGAAATTTCATTTAAGCCCCGAAAAGTTTTAGTCCTTTTAACAACAAAAGAAATGTACTCCCTGAATTACATTTGTTGACTTGTATGGGAAATAATTTTGAGTGTTTTTTTTTATTTCATTTATAAATCAAACAAGAAAGAATGTTTTCTTCTGAGGTTGTGATGAAATGCAATTAAGTCGCAAGAATTTTAGCTTGAAGAGGGGAAATTATGGTGATTTATTCATTAATGCGTTTCTGTCTTGTTGATTCAGAAATTTCATTCTTCATTTAATAAGCATTGCCAAAAATAATTTTTTCAGAAGTTATAAGTCAATTTAATTATGTAGCTTTTTAGGGTTAGTTAGATAAGCAGAATTTTAAGAATGTTTTAGATGGCTTGTAAGACATAAAAATCTTTTATGGATATTAATAGTTATTTTGTAGCTATTATGGGCTATACATATATGTATGGAAATTATATATATAATTATTTACGTATGAGAATAGTTTCGGTAAAAATAAATTATTACTGTAAAAAATCGCTATTCACTTTTATAGATATAATGTTAAGAATGTATAGAAAAAAGGAATCCTTTTTTTAAAAAAGCCTACCTAAGCAAATAAAATAAAGGTAATCATTTATAAACATTTTTTTTGAAAGGGAAATATGTATTCTTTTAAAAATGAATTTTTTTAAAAGAGAAGAATACCCAAGCAAATCATTGCAAATGTTTGATATATTTAAAAAATATAGCAAAAATGAATCTGAAATGAATCTCTTTTAAAAGAGAATAGCCAAGCAAATAAAATTCGTTTCTTGAAGAGCAGAAAAAACAAATCTGAAAATCTTTCTAAAAGTAAAGAACAACTGAGCAAATAAAATATAATTTTTATTCACTTAGTTTTTAATTCTTTTGTTAAAAAAATTAGATATAATGTAATTATATTTGAAGAATATTAATACCCTTTTCATTCCTTCTCTTTTTCAGTGATACTTTTTATCATAATCATTATCATTGATTTAAATTGAATAAATTTAATTTTATTAATGGCAATGTTACTAATTTTATTATTGACTTTAATTTAATAAGTGGTTTTCAATATAATTGTAATCATTGACATTTTCAATTTAATAAGTGCTTTTTAATATTAGTGCTTTTTTTAAAGACTGCTTTTTATAGAATATCATTGACCTTTTTAATTTATGAGTGCTTTTTAATATTATTGATTTTTTTAAAGATTATTTTTTCAATGTCGTTATCATTGACCTTTTTAATCTAATGAGGGTTTTAGAGTAGAGTCGTTATCATTGACTTTTTTTAATGTAATGAGTGTTTTTTAATGCAAATTATCTTTGATATTAATATATTGTATATTATGCCAAGTATTAATGTCAACTATAAGTTATACTTGACAGTAATGCTTATTAATACAAGTTATCGTTGTCGTTATTACTGACATTTTTAATTTAATTGATGCTTTGAATAAAATCGCTATCATTGAGCTTTTCAATTTAATGAATGATTTTTTATGCATTTATCATTGATTTTTTTAATTAATTGAGTACTTTTTAATGCAGTCGTTATCATAGAACTTTATAATTTAATTTGCTCTTTTCAATATTAGTGGTTTTTAAAGATTGATTTTTAATATAGAATGCCATTGACTTTTTTAATTTATGAATGTTTTAGATTAATTTTTATAAGTAAAATCCTATGCATCTTTAGATGAAATTATAATAAATCTAACTTACGTTCTAATTAGCATATATTCAGAAAGGGCACTGGTTCTTAAACTGAGGGACACAATGCACAGAAAAAATATATGCTGAGAATGCCAAGAAAAAGAAATTAAATTATTTTAAGTAGCGAATTTTAAGAAATAATACATATCAGAGAAGTTTTTAATAAACACAAATTTTAGATAATTTAAACATCAGAATTGCTAATAATTAGTATGGAATTTAAAACTCTAAAAAACTATGATTCCTTTCAAAATAACGTATTTATGTGATAGCTTTGTTTATTACGTTGATATCAAATTAACTATTTATAATAATTTAAAAGACAAAATCAAATATTTATAATGATATAGAAATTTCTAATAAGTTTCACAAAAAATATTAAATAGTAGGATACTTATATTTGTTGAGTTCTTTTGAAGACTGTTCATGGTATTTAACTATTCGTATATTTTTCCATGCCTGATTCAATCCCATAATATGACGTCTTTCGTTTAAGTTCATTCTGCAAATAAATTATTTTCTTCCAAAAAAATTATTTTTGAAAAAAAGTTATATAGTTATATCTGTGCATGTAATTTTTTTAAAAATATAATTTCAGCTATTAGCAATATTTTTTGAAAAAAATTTGGGTATTTTCTATTAATTTGGTTAAAGCAAGGGCTTTAAATAGTTAATAGCTGTAATTTAAGACTTTCGTTGCCGGTCACATGATAATGTGCTCGTAGTTATTGATCCGCTATAGAAATGGAATTTTTTCGCAGAAGGTGACTTTTTATAACAAATAGGAATGAAAAGTGGCAATAAAACATGATTACGTATATTGTTGCCACTCCTAATAAGCTTTTTATTTCCTGTATCACGTATTTCACTTTGAAACCTGGCAACTAAAAAGAAAAGAGGTGGGTTTGGTTTTTGGTTCGTATTTCTAATAAGCGGTAATAACGCAGAATGTAGAATCTGTTAAGATAATGTTTTTCATCAATAAGATGTACGTGTTATATAAGCAAATCATGTATAAGTATTTATTCATCTGTATATAGCCTCATCATGTATCATCATCTCTTTCTTGTGTTGCATTAATAAACGTATTTTATAATCAAAGAAGAAGTCCCGTTTTCAGTCACAACATGCACTCAAGATCCAAAACATTATGACCACCTGTCAATAACGAGTTGGCCCACCTTTGGCGCGCAACACAACTTCAACCCGCATTGGCATGGATTAATACCACTTCCACCTGATCACGCGCCTTCCACGTCATCCAGGCGAGTTCATTGCAAAATGTAGGGGTGGTCATAATGTTTTGGCTCTTGAGTGTATATTATGCTCATTACTAAGTGATATTGGAGCGTTCTCTGATAGAGTATTTCTACTATGGTTCGCGCGTGGTAGACACTAAAGGTAAACTATATCCTAAATGCCACATTACGCGCTCGCAAGTGACAAACGCATTATTTTTGTACACTTTAATCTTTATATATATATATATAATTCTTCTGTACACATGTTTGTCACTGAACACCTCCTGTCACTACGACTATCGTGTTTCTTTCTATCAGTGGTTCAGTTTTTCTTGTTAGCCGCAGCTTTCTGATGGTTCGAGAAGTATTGATCAATCCATACAAACACTTACGGAATCTCCATTTATTTACAAGCAATATTTACAAAGATATACAGGGTTGATGGCAACAATTCGAAGGCAAAAGCTCAACTGGAAGAAGAATGTTCTTTTTAGAATAAAATAACTCGTTTTCACGGCAACAGCTGGTTTCCACGGCAACAGCCCGTTTCCACAGCAACCAACAGCCCGTTTCCACGGCAACAGCGCAATTCTGAATCGGTTCCAAACGATTTCTATAAAACTACCACGTGACGCTGCGTGGCGCGAATAAAAGCATAAAAATTCTAACACCTCCTAAACGGCTGAACCGATTTTGATGAAATTTGTGTGTTTGAGTGAGTCCCTGGATGGTTTACATTCTCAATTGGACCCGATAGGTGGCGCTGCAATCGGGTTATTCTGTACGTGTGTTTGTCACTGAACTCCTTCCTTCTAAAAGACTTGACCGATTTTGATGAAACATTTTGTGTGTGTTTGACAAAACGCGGAGAATGTTTTTAGGCTACCCTCTTTGTTGTAAGTCGACACCAGATGGGGCTGTAGTATATCTACTTCTATACCGTTCGGCCAATCGCTATGAAAATGGGTAATAATATGTATTTGAATATGGAAAATATATATGTTCGCGCTATCACTTTATTGTTACATGCCACCAGAGAGTGCTGCAGCATGTCATCTTATATACCGTTCAAACGATATCCATAAAAGTGAGTATGCACATATATTGGAACAGGGAGAATATATTAGCGTTATGTAATTTTCTACAATGCAAAAAATATTACCTTTCATTTAATGCATACGATTAAAAGAAAGTTAATACATATTTTCACAAAATTTTTTTAATTTTGCTTATAAATCACAATGAATTTGAATAAAAATGATAGATAAATAAAAATGATTAAGATGTATAAAGTATAGATGTACATCAATTTGAATAAAAATTATAAATGTATTTTTATAGAAAATATTGTTGAATACTATTTATTTTTTGAATATGGAAAGAAAGGTGATACATATTTTCACAAAAATTTTGTTTTTTCTTATGCATCCCTCTCAACTAGAATAAAATTATAAATGCATTTTTATGCTTTTAAAAAAACGAACCTTTTACAATGGCCGGGCAAAATACATTGCATCCAAATGGGTTTTCTTTAAAAAAAAAAAAAACAAAAAAAAATGCCACAAATGACAATTACTTTTCTCGAAGAACCAGAAATCTCATACTTTCTTTATCTGATAAAACAAACAGGAAATAACCATTCTCTTCTTAATAAACAAAACCGGCATTTCATTCCTTCATCTGAAAAGCACAAAAATCAACATGACGCGGAAAAAACACTCTTTATTGCAGCCCGGAAATGGCCCGAAAACCGCAAAAGGGCATCCAGTGGAAGGTCCGATTCTCCTACCTGAAAACAAGGATCTGCAGGGGCGCCCGGGGCTTCGACCTTTTCCCGGGTAAGCCCCAGCCGACGAAGATGTTTACGCCCCGAGAGATAAGGAGAAAAAATGCCCACGCTCCATAAACGATCGATGGAATGCTAAGGGGGGGAGAGAGAGAGAAAAAAATTTCCCAGTGACGGTCACAGTGAAACAAAGAAAAATGAGACTCTTTTTCCGAGCCGTCGTAATGCGAAGTCGGGAGCATTGTTTCTCGCCTCGCAGATTCGCAATGTGTTTGCGCCCCAAAACTACTATCTGGGAGAAAAGGGTGTTGGATTGAAAGAATATGAAAAATAAGTCACGGCAGTGGAGAAGAAATACAAAAGTACAAAAATACAAAAATAAAAAAAGGCCTTTTCGTGTGCGATTGCCGGTTACGGTCATGACGATAAATAAGACATCTAGTTCAAATCTTTATTGGGTAGTGTGACTGCTTTGAGTTGTTGTTTATGAAACTCCTTGGAAAAGGTTAAAGCTTCAAGAGTTTTTGGTTTCGAGGTATAAATTTTTTTTGGTTCTGCTCTGTTTTGCTGATGCTTTTAAGAAAATGTTTTTTAAGATTGAAAAAGAATTGAATTGAAGAATTGAAAGAGAATATGTTTGTGATGAGAAGAAATTAGTTTTTGTCCAACTCGTAGCTCTGTGGCAATGCCGCTACTGATGAGCATTGGGGTGAATGTTCAATTCGGTGTCGGCTTTGTTGCAGACACTGTTTCAAAAACAAGGAGACTCGATAGCCTTGTGATGTTGAGCATTTTGCCACGTTAGTCGGACTACGTGGAGGAAGATTTCGGTTCTTTTTAAAATACAATATGCAAATTTGGATTAGTTACCTCTAAAAGTCCTCGCGGAAAACACTGCCTTTCTTCTTCAGCGACTCTGAGCAAAGTCAGATTTATATCTACGGATGCTCCATCCCAAGAGAAGTTGTCCAGTTTCCCTCTTTCTATGAGTAGACTACTCGTGGATTGTATATATATATATTATACGGAGTTGATATATAATATATGTTTACGAAAATTTCTTTTTTGTTTATCATCTCTCACAACTTGAATAAAAATAGGTGTATTTTTATACAAAATATTTTTGAATATTATTTATTTTTTGAATATTAAAAGAAAGCTAATACATATTTTCACAAGAATTATTTTGCTTTTATTTATGCATCATTCTCCATCAAAATTTAGATGTATTTTTATGCTTTAATATTCAAAAAATAAACAGTATTCAACAATATTTTAAAAGAAAGGTAATGCATATTTTCACGAAAATTTTGTTTTTACTTATGCATCACTCTGAACTAGAATAAAAATATAAATGCATTTTTATACTTTAAAAAAAAATCGAAATCAATAAATAAATGTGAAGTTATAGCAATAAATATTTTTTAACATTAACAATTTTTTGTTCAAATAATGATACGAAGACAAAAATAAGTATATTTAAAGTTTAAATATAAGTTAAAACGCAAGTGCAAGAAAATTAAGAATTATTTTATATTGCTAGAAATAAAAATTCAAAGATTATTTGAGTAAATATTGTTGAATACTATTTATTTTTTTGAATATTAAGAGGAATATTATATATAAATTCACAGAAATTTTGTTTTTGTTTATGCATCGTTCTCAACTTCAATAAAAATATAAATGCTTTTTTATACTTTAAAAAAAATCGAAACTTTTACTGTAAACGAAACAGCAAAACGAAACAAAAAAAAAAAAAAAAAAAAAAAAAAAAAAATGCATCCAAATGGGTTTTCTTTGAAGACAAAAGAAAACTGAGATAAAGTGACAATTGTTTTTCTTGAGAAATCAGAAATCTTATCTGATGAAACAAACAGAAATAACCATTCTCTTCTTAATAAACAAAACCGGCATTTCATTCCTTCATCCGAAAAGCACAAAAATAAACACGACCAGGAAAAAACACCCTTTATTGCAAGCTCGGAAACGTTCGAAAACCGCAAAAGAGCATCCATGGAAGGTCCGATTCATCTACCTGAAGACAAGGATCTGCAGGGGCGCCCGGGGCTGGAGACCTTTTCCTGGGTAAGCCCCGGCCAACGAAGATGTTTACGCCCCGAGAGATAAGGAGAAATAACGCCCACGCTCCATGAACGATCGATGGAATGCTAGGGGGGGAGGGGATGTAGAGATAAAAAAAAATTTCCAGTGACGGTCACAGTGAAACAGAGAAAGTGAGAATCTTTTCCGAGCCGTCGTAATGCGATGTCGGGAGCATTGTTTCTCTCCTCGCAGATTCGCAATGCCTTTACGCCCCAAAACTACTGTCTGGGAGAAAAGGGTGTTGGATTTGAAAGAATATGAAAAATAAGCTTTGGTGGTGGAGGAAAAGTACAAAAATTAAATAAATAAAAAAGGCCTTTTCGTGTTCGATTGCCGGTTACGGTCATGGTGATAAATGAAACGTCAGTTGAAATCTCTATTTGGTAGTGTGACTGCTTTCAGTTGTTGTTTATGAAACTCCTCGGGAAAGGTTAAAGTTTCAAGAGTTTTTGTTTCGAGGTTTAATTTTTTTTTTGGTTCTGTTTTTTGCTGATGCTTTTATAAAAATGTTTTTGATGACTGAAACATTCGAAATTTAGGATCGATGATGTTGTACTTTTTAATTTGGTAAATCAGAAACTACGATAACTTGTTGGAGAATAATATGTTTGTGACGTGAAGAATTTTTTTTTTGCCCGACTCGTGGGTCTGTGGTAACTCAAACCGCTGATGAGCTTTAGGGTTCATTTAGTTCAGTTAGCATTAGTCCAATTCGCTTTCGGCTTTATTGCAGACACTGATACTCGATGGCCTCATTTTGTTGGTGATAATTTGGTGATGTTCAACATTTTGAGTCCGCGTTAAGTTTTTCTGAGTTTTCTCAAACACGATATGGAAATGCGGGGGATAGTTCCGCCTAAAATTCCTCTCTGAAGGCACTGTCCTCCTTCTTTAGCGACTCTGAACCAAGTCAGATTTCTATCTACGAGCGCTCCATCAAACATAAATTGTTCAATTTCCCTCCTACCATGAGTAGACTACTCGTGGAGTGTCCATATATAAATTTACAAAATTTTTGTTTTTGTTTACCCTCTCTCTCAACTTGCATAAAAATAGATGTATTTTTATACAAAATTTTGTTGAATGCCATTCCTTTTTTTGAATATTAAAAGAAAGCTAAGGCATATTTTCACAAGAATTATTTTGCTTTTGCTTATGCATCACTTTCAACATCAATAAAAGTTATAAATGTAATTTTATACTTTAATATTAAAAAAAGTAAACAGTGCTGAAAAATATTTTAAAAGGAAGAAAAACAAAATTTGCGTCAAAATGTGTATTTTCTTATGCATCACTCTGAACTAGAACAAAAATATAAAAATATTTTTATACTTTAAAAAAAAATCTAAACCATTACAACACCCAGCAAAATACATTGCACCAAAATGGGTTTTCTTTAAAAAAGACAAAATGAGAAATGCGATAAACGTCAATTGCTTTTCTTGAGGAATCAGAAATCTTATCTGATGAAACAAACAGAAATAACCATTCTCTTCTTAACAAACAAAACCGGCATTTCATTCCTTCATCCGAAAAGCACAAAAATAAACACGACCCGGAAAAAACACCCTTTATTGCATCCCCGGAAACTCTCGAAAGCCACAAAAGGGCATCAATGGAAGGTCCGATTCTTCTACCTGAAAACAAGCATCTGCAGGGGCGCCCGGGGCTGGAGACCTTTTCCTGGGTAAGCCCCAGCCAAAGAAGTTGTTTACGCCCCGAGAGATAAGGAGAAGTAACGCCCACGCTCCATAAACGATCAATGGAATGCTAAGGGGGAAGGATAGAAAAAATTTCCCAGTGACGGTCGCAGTGAAACAGAGAAAATGAGAATCTTTTCCGAGCCGTCGTAATGCGAAGTCAGGAGCATTATTTCTCGCCTCGCAGATTCGCGACGTGTTTACGCCCCAAAACTACTGTCTGGGAGAAAAGGGTGTTCGATTGAAAGAATATGAAAAGTAAGCCACGGCGGTGGAGAAAAATACAAAAGTTCAAAAATAAAAATGGCCTTTTCGAGTTCGATTGTCGGTTACGATCATGATGATAAATGAACCGTCAGTTGAAATCTCTATTTGGTATTGTGACTGCTTTTAGTTGTTGATGAAACTCCTCGGGAAAAGGTTAAAGCTTCAAGAGTTTTGGTTTCGAGGTTTAATTTTTTTTTTGTTTTGTTGTGTGGATGCTTTTATAAAAATGTTTTTGAAGATTGAAACATTCGGAATTTAGGATCGATGATGTTGTACTTTTAGGTTTGATAAATCAGAATCTATTGAGAAAGAATATGTTTTTGATGTGAAGAAATTAGCTTTCGTTGAACTCGTGGCTCTGTGGCAGCGTCGCCGTTGATGAGCATTAGGGCGGATATTTAATTGCCTGTCGGCTTCGTTGCAGACACTGTTTCAAAAAGGAGTAGAAACGATAGCTGTGTGGTTTTCAACATTTCGCTTCGTCAGTCGGACTACCTTGTTGGAAGATTTCTTTGTTTTATTTCATGTGATACTCAAATGTCTGATGTTTCCCTTTAAATGTCTTCCAGGAAGGCAGTAGTTCCCTTTTAATGTTTGCCCTTTTCTTCAGCGTCACGGAGCCAAGTCAGATTTCTATCTACGGATGCTCCATCACAACAGAAGTTGTCCAATTTCTCTCCTACCATGAGTGGTCTACTTGTGTAGAGTCCATATATATATTATACGCAGTGGATATGTATATATATAATAATTACAGAAATTTTGTATTTGCTATCATCTCTCTGAACTTGCATATAAATAGATGTATTTTAAAACAAAATATTGTGGAATACCATTTTATTCTTTGAATATTAAAAGAAAGATAATACATATTTTCAACTATTATTTTGTTTTTGCTTATGCATCACTTTCAACATCAATAAAAATTATGGATGTATTTTTATACTTTAAAATATTGTCAAATACTATTTATTTTTTTTGAATATTGAAAAAATAATATATATTCACAAAAATTTTATTTTTTCGTATGCATCAATTTGAATAAAAATTATAAATGCATTTTTATATTTGAATATTATACAAATAAACAGTATTCAACAATATTTTAAATGTAAGGTAATACATATTCTCACAAATTTGTTTTCCTTATGCATCACTCTCAACTGGTATAAATATAAATGTATTTCTATACTGCAAAAAAATCGAAACCATTATCATTGCTTTAAAATGGTTTTTTTCTAAAACGAAAACGAAAAAGAAAAAAAAAAAAAAAAAGACAAAAGAAAAATGCAATAAAAGACAATTGTTTTTCTTGAGGAATCGGAAATCTTATCTGATAAAACAAACAGAAATAACCATTCTCTTCTTAATAAGCAAAACCGGCATTTCATTCCTTCATCCGAATAGCACAAAAATAAACACGACCCGGAGAAAACACCCTTTATTGCAGCCCCGGAAGTGCCCGAAAGCCGCAGAAGAGCATCCATAGAAGGTCCGATTCTTCTACCTGAAGACAAGGATCTGCAGGGGCGCCTTTTCCTTTTCCTGGAGACCGCCTGGAGACCTTTTCCTGGGTAAGCCCGGACAACGCCCCGAAAACTACTGTCTGGGAGAAAAGGGCGTTGGATTGAAAGAATATGAAAAATAAGCCACGACGGTGGAGAAAAGTACAAAAATAAAAATGCCTTTTCGTGTTCGATTGCCGGTTACGGTCATGGTGATAAATGAAACGTCACTTGAAATCTCTATTTGGTATTGCGACTGCTTTTTGTTGCTGTTTATGAAACTCCTCGGAAAAAGGTTAAAGCTTCAAGAGTTTTTGTTTCGAGGTTTAATTTTTTTGGGTTCTTTTCTGTTTTGCTGATGCTTTTATAGAATGTTTCTGATGATTGAAACATTCGGAATGTATGATCGATGATGTTGTGCTTTTAGTTTTGATAAATCAGAATCTATTGAAAAAGATTGTTTCTGTGATGTGAAGAAATTTGTTTATTGCCGGACTCGTGGCTCTGTGGCAACGCGAACCGCTGATGAGCATTAGGGTTCAATTAGTTCGGTTAGCATTAGTTCAATTCTCTGTCTGTTTTATTGCAGACACTGATATACTCGATGGCCTCATTTTGCTGGTGAGATTTATCGATGTTCAGCATTTTGTTTCGTTAGTCGGACTAGCCAGTGGGAGTTTTTTCGAGTTTTCTCAAATACGATATACAAATGCAGACTTGTTTCCCCTAAAAATCCTCTCGGAAGGCACTGCTCTCCTTCTTCAGCGACTCTGAACCAAGTCAGATTTCTGCCTACGGATGCTTCATCGCAACAAAAGTTGCCCCCTTTCCCGCCTACCATGAGTAGATTATTCGTGGTGTGTCCGTCCTGCGTTTTCTCCCATGCGATACGCAAATACGGGTTAGTCCCGGAGGGCACTCCTTCTTCAGCGTCACGGAGTCAAGTCAGACTTCTACCTACTGGTGTTCCATCACAACAGAAGCTGCCCCTCCTTTCTCTCCTTCCTTGAGACCACACGGGTTCATGGACTTGGTATAAATGTCTACCAAGTGGAAAAAGTTAAAAAAAAAATAATAATAAATAAAAGAATAAATAAATATTTTCAATACACTTAAAATGTAATTAAAATATATTTTAAAATAATTCTGGTGTTAATAAACATTCCGTACAAAATGATGGATTTTTTTCATTCTTATTATTTTCTAAAACATGAACTCAACCTTGTTTGATCTCAAATAACGTATTAAAAATTAGGAGTATAATTTATTGGGGTTTTAAATTACGAAAACCGATTGATATTTGTAATTTTTTGTGAATTTGCAAAAGATATCCCTGAAAATTGAGAGCAAATGAAACTTATCCAATCTATTATTTCCTTATAGAAAATAATGGAGAGCAAATGAAACTTATTTTCTATAAGAAGATGATAGATTAGTAAATGGAGACCAAATGAAATCTATATTAAATATATCCACATCCATATATACTTATATTAAATATATCGACAAATATTTTTTTTTACTTATGCATCACTCTCAACACGAATAAAAATATAAATGTATTTTTATATATTTAAATCGTATATGTATATATACGAGAACACTATTTTTATACTTTAAAAAAATTGAAACCATTACAATGGCCAGCAAAATACATTTCATCAAAACGGGTTTTCTTTACAGACAAAAAAATTCGATAAATGACGATTGCTTTTCTTGTGGAATCAGAAATCTCATACTTCCTTTATCTGATAAAACAAACAGAAATCACCATTCTCTTCTTAATAAATAAAACCGGCATTTCATTCCTTCATCCGAAAAGCACAAAAATAAACACGACCCGGAAAAAACACCCTTTATTGCAGGCCCGGAAACACTCGAAAGCCACAAAAGGGCATCCATGGAAGGTCCGATTCTTCTACCTGAAAACAAGGATCTGCAGGGGCGCCCGGGGCTGGAGACCTTTTCCTGGGTAAGCCCCAGCCAACGAAGATATTTACGCCCCTAGAGATAAGGAGAAATAACGGCCACGCTCCATAAACGATCGATGGAATGCTAAGGGGGGAGAAAAAAATTCCCAGTGACAGTTACAGTGAAACGGAGAAAATGAGAATCTTTACCAAGCCGTCGTAATGCGAAGTCGGGAGCGTTATTTCTCGCATCGCAGATTCGCGATATGTTTACGCCCCAAAACTACTGTCTGGGAGAAAAGGGCGTTGGATTGAAAGGATATGAAGAATAAGCCTCTGAGGTGGAGAAAAATACAAAAGTACAAAAATACAAAAATAAAAAAGGCCTTTTCCTGTTCGATTGCCGGTTACGGTCGTGGTGATAAATGAAACGTCAGTTGAAATCTCTATTTGGTAGTGTGACTGCTTTGAGTTGTTGTTTATGAAACTCCTCGGAAAAAGGTTAAACTTCAAGAGGTTTTGTTTTCGAGGTTTAATTTTTTTTGGTTCTTTTCTGTTTTTCTGATGCTTTTATAGAATGTTTTTGATGATTGAAGCATTCGGAATTTATGATCGATGATGTTGGACTTTTAGGTTTGATAAATCAGAAACCATGAGAACATATTGAAAAAGAATGTGTTTGTGATGTGAAGAAATTAGTTTTTTGCCGGACTCGGGGCTGTGTGGCAAAGCGAACTGCTGATGAGCATTAGGGTTCAATTAGTTTGGTTAGCATTAATTCAGTTCGCTGTTGGCTTTATTGCAGACACTGATATACTCGATGGCCTCATTTTGCTGGTGATGATTTGGCGATGTTTAGCATTTTGTGTCGTTAGTCGGACTAGCCGGTGGGAGTTTTTTCGAGTTTTCTCAAACACGATATGCAAATGCGGACTAGTTTCCCATAAAAATCCTCTCGGAAGGCACTGCCCTCTTTCTTCAAAGACTCTTCTCCAAGTCAGATTTCTACCTACGGGTGCTTCATCACAACATAAGTTGCCTCATTTCCTTCCTACCATGAGTAGACTACTCGAGGGATGTCCGTCCTGCGTTTTATGGGTTTTTTCCCATACGATACGCAAACGTGGGGTAGTTCTACCTGAAAGTCCTACTGGAAACACATCCCTCCTTCTTCAACATCATGGAGTCAAGGCAAACTTCAACCTACGGGTGCTCCATCACAACAGAAGCGTCCCCCCCCTTTCCCTCCTTTCATGAGACCACACAGGCTCTTGGACTTGGTCTAGATGTTGCTGTCTAACAAGTGGGATAAGTAAAAAAAAAAAATTAAAAAATAATAATTAGTTTTCAAAGCGTTACAAATTTAACTGAAATAGTATTTGAAAATAACTCTGGAATTAATTACCATTCCGTTTTTTAATTCTTATTATTTATTAAAACCTAAACTTAACTTTGTTTGGTCTTAAACAACGCATCATTAGACGTATGATTTTTTGGGGGTTTTAAATTATGAAATCCATTCGAAATTTATTATTTTTTGTGAATTCATAAAGGACATCACTGAAAATTTATTTCAAATAATGGGATGATAGATTGGATAATTAATATGAAATAAGTCTTATAACTTTGGTTCTATTACAATATTTAATATTGATGAAATTTGGTACCTTTTAAAGAGATCCTGGTTTCAAAATGATTCCCTAAAAAGGTATTAGATTGTAGAGTATGAAAAATTCATTTTAATAGTGAAGAAAGGAATGTAAACATTTATTTTTGTGTTCAATTGTTGGTTACTGTCATGTTGATAATTGAAATGTCAAATGAAATCTCTTATCTTCTGGCTGTGTTTACTTGTTGTTTAAACAGATTAAAGCTCCAAAAGTTTTGTTTTAGGGTTTATCTGTTTGTGTTGTTGATGTTATTATAAAATACTTCTTAGAAATATTTATTATTTATCTTGGCAAAGGATAGAGGCAATTTATTCGGAAACTAAAATCCAAATACAGTAATAAAGCAATGCGAGAATTCATGTTATTGTTGCTATCTTTTCCTTTATTGGAATTCAATCCATGCAAATTTGGCCACTTACCGTGGAAACAGAAAGAATATATAAACAAATCAAAATTACAAAGGGAAAAGATAGGAGATTCTTAATAAAATCGACCCAAAGGCCTTTAAAACAGTTAAAAACAAGTTAAATGTTCTAAGGATAAAAACTTAAAAAAGCTAACAGTACTATAATAAAAGTCAGTGTGATCAGGACATGCTTCCTCCATGGATATGTTCCATTGCAGCCTCTGAGACTCTGCTGTCTGTAAATAGTAGACTGAGGAGTTGACCATCTGGATATAAAACTGTGAGGTGTTAGTAGCGGATGGTTATTTTTCATAAATTTGCACATAGTGATGATCATACAAATATTTGTGGGCTTTTAAATGAACCTGGACCTCAAAAAGTTTGAGAGCCACTGTCTTGGATAATAATAGAAAATGTATTATTATTATCATTTGTTGAGTAAATATTTATATTTCAATCATCAATAGGTGTTTTTAAACTAATCGTAGTCTTAAGATAACTTTATGTGTATTATTAAAGTTTAATGAAATATTCCAGAATCGAATGTAGATTTGAGGATAAGTGAAATGTATATTTTTTATGTTTTCATCTTTATTTAATAAATTTAAGAATCGAATATATTTTTCATGAAATTATAGTTATAGGGTAGAAGAGTTCCAGTTAGAACTTTTTGGCATGAAAATATTCCATGTCTACATTTAGAGCTTAAGACAGAACTTTCCCAAATGTCACATTATTTTATATTAAACCTTTTAACTATGCGTGCGTGTCTAATCAAATTGTACCAAACGCCGAAACTTTACTTTATAATTAAGAAACAGCCATTTATATTTAAGTAGACATTCTAGAAAAGCATTTCTCACCATTTCATTGGAGGAATAGTTAATTTTATGATGTTGATGACTTTTAGTTAATCCAACACAAGTTAATCAGATTTAGTTAATCACAGGCTAAAAACTAATACACAAGTATTAAATATGTGGGGCCTGATGGCCGAGTGATTAACGCTCTGGCGCTCGGAGCCACAGGTTTCGGGTTCGAGTCCCTACGGTGCCCTGTGGTCCATTTGTAGTGGTACGAAATTCACTTTAAGCCGTGGGTCCCTGTCTAATATGAGAGTTGTGGGGGTTAGTGTTACTGGCGTCCGTAGCATATCTTCAAGCGACACTGCCCCCCTGTTAGTTCTAAATGAACAACAGCGATGCAGTCCTTGCTTATGGCAAAAAGATAACTGTCCATGTGTGGCCAGCTGCATTAGAAAGCAAAAGTATTAAATATGTAACTTCTTTCTACGCACAATATATTAATTATTACATTCATTAACTGATAGTTTGCATATTTGATTAATGAAATCTTTTTTCATTAATTTCTGTTGTGTCTAATTCTCAATGTCCTGCTGCGCGGGATGGACATCTCAAGAGTAATCAACTCATGGATGGAGAGAAAGGGGGCAGCTTCTGTTGTGATGGAGCGCCAGTAGGTAGATGTCCTAGGGCTCCGAGTCGATGAAAAAGGAGGGGAGTGACTTTTGGGAGGACTTTTAGGGGGAACTACACCGAATTTCGCCTATCGTATGGGAGAAAAACAGGAAACACCACACCATTAATCTGACTAATGAGGCAAGATGCTACACATTACAAACGCCATAGAAGCTCTGCGTTTTTTTAAAGTGTCTACAACAATATCACCAGTGGTTTGAAACTCAGACCTAATACTCGCCAGGGCGCCCTGAGCCACGAATAGGGCCCATTAATTTCTAATTTTGAATACATCAATATTAATTTAAAAAGCTGCATTTTAAGACATAATTTATATCTTTATAAGAATTGGTTTACGGTAATAGAAATAAAAAAGAAAATAAATAATTTAATTAAATTTACTCAATAAAAAGAATTTGTTTAAAATCAATGTATTGCCATTACAACCTGTTCCCACTTTTCAACATTTTTTCATTTATGACAATTTGAAAACAAATTGCATTTTTTTTCCTAATGCATCTGGTAATACAGAGACAGTTATCTTTATGCCATAAGCAAGGGCTGCACCGACATTATTCATTTAGCACTACCCAGGGGTTACGTGTAGCTTGAAGATAGGCTACGGACGCGAATAACACTACCACGCCTATGATTTAAAGGGGATTCTGAACCACTACTTATCCATGGCACCCCCGGGACTTGAACCCGAAACCTGTGGTACTGAGCGCCAGAGCGCTAGCCACTCGGCGATTTGACCCATGCCTTTTATTTTATAAACGTATCATTTTAAATGTATCATGTATTTTATTTTGTAAATGCACCATTTTAAAATAACTTTGTCCTTTTATTTTTATTAAAATCGCCGTTCTTTCACAATCCAGTCACTTATTTTTTTAACAATTAAATATAAAATTTATATTTAGTACGAATAACAATAGTGCAAAATAAACAATTTTACAAAAATAGTTGGACTTTAAACAATAAGCAACATCAGACAAAATAACGGGGCTCAAATTGCAAGCGTGATAGAAACACTTTCAAAAATATGAATTTAAAAATGATTACTATAATCTACTTTAAAATTTTTTTTTTTCTTTAGCACCATCTTATATCATGCTTAAAAGCAATAAAAACCTCCCCCTTTTTTTCCCTAGCCTTTTTGGAAAGAATTAGAGACAAAAGAAATTCAAAAAAAGAAAAAAAAAAAAAAAAAAGAATCAAATTATAGAGACGGTAAGTCTGAAGTTGAATTCTTTTCTTTAAAAAAAAAAAAAAAATGTGAACTCTACAGGGAAAATGTATTTTTTGGCAAATTGCCAACCGTTATCTGCAGGTGAAAATAACAGGCTTTCTAATAATAAATACTTCCTGTTATTATCCACGAGAAAAGATAGTTATTCGCTAAATAAATAACAGACTTAGCATTTTGTGTATCTGGTAATTTACTACTTCAATTAATAAACCATTTATTTATTGTTTTAAGCGTCTGTTATTTTTGCTTTTTCATTTGCTGAGTGGATATTTTGTTCTTTATAGGTAAATACTCAAAGGGTTTCGTTTGAAAGTATAATCTAGAATGTTTATACAAAATTTGCTGATATCTATAATGCATTTAAAAAGATAATATATTCATGTCATTTAATCTGATAATTATTAATATGAAGTCATATCAATTTGCTTGTTTAGTGAATGGATATGCAATTTGGGACTTTGAGAATAAATATCCTGAAATATTATAAAGTGTAGTTATTAAATTATATTTATGAAAGGGTAGAGATTTATAATAAATGAATAGAAATGTTCTATTCATTATTTATTCATTAGTGAAATAATGAATGAATAGACATTTATCTCAGATAAGGTTTCAATGTAAATGAAGTGTTTTTAAAAATTTTGATGAATCGAAATGTGTAACTTAACGTATTGTATTGGGAATTGTAATGTATTGTAATTGTATTGAATTGTAATGTAAGTTGACAATGGGAAACACAACAATGATTTCAAAGTTAATTAATTTATTTTACAATTAATTTATTAGTTATTTAGGTTATTATATTTAATAAATACGGACATATTTATATTATTATTTTAGTGCTTATAAATTAATTAATTCAAATTGTAGTGTCAGGTTGGCTAACTGGATTATAACTATGTGAGATTGAGGCCTAAATTAGAAAATACACAGCTTTATTGTCACACGCACAAATATCACAGGCATACTATTAGAAAACGTACATTATGTAACACATTTAAAGACGGATAATTATAGATTCGTTGAAGGACTCCACTTCTAAGCCGAAAACTCAATATTGAGGTACGTGTGGGGTGCGCGAAATATACTTTCTCTTCGGGTGAGAGTCTGTAGACCAACTTATACGCAGAGTTGCGTTAAATGTATGAGTCCTCTCGGGATGAGAGACTGTAAACTAAACGTTTCTCAACAGAAGAGCGTGATTGCGCTTTACTTCCTCTCTGATGAGAGTCTCGAGGCTATGTGTAGAAGGAAACACGGTTACAGAATTTGATTAACTGAAACCTATTTATTGTTTGTTTTTGTAGAAATTTAAAAACTCAAGTTGTCCTATATTGTGAAACTTATTGAATTATTACAGACATAAAATATTGTTTAGAAAAATAAATTAGGAAAACCTGTCTTTTTTAAATTAATATATAAAATATGACCGCAAAATGAGAAAAAATTAATAACTTGATGAAGAAATGTATTCATTTTGTGAAAAAAAAAAAATAAATTCGAATGAATTTCGAATAAAAAATAAATCTTCAATATCACAACCATTCGTGAATTTTATTTTATAGATAATTAACTAGTTAAAATATATGTTAGTTTACAATCAAATATTATTAGAATTATGCAAATTACTCAAATAATTAGTATTTCTTATCCAAAGAACGCTATCAGCCTCATCACTTGCAATTAACAATAATTATTCCACATTTTAATGAGTAATTGTTACTATTCAAAACTTTTAATTTATAAGATAAATAATCTCTCACCTTTTTAATATTGTAAATTATGTGTTGTTAAAACTGTTTTTGTTATTTATTAACTATTGTTTAATTATATATAGATAATTTTGAAATCATTGTATAAAATATTTAAATTTATTTCTGCAAACTATTTTATAAATTTTCATTAATGTTTAAAAACTAAAAGAAATATTAATGAAAATACCATTAAATGCTTATTAACTGTGATTGTGAAAATAATAATAAATCTAAAAAGAAATATTAAAAATCTCATTACTGCTCTAGTGCGAAATGAATCAAAACAAATAAGTGATTTTAACATTCAAAATACATTCTTTTTAAAATAGAATACTAAATAAAAAAAAATGCCTGATTTAAATTATTTCAATTATAGGCTTATATTCCGGATGAAAACTATTTTCCATTTTCATTACCAGAAATTCGAATTAAATTGTAATGGTTTCAACTTCTCAAAAAAAAAAAAAAGACTTCAAAAAATGCTCTTGAACAAAAATAACAGCAAAATAAAAACAGAAGGTAACACATTTCTTTAAAAAAAAATGGCGGTTCTAAAAGGCCTCATTGTCAAATTAAATTCGTTCTTTTCTCATTCCATTCGTCATTCTTAATCTAGATGATACTGAGAGCGCCCCCTATGAAAATTCCGAACTTCCGATGTAGCCCATTTTAATTAGTAGAAGAAATAAAAGAAAATTCAAATGCCAAAAGATAAAATAAAAATAAAAAAAAGACGCCAAATAGAAGAAGCAAACATATCGTGATATTGACGTCACCCAACGTTTGTGACGTCATAACTTCACGAAAGAAGTTCGTTAGTTCGATTTTATTGCTGAAATTGGCTCAACTTATGGTTTTCAAGTGTTCGGGGTCTTTTATTTTAAGAACAGGAGCTTCTGTGAAATATGGTGAATACGAAACAGTTAATTTTTAATGATCTGTTTTGTTTAAAGTTATTTTAATAATGAAGTTTAAACGCTTTGACATGATTTTTATATAAGTATTTTGAACTAACTGAACGACTTATTTATAATGACTAGTATATGATGAATTTCGAATAAATTAATTTGTTCTCTTTGACTAATTTAATAGCAAATAAGGATATTCTAAAAATTTTTGAATTCCAATGATGACATTTGTAAAAAAATATTAAAAGTATAGTTTAAAAATTTTAATTTTCAGACTTTACTAGTGATATGTTATATATATTAAAAAGTTTTGAATTTTATCATAAATATTTTATATTATGTAGACATGTTATAGTTTAAATATATCATATTGAAATATATATATATCGTATAAAACATATTTAAATATGTTTTTTCTTATGCATCACTCTGAACTAGATTAAAAATATAAATGTATTTTTTATACTTAAAAAAAAAAAAAAAAAAAAAAAAAAAAAAATCGAAATTTATACAATTCCCGGCAAAATACATTGCATCAAAATGGGGTTTCTTTAAAGACAAAAGAAAAATGCGATAAACGACAATTGCTTTTCTTGAGAAATCGGAAATCTCATCTGACAAAACAAACAGAAATAACCATTCTCTTCTTAATAAACAAAACCGTTATTTCATTCCTTCATCCAAAAAGCACAAAAATAAACACGAACCGCAAAAAACACCCTTTATTGCAGCCCAGGAAAAGGTCCGAAAGTCACAAAAGAGCACTCAATGGAAGGTCCGATTCTTCTACCTGAAAACAAGGATATGCTGGGGCGCCCGGGGATGTTTACGCCCCGAGAGATAAAGAGAAATAACGCCTACGCTCCATAAACGATCGATGGAATGCTAAGGGGGAGGGGGAAGGGAGAAAAAAAAAATTCCCAGTGACGGTCACAGTGAAACAGAGAAAATGCGAATTTTTTCCGAGCCGTCGTAATGCGAAGTCGGGAGCATTGTTTCTCGCATCGCAGATTCGCAATGTGTTTGCGCCCCAAAACTACGGTTTTGAAAAGGGTTTTGGATCGAAAGAATATGAAAAATAAGCCACGGCGGTGGAGAGAAATACAAAAGTACAAAAATACAAAAGAAAAAAAAAAAAAAAAAAAAAAAGGCATCTTCGTGTTCGATTGCCGGTTACGGCCATGGTGATAAATGAAACGTCAGTTGAAATCTCTATTTGTTGTTGAGACTGCTTTTAGTTGTTGTTTATGAAACTCCTCGGAAAAAGGTCAAAGCTTCAAGAGTTTTCGTTTCTGGAGGTTTAATTTTTTGGTTCTTTTCTGTTTTGCGGAGGAGGTTTATAGAATGTTTTTGATGATTGAAACATTCGGGATTGATGATCGATGAGGCAGTACTTCTAGGTTTGATAAATCGTAAACTATTGGAAAAGAATATGTTTGTGATGTGAAGAAATTATTTTTTTGCCCAACTCATGGCTGAGCGGCAACGCCGCCGATGAGCATCTCAAGGCGAGGTTCAGTTCGTGGCGCTTTGTTGCAGACACTGTTTCAAAAACTAGGTGACTCGATAGCTTGTGGTGTTCAGCATTTTGCGTCGTCAGTTGAACTACCTGGTGGGAGTTTACCGGGTTTTCTTAAATGCAGTATGCGAATTTGGACTATTTCCTTTTAAAAGTCCTCCCTTAAACCTCTGCCTTTCTTCTTCGGCGACACGGAGCCAAGTAAGATTTCTCTCTATGGATGCTCCATCACAACAGAAGTTGTTCAATTATCCACCTACCATGAGTATATAGTATGAGTATACTCGTGGGATGTGCGTCCTGCGTTTTCCGGGTTTTCTCCCATACGATACGCAAACTTGCGGTATTTCTCCATGAACCTCCTTCTGAAAGGCAGTATCCTCTACTTCAGCGACACGGTGTCAAGTCAGACTTCTACCTACGGATGTTCTATCACAACAGAAGCTGTTCCCCCTTTTCCTCCTTAAAATGAGACCATATTTATTTTTTGAATATTAAAAGAATGCTAACACATATTTTCACAAGAGTTATTTTGTTTTTGTTTATGCATCAATTTCAACATCCATAACAATTATAAATGTATTTTTATACTTTAAAATATAGCTCAATACCATTAATTTTTTAAATATTAAAAGAAAGGTAATATATATTTTCACAAAAAATTTGTTTTTTCTTCGGCATCACACTCAACTAGAATAAAAATATAAATGAATTTTTAAACTTAAAAAAAAATCGAAACCATTACAATGGCTAATAAAATACATTGCAGCAAAATGGGTTTTCTTTAAAGACAAAAGAATAATGCGATAAATGACAATTGTTTTCCTTGAGGAATCAGAAATCTCAAACTTTCTTTATCTGATGAAATAACCATTCTCTTCTTAATAAACAAAACCGGCATTTAGTTCCTTCATCCGAAAACCACTAAAATAAACACGACCCGGTAAAAACACCCTTTATTGCAACCCCGGAAATGCCAGAGAGCCTCAAAACAGCATCAGTGGAAGGTCCGATTCTTCTACCTGAAAACAAGCATATGCAGGGGGCCCTGGGCTGGAGACCTTCTCCTGGATAAGCCCCGGCCAACGCAGATGTTTACGCCTCGAGAGATAAGGAGAAATAACGCCCACGCTCCATAAACGATCGATGGAATGCTAAGGGGGGGTGGGAGAAAAAAAAATTTCCAGTGACGGTCACAGTGAAACAGAGAAATTGAGAATCTTTTCAGAGCCGTCGTAATGCGAAGTCGGGAGCATTATTTCTCGCCTCGCAGATTCGCAGTTTACGCCCCGAAACTACTGTCTGGGAGAAAAGCGTGTTGGGTTGAAAGAATATGAAAAATAAGCCTCGGCGGTGGAGAAAAGTTCAAAAATACAAAAATAAAAAAGGCCTTTTCGTGTTCGATTGCCGGTTACGGTCATGGTGATAAATGAAACGTCAGTTGAAATCTCTATTTGCTATTGTGATCGCTGTTGGTTGTTGTTTATGAAACTCCTCGGAAAAGGTTAAAGCGTCAAGATACTTTTTGTTTCTCGAGGTTTAATTTCTTTTGGGTTCTGTTCTGTTTATACGGATGC
The DNA here is from genome assembly GCA_021605075.1 of Caerostris darwini. Classification (NCBI taxonomy): domain Eukaryota; kingdom Metazoa; phylum Arthropoda; class Arachnida; order Araneae; family Araneidae; genus Caerostris; species Caerostris darwini. The sequence continues at coordinate 585,607 of BPLQ01003223.1, forward strand.
TTTTATAAAAATGTTTTTGAGGATTGAAAGATTCAGAATTTTGGATCGATGATGTTGTACTTTTAAGGTTTGATATATGATTAAATACAATATGCAAATTTGGACTAGTGCGCTACGAAGTTCCTCCCGGAAGACACTTCCTTTCTTCTTCAACGACTCTGAGCCCAGTCAGATGTCTATCTATGGGTGCTCCATCACAACAGAAGTTTTACAATTTCCCTCCTAACTTGAGTAGACAACTCGTGGAGTGTCCATATGTATGTTATACGAAGTATATGTATGTTATACGAAGTGGATACATCTCTCTCTCTCTCTCTCTCTCTGTCTGTATATATATATATATATATATATATATATATGTATTTACAGATATTTTGTTTTTGCTTATCATCTCACTCAACTTGCATAAAATAGATGTATTTTTATACAAAATATTGTTGAATACTATTTATTTTTGGAATATTAAAAGAAAGCTAATACATATTTTCACAAGAATTATTTTGTTTTTGATTATGCACTTTAAACATTAATAAAAATTATGGATGTATTTTTATACTTTAAAATATTAATGAATACTATTTGTTTTTTGAATATTAAAAGAAAAATTATATATATATTCACAGAACTTTTATTTTAGCTTACGCATCACTCTACACTACAATAAAAATGTAAATGTATTTCTATACTTTAAAAAAATAGAATCCATTACAATGGCCAGCAAAATACATTGCGTCAAAATGGGTTTTCTTTGAAGAAAAAAGAAAAACACGATAAACGACAATTGTGTTTCTTAAGGAATCAGAAATCTTATCTGATGAAACAAACAGAAATAACCATTCTCCTCTTAATAAACAAAACCGGCATTTCATTCCTTCATCCGAAAAGCACAAAAATAAACACGAACCGGATAAAACACCCTTTATTGCAGCCCCGGAAATGGCTCGAAAACCTCAAAAGGGCATCAGTGGAAGGTCCGATTCTTCTACCTGAAAACAAGGATCTGCAGGGGCGCCCGGGGCTGGAGACCTTTTCCGGGTAAGCCCTGGCCAACGAAGATGTTTACGCCCCGAGAGATAAGGAGAAATAACGCCCACGCTCCGTAAACGATCGATGGAATGCTAAAAGGGCGGAGGGGAGAGAAAAAATTCCCAGTGGCGGTCACAGTGAAACCGAGAAAATGAGAATATTTTCCGTGCCGTCGTAATGCGAAGTCGGGAGCATCGTTTCTCGCCTCGCAGATTCACAATGTGTTCACGCCCCAAAACTACTGTCTGGGAGAAAAGGGTGTTGGATTGAAAGAATATGGAAAATAAGCCTCGGCGATGGAGAAAAATACAAAAGTACAAAAATAATAATAATAAAAAAAAATTCCTTTTCGTGTTCGATCGCCGGTTACGGTCATGGGGATAAATGAAGCGTCAGTTGAAATCTCTATTTGGTATTGTGACTGCTTTGAGTTGTTGTTTATGAAACTCCTCGGGAAAAGGTTAAAGCTTCAAGAGTTAATCTTTTGGTTCTGTTTTCTTTTATAAAGCATTTTTAATGATTGAAATATTCAGAATTTATGATCGATGATGTTGTACTTTTAGGTTTGATGAATCAGAAACTATTGAAGAAGAATATGTTTGTGATGTGAAGAAATTAGTTTCTGATGATCTCGTGGCTCAGTGGCAGTATCGCCGTTGATGAGCATTAGGGCGGATGTTCAATTCGTTGTCGGTTTTGTCTTGTGACTTTTAGCATTTTGTCTCTTCAGTCGGACTACCTGGTTGGAGTTTTTCCCAGTTTTCTCAAATACGGTAAGCAAATGCGGGCTAGTTCCCCCTAAAAATCTTCTCGGAAGGCATTGTCCTCCTCCGTCCAACGTTTCCCTTCTTCCATGAGACCACGCGGGTTCTTGGACTTGATCTAGATGTTGCTGTCTACCAAGTGGGATAAGAATAAAAAAGAAATTAGCTTTCAAAGCATTACAAATTTAGTTAAAATATATTTTAAAATAATTCTGCAGTTAATAAACATTCCGTGCAAAGCTATGGATTTTTTTATTCTTATTATTTTCTAAAATGTAACCTCAACATTGTTTGATCTCAAATAACGTATTAAAAATTAGGCGTATAATTTAGTGGGGTTTTAAATTACGAAAACGGATTTCATATTTGAATTTTTTGTGTATTTTCAAAAGATATCACTGAAAATTGAGAGCAAATAAAACTTATCCAATCTATTATAGAAAATAATGGAGAGCAAATGAAACTTATATTAAATATATCCACATCCATATATACTTATATTAAAGATATCCACAAATAATTGGGATATCTTCAATTTGAATCGCTTCAATTGGAATTTTTATTCAAATTGAAGCATAAGAAAAAACAAAGTATAAGAGTACATTTATAATTTTTAATGTATTTGTATACTTTAATATTCCAAAAAATAGTATTAAAATTATACGATTATTAGTAATAGTAAATAAAATAAATAGTATTCAATAATATTTTAAAATAAATGTGATACATATTTTCAGTCTTTTTTTCTTATGCATCTCTCCCAACTAGAACAAAAAATATAAATGCATTTTTATACTTAAAAAAAAAAAAAAAAAAAAAAATCGAAACCATTACAACGCCCAGCAAAATACATTGCTTTACAATGGGTTTTCTTTAAAGACAAAAGAAAAAAATGCCATAAATGACAATTGCTTTTATTGAGGAATGAGATATCTCATACTTTCTTTATCTGATAAAACAAACAGAAATAACCGTTCTCTTCTTAATAAACAAAACCGGTATTTCATTCCTTCATCCGAAAAAACACAAAAATAAACACGGCTCGGAAAAAACACCCTTCATTGCAGCCCCGGAAAAGGCTCGAAAGCCACAAAAGGGCATCAGTGGAAGGTCCGATTCTTCTACCTACAAACAGGTATCTGCAGGGGCTCCCGGGGCTTAGACCTTTTCCGGGTAAGCCCCGACCAACGAAGATGTTTACGCCCAGGAGATAAGGAGGCATAACGCCCACGCTCCATAAACGATCGATAGAATGCTAAAAGAGGGAGAGGAAAGAGAAATAATTTTTCCCAGTGACGGTCTCATTGAAACAGAGAAAATGAGAATCTTTTCCGAGCCGTCGTAATGCGAAGTCGGGAGCATTGTTTCTCGCCTCGCAGATTCGCAATGTGTTTACGCCCCAAAACTACTGTCTGGGAGAAAAAGGGCGTTGGATTGAAAGAATATGAAAAATAAGCCCCGGCGGTGAAGAAAAATACAAAAGTACAAAAATAAAAAAATAAAAAAGGCTTTTAGTGTTCGATTGCCGGTTATAGTCATGGTGATGCATGAAACGTCAGTTGAAATCTCTATTTGTTGTTGTGACTGCTTTTGGTTGTTGTTTATGAAACTCCTCGGAAAAGGTTAGAGCGTCAAGAGTTTTTGTTTTCGAGGTTTAATATCTTCTTGGTTCTGTTCTGTTTTGCTGATGATTTTATAAAAGTGTTTTTGAGGATTGAAACATTCGGAATTTAGGATCGATGATGCCGTACTTTTAGGTTTGATAAATCAGAAACTATTGAAAAAGAATATGTTTGTAATGGGACGAAATTAGTTTTTTGCCTTACTTGTGTCTCAGTGGCAACAGATGAGTATTAAGTTCAGATGAGTATTAAGGTGGAGGTTCGATCCGATGTCGAATGTGTTGCAGACACTTCTTCAAAAAGCGAGGAGTCTCGATGGCGTTTGGGATGTTCAGCATCTTGCCTCGTTAGTCGGATTACCTGGTGGGAGTTTTCCGGGTTTTCTCAATTACGATATGCAAATGCAGTGTAGTCCTATCATAAAAGTCCTCTCGGAAGGCACTGACCTCCTTCTCCAGAGACTTGGAGCCAAGTCAGACTTCTACCTACGCTTGCTCCACCACAACAGAAGCTGCTCCCCCTTTCCCTACTTCCATGAGACCACACGGGCACTTGGACTTGGTCTAGATGATGCTGTCTACCAAGTGGGATAAGTGAAAAAAATAATTAGTTTTCAAACCGTTACAAATTAAATTGAAATATATTTGAAAATAATTCTGGAATTAATTAACATTCTGTACAAAACTATGGATTTTTTAAAATTCTTATTTACTAAAACCTAAACTTAACCTTGTTTGGTCTAAAATAACGTATTAAAAAGTTAAGTGTATATTTACGTTATTTTGGGGTTTTAAATTATGTAAATAGATTTCAAATTTGTTATTTTTTGTTAATTTATAAATGATATCACATAAAATATAGATAAAATTAAATTTATTTCCAATAATAAGTTGATTAATCGGACAATTTAGTATGAAATGACTTCAATTATAATAAATACACTGCCTGATATAGTTTGCTATTTTTAACGAGATCTTAACCCCATGTGGGTCCAGGTAATAATAGCCCCACTATAGCCCATGCATGTCGTAAAAGGCAACTAAAATGGGTAACCAGTACCCGAAGGTATAACGGGGTGGGGTAAAGTCACACTTCACCCTTTGGGTACTCCATGTTTTTGTGCCGGAAGGTCCAGAACAAAAAGAAACTGCATTTTTTACCCTTTATTATGACTACAAGTTCATGGACTTGTCTAGAAGTTGCTGTTGACCAAGTGGGATAACAAACAACAACAAAGAGATCTTGGTTTCAAACTTATTCCCTAAAAATGTGCTGGATTGAAAAGTATGAAAATTTAATTTTGATACTGAAGGAAAAAAATATATAAATTTATTTTTGTGCTCAATTGTTGGTTACTGAAATAGTGATAACTGAAATGTCAAACGAAATCTCTTGTTTTCTGGCAGCTTTTACTTGTTGTTTAAATGGATTAAAGCTTCAAAAGTTTTGTTTTGGGAGTTCTATGCTTTTATAAACTACCTGATTGATAGAAATATTTATTATTTATCATGGCAAAAGTTTAAGGTATTTTATTCGGAATTGAAAATCCAAATACAACGATAAGATAAAACATTGCGAGAATTTATTTTTGTTGTAGTTTTTGCAAAATTGTATTATGAAACTTTCATCCCATTCACGAACATTCTGTGTTGATAAAAATTTATTTAAGAGATGCTTTAGAAAAAATTCTTTTATGTAATACTTTCTTTTCAATTAACAGAATTTAAATTTTAAATTAATATTTTAGAAACATGGAGCAATTTTTTAAAAAACATTTTGATTAATTAAGTGAAAGATTGGATTTAATACCATTAAATTAATGGTGTAATTTGCCGTGATGTAATCATAACCCTATGCTGTATTTAAAATGCGTTTAACTCCCCAAACCATTGTTTGAGCTGAATATAAACATTCGGAGAATACGACCAATAAGCTTCGATAATGAAGGGTTAAATAAAGGATTATCCTTATGTTTAAAAGCTGATTATAGCCAACATGTTACATGAAAAGTCGATTAAAATATCCGTTTGGAAATGCGATAATTTTTAAAAGTAGTTTATGGCATTTTTTTAAAGGTTAAAGTTCATAGTTTTATTTCGTTGTCGATTTTACTGATTTCTGTAAAAAATAGTCTGGATTTTAGAAACACCAGAAAGTAGAATTGTTGATTTTTTCTCAATTAAAAAATGATAATAAATTTCTGAAGAAAAGTATTCTTATACAATTATGCATCCTAATTGTGATCAATTATGAAAAATTTCTATAAACGAATTTTTTAAGATATTTAAGTGGTAATATAGGCATATCTGTTTAGTAACTGAAATTAAGTATATTATTCGAAATAACCTGTGGAACAGGCAGGTTTTTTTTTGGCACTTAGAAACATGTATAGTTTAGCCACCAATTATGTAGAAAATTGGCACGCAGTCAAGTCGGACGGATTCAAACAGAGCGGCGCAATAGGGAAGAAAGTTATTTACGGAAGGGGTTTAATTATGATAAAATAGTTTTAATCCTTAATAATTGAAATTTTAATTTACGCGATATCAAAAGAAAAATTAGATAAAATGTGTTACCATAACTACTGAACATTTTTTTTTTCAAAATTGTTTTGCGTCACGTATGGTTGACTAGCACCCTAACAAGTAATGAATTCACCCATTTCCGCTTTTAAAACGGATGTTTACCTTTCGCAGAATCGGTAGTCAACCTATATGCGCTTTTATTGCTTTTATCATAATTAAGGTACATTTCATCGTTTTCTGATTCCTTAAATCAGTAGTTTTCAAATTGTGAGCTAGGGTGCACTCTATACGCTCTGGGAGATATCCGTATGCCCCTGTGGTATTTAAAAGAAATATGTGCCCAGCTATAAAAATAAATATAGTTATTCTTTTTTGCCAGTTTTCCTGTTCAAAAGTTTTCATTACAAACAACTAACTTTTCTGATTGCTTTTTTTTTTATCTTTCTTTCTTCACATAAAAAGTCGCCAAACAGCAATAATGCGCCAAAGAAAGTTTCCGAAAAACTTGGAGCGATCATTTCCATGGTTGTGTATTAGCTTCTTTGTGATTTTCAATATTAAAAAAAATTTCCATTGAAAGTCTGTGAGACTCCACTGTCTGTAAATAGTTGTCTGAGGAGCTGCCCATCTGGATAAAAAAACTTTGAGGTGTTAGTAGCAAAAAAAGTTTGAGAACCACTGCCTTCAATAGTAATAGTAAAGATATGATTATTATTCGTTGCTTAAATATTTATATTTCAATGATCGATGGAAGTTTCTTAAACTAATCATAATCTTAAGCTAATTTTATGTATATTAATAAAGGTTATTGAATTATCGGATGAAGATTTAAGGGCAAGTAAAATGTATCTTTTTTTAGTTTTAATCTTTATTTAATAATTAAAATCGATAATAAATAAATGGAATATATTTTTCATGAAATTATAATTATAGGTAAGAAGAGCTCTAGTAAAACTTTTTGGCATGAAAATATTCCGTGCCTACATTTAGAGCTGAAGGCAGAACTTCCCAAAATATCGCATTATTTTATATTAAATCTTTTAACTATGCGCGCGTGTCTAATCAAATTGTGCCAAACGCTGAAACTTTTCTTTATAATTAAGAAACAGGCCGTTTATATTTAAGAAGACATTCTAGAAAAGAATTTTTCCCATTTCATAGGAGGAATAGTTAATTTTATGATGTTGATGACTTTTAGTTCATCCAAGATTTCACAGGCTAAAAACTAATACACAAGTATTAAATATGTGGCGCTGATCAGGGCCGGATTTTCTTATAGGCTAACTAGACTTCAGCCTAGAGCCTCCAGATCAAGAAGAGCCTACATTCAAATTGTTAGCAAAATTTATTAATTTCATTAATAGAGAATTTGCTAACAGTTCTCTAATACTGAAAGAATTACACTATTCTAAAAACAGTAAACACTAAAACACTGAATCAAAAATAAGGAGAAATTCTACACATATGAATAATAAACAAATATAATAAGTAATTTACAAACTTAAAAATGGGAGGTGAAAGGGCCTCATAAGCGGAATAGCCTAGTGCCTCTTTTCATTTAAATCCGGCCCTGGGCCTGATAGCCGATTGATTAACGCTCTCACGCTCGGAGCCACAGGTTTGGGGTTTGAGTCCCTGCGGTACCATGGATGTTTGTAGTAGTACGGAATCCACTTTAAACCGTAGGTCTCTGTCTAATATGAGAGTTGTGGGGGTAGTGTTACTGGCGTCTGTAGCCTATCTTCAAGCTACACGTGCTCCTTGGATAGTGCTAAATGAGTAACATCGCTTGCTTATGGCATAAAGCTAACTGTCTGTGTGTTGCCAGCTGCATTAGAAAAAAAAAGTATTAAACATGTAAATTCTTTCTACACACAATGTTTAAATTATTAGATTTATTAACTGATAGTTTGCACATTTGATTAATGAAATCTTTTTTCAGTAATTTCTGTTGTGTCTAATCCTCAATGTCCTGCAGTGTGGGACGGACATCCCATGAGTGATCAACTCATGGATGGAGGGAAAGGGGGCAGCTTCTGTTGTGATGAAGCTCTCGAAGGGAGAAGTCTAATTTGGCTCCGTGTCGATGAAGAAAAAGGGCAGTGCCTTCCGGGAGAACTTTAAGGGTAAACTACCCCGAATTTTGCATATTGTATGGTAGAAAACCAGGAAAACTTACACCAGGTAGACTGGCTCACCGGGGCATGATGCTGAACATCCCAAACGCCATCGAGTCTCCGAAATTCGAGTTTTCAAGAGAGAAAGTCTCATCGAGTTTATGGGCTCATTAATTTATAATTTTGAATAAATCAATGCTATTTTAAAAAGATTCATTTTTAGAACATGATTTGTATATTGGTTTACGATAATAGAAATAAAATGGAAAATAAATAATTTAATGAAATGATGTAATTACATTTACTCAACAAAAAGGAATTTGTTTAAAATTAATTCATTCCGATTACAAGCTCTTATCAAGTTTTCAACATTTTTTCATTTATGGCAATTTGAAAAAAAAATTGTATTTATTTTTTTTTATCTAATACAGCTGCCAATACAGAAACAGTTAATCTTCGGCAAGTGTAGCTTGAAGATAGTTTACAGGCACGAGTAGCACTATGCCCGAAACTCTCTACCTATTAGACTGGGACTTACAGTTTAAAATGGATTCCAAACCACTACAAACATCCATGACACCGCCGGGACTCGAACCCGAAACCTGTGGTACCGAGCGCCAGAGAACTAGCCACTCGGCCATCAGGCCCATGCGTTTTATTTTATAAATGTATTATTTTAAATGATGGTTCGACTGTTTAGACTCTGATTTTAATGTCATTAAGATTAAAAATTGGAGATCGACGGCCAAGAGGAGAACAGCCTGATTGGATCTTTTAATAAAGACCAAGGCCCACAACGGGCTGTCGAGCCTACGGGTTGTCCAGTTATGAGGATGATTATTTTAAATGTATAATGCATTTTATTTTATAAATGTAACATTTTGAAATAAAATGCGCTTTATTTTATAAATATATTATTTTAAATGTATCATGCATTTTATTTTATAAATGTAAAAATAGTTGATAGTAAAATAAAAATAGTTAAAAAAATAGTTAAAATAGTAAAATGACAGAGTTTAAAATAACTCTGTCAAATTATTTTTTTAAATTCTTTCACAATCCAGTCATTTATTTTTTAACAATTAAATATAAAATTTGTATTTAGTGTAAATATCCATAGTGCTAAATAAACAATTTTACAGGAATTAGTTGGACGGCAAACAATTACCAACATCAGTACCCTTTGACAAAATAACAGGGTTCAAATTGCAAGCGCGATAGAAACACTTTCAAAAATATGAATTTAAAAATGATTACTATAATCATCTTAAAAATGGTTTTTTTTTCGTCAGCACCGTCTTATATCATGCTTGAAAGCAATAAAAACCTTCCCCTTTTTTCCTTCTCAGTCTCTTTGAAAAGAATTAGAGACAAAAGAAATTCAAAAAGAAAAGGAAAAAAAAAAAGAATCAAATTATAGAGACGGTAAGTCTGAAGTTGAATTCTTTTCTTTAAAAAAAAAAAAAAAAATGTGAACTCTACAGGGAAATGTATTTTTTGGCAAATTGCCAACCATTATCTGCAGGTGAAAATAACAGGCTTTCTAATAAATACTTCCTGTTATTATCCACGAGTGAAAGATAGTTATTCGCTAAATAAATAACAGGCTTAGCATTTTGTGTTTCTGGTAATTTACTACTTCAATTAATAAACCATTTATTTATTGTTTTAAGTGTCTTATTTTTGTTATTTTATTTGCTGAGTGGATATTTTATTCTTAATAGGTAAATACTCAAAGGGCTTCGATTGAAAGAATAATTTAGAATGTTTATACAAAATTTGCTGATATCTATAATGCATTTAAAAATATAATATATTGTTATTTAATCTGATAATTATTAATATGAAGTAATATCAATTTGCTTGTTTAGTGAATGGAAATGCAATTTGGGACTTTTATGAGAATAAATATCATGAAATATTATTAAGTGTAGTTTGTTAAATTATATTTATGAAAGAGTAGAGATTTATAATAAATGAATAGAAATGTTCTATTCATTATTTATTCATTAGTGAAATAATGAATGAATAGATATTTATCTCAGATAAGGTTTCAATGTAAATGAAGTGTTTTTAAAAATTTTGATGAATCGAAATGCGTAACTGGACGTATTGTAATGGGAATTGTAATGTATTGTAATTGTATTGAATTGTAATGTAAGTTGACAATGGGAAACACAACAATGATTTCAAAGTTATTTAATCTATTTTACAATTAATTTATTAGTTATTTAGGCTATTATATTTAATAAATACGGACATATTTATACAATTATTTTAGGGCTTATAAATTTATTCAAATTGCAGTGCCAGGTTAGCTAACCGAATTATAACTGGATGTGATTGAGGCACAAATTGGAGAACACGCAACTTTATTGTCACACGCACAAATATCACAGGCATACTATTAGAAAACGTACATTATGTAACACATTTAAATATGGATAATTATAGATTCGTTGAAGGACTTCACTTCTAAGCCGAAAACTCAATATTGAGGTACGCGCAGGGTGCGCGAAATATACTTCCTTTCCGGATGAGAGACTGTAAACTAAACGTTTATCAACAGAAGACCGTGATTGCAATTTACTTCCTCACGGATGAGAGTCTCGAGGCTGTGTGTAAAAGGAAACACGGTTACAGAATTTGATTAACTGAAACCTATTTATTGTTTTTTTTGTAGTAATTTAAAAACTCAAGTTGTCTTATATTGTGAAACTTATTGAATTATTACAGATATAAAATATTGATGAGAAAAATAAATTAGGAAAATCTGTATTTTTAAAATTAATATATAAAATATGACAGCAAAATGAGAAAAAAATTAATAACTTGATGAAGAAATGTATTCATTTTGTGAAAAAAAAAAGAATAAATTCGAATGAATTTCGAATAAGAAATAAGTCTTCAATATCACAAACATTCGTGAATTTTATTTTATTGATAATTAACTAGTTAAAATATCGGATAGTTTACAATAAAATAATATTAGAATTATGTAAATTAATGAAGTAATTAGTAGTTCTTATCCATCAAATGCCTTTAGCATCATCAATTGCAATTAACAATAATTATTCCAACATTTTAAAAAGTAATTGTTACTATTCAAAACTTTTAATTTATAAGAGAAATAGTATCATTCTCCTTTTCAATATTATAAATTATGTGTTGTTAAAAATGTTTTAGTTAATTACATGTAGATAATTTTGAAATCTTTTTATAAAAATATTAAAATTTATTTCTCAATATCGATAAATTTATTTTTACAAACCATTGAATAAATTTTGTTAATGCTAAAAAACTAAAAGAAATATTAATGAAAATAGCATTAAATGTTAGATTTATTATTATTTTCCCAATCACAGTTAACTAAAAAAAGAAACTTCATTACTGCTCTAGTGCGGAATGAATAAAAACAAATAAGTGATTTTAACTTTTAGCAAAATACTTTCTTTTTAAAATAGAATACTAAATAAATAAAAAAAAATGCTTGATTTCAATTATTTCAATTATAGGCTTATATTCCGGACGAAAACAATTTTCCATTTTCATTAACAGAAATTCGAATTAACTTGTAATGGTTTCATCTTCTCAAGAAAAAAAAAAAAGAAAAGACTTCGAAAAATGCCCTGGAACAAAAATAACAGGAAAATAAATGGAAGGTAACACATTTCTTTAAAAAAAAATGGCGGTTCTAAAAGGCCTCACTGTCAAATTAAATTCGTTCTTTTCTCATTCCATTCGTCATTCTTAATCTAGATGATACTGAGAGCGCCCCCTATGAAAATTCTGAACTTCCGATGTAGCCCATTTTAATTAGCAGAAATAAAAGAAAATTCAAATGCAAAAGTTAAAATAAAAAAAGACGCCAAATAGAAGAAGCAAACATGTCGTGATATTGACGTCACCCAACGTTTGTGACGTCATAACTTCGCGAAAGAAGTTCGTTAGTTCGATTTTATTGCTGAAATTGGTTCAACTTTATGGTTTTCAAGTGTTCGAGGTCTTTTATTTTAAGAACAGGAGCTTCTGTGAAATATGGTGAATAGGAAACAGTTACTTTTTAATGATCTGTTTTGTTTAAGGTTATTTTAATAGTGAACTTTAAACGTTTTGAAATAATTTTATATAGTATAATTTTATATTTTATTACACATTTTTTATTTTTTGAACTAACTGAACGACTAGCTTATTGAGACTAGTGTATGATACATTTCGAATAAATTTATTCGTTCTCTTTGAGTAATTTAATTGCAAATTGTGATATTCTAAAAATGTTTGTATTCGATTAATGACATTTGGAAAAAAATTTAAAAGTCCAATTTAAAAATTCTAATTTCCAGACTTGTGACATTTTATATACATAAAAAAAGTCTTGAATTATATCATTGATATTCTATATTATTTAAACAAGTTATAGTTTAAATATATCAATACAAAATAAATATGTTGCAAATATTAATAGTAAAAAGTTTACTCATAAATAGGTTTTACCGTGTTGTGAATTGTGCAGCTGGGTTGTAATTGGTTGCGGTTGGGTCAAGATTTGAGACACATGTTTGAGAACTCACCTATATTTATACACGCACAAACACCACACATATAATATTAGAGACAAACAATATTTAACACATTTAAATACATATAATTAAAGATTCGTGTAAGGATTCCACTTCCGATACTCGGGTAAGCGCAGGAAGTGCGAAATATAGTTTCTCTCTGAGTGAGAGTCTGTAGGACAACTACAGACTTACGCCAACTACAACTTAGACTTAGGCAATTACAGACTTACAAATAAAATTCTGTACAGTTATTAAGATGTACAAACATTTCCCCTTTCAACATGTTGCGGTTAAATAAATTCCTCCATCTTTTTTTTTGTTCATTTTCCTTTTTCTTAGAAATTTTTCTGCACAAGATAATTTTTTTCCCTACATAATTTATTCTTAAATCAATTTTAATCTTAGTGATTCGCTGCTATCACGATTTTTCCCTCTTATTTTCCCTTTTAAATTTCTGTTCCTTTTAATTAAAACGACATTTAATTAAAAAAATTTAGATTAGCTTTTTTAATTTTGAATTGGATTATTCTATCATTAAAAGTAGTAACTTTATACAGATTTTTTAAAATTCAATAGTCAGCTAAATAAAGATAATTTTTTCTCTATACAATTTATTAGCTCTATACAAAAATTTAGATTAAATTTTTTTTTAATTTTGATAGTTTAATTAATTATTTTTAAATTTCGAATTGGAATTTTCCTATCATAATGATAAAAATAGCAATTTTATAACAAAGCGACATTTAATTTTTAAAAATGTTAGATTATCTTTTTTAAATTTTGTATAATTAGCTAAATTATTTACTACAAACAATAAGTAGTAGGAAAATAATTTAAATTAAAATATTGACACATTTAAATTTTTAAATTATTATCGTCTCTAGATAATGAAATATACACACAATAAAATTATAAGCAAAAATTTTTGCATTAAATATTATCTTTTTATGTTTAATTTTCAATGTAGATCTTAGAATCTACTTAATTGCTTTTTGTATTTAATAATTTATTTTTATGCATTGAAAAAATAATAATTACTCATAAAGTATTCTATCATCGGAAAATTAATGACTTTTTTCAAATTTGTTTTCTTAAAAATGTTTTAAAGTACACGCACTGTCTTGAATTTAATTAATTATAAATATTAATTTGAATATTTCGCTACTAAAATCGAAACTCATTAAAGTATAATGTAAAATTCACAAAAAAAATTTAATTAATAGCTTCTTTGTAGACAGCAAAATACAATTTAAATTCAATTCAAAAGATATCGATTCAACGTGATGTTTACTCTTAGAATTTGATCTCCGAAATCTAATTTCATCTTCTTACTTTCTTCCTTGTTTGAAAAATACTAGAGGAAAATTTTCTTCTCATAAAATATTCATAGCTTACATCTATGCAATAATTCAATTTAAATACTTTCTGAAAATTCGAGTTTGCGCCAATAAATATTTAAACAAAATCATCTACGAATTGGGTCATTTTTTTCTAAATTAACGAAGTAAAAAAATTTTTTTTACGAACGTTTACTATGAAAGAAAAATTTTCTCAGAATGCAACAGAATTTTATATCATCCATACGAGGAAACATTAAGTTTCATTGCTCAATAAAATATTCAAAGCCCGTTTTAACACCGCCATACAGAATTCTGCATAAAGAACTTATTTTTAATGTTCGCAGAATACATTATCCCAGTGCAGAGCAGAAAAAATGGCCGCACGTGCAATCTGCAATTCAAATTACTGAATTTAATGCCTGATAATGAGCTTCTTTAAGAGATACTTGACTTTTAAATCTTTGGAATATTTTTGTGCTGTGATAGATATAACCGCTGCGGTTGCAGCTAGATATCGAATAAAATGATATCTAGTATGGGATATTGTAAAAAATATCTTCCAGCGTTCTAAGTGTAAGTGCTTTATTTATCTTATATATTTAGAGGAAAGATGAATAATTATTTGTAAAACTCGCCTGGATTGGAAGGCACGTTTATTTTAATTGTACGTGTTTAAGACAAAGTTTGCAAAAAAATATTAGGAATGAATTTTAAATAAAAACTTGCTTTAAGACAAGATGCTAAAAACGAATTAGGAATTTATTAAAAGAAATAGTAGACAATGAGAAGCAACGAAATAAAGTTTCGCAAGTAACTCGTCCGTATTCTTTTTTGGAAAAATTTGTGATACAATGTGGCAATGCATTTAGATAGAATAAGTTTAAAATGTTCTATTCATAATGAATAATGTAAGCATGAAATTGTGCATTTGCTCGTATAAATTCGGGGCTTGATGGTCTAGTGATTTTGGTACCGCAGAGACTCATACTTGCGGTACCATGGACCGCCTATCCATGGTACCGCAGAGACTCCAACCCGGAACCTCTGGCTTTCGGACCACAGGTTTCGGGTTCGTGACTCTGTGGTACCATGGGAATTTGTAGTAGTAATCAATATTTCGCTACTGAAATCGAATCTCATTAAAGTATAATGTAAAATTCCCAAAGAAATTTAATTAATAGCTTCTATGTAGACAGAGAAATACAATTTAAATTCAATTCTACTCAAGATATCGATTCAATGTGATGTTTATTCTAAGAATTTGATCTCCGAAATCTAATTTCATTTTCTTACTTTCTTCCTTGTTTGAAAAACACTAGAGGAAAATTTTCTTCTCATAAAATATTCATTGCTTACATCTATGCAATAATTCAATTTAAATACTTTCTGAAAATTCGAGTTGCGCCAATAAATATTTAAACAAAATCATCTACGAATTGGGCCATTTTTTCAAAATTAACGAAGTAAAAAAAAAATTTTTTTTACGAACGTTTACAATGAAAGAAAATTTTTCTCAGAATGCAACAGAATTTCATATCATCTAGAAGAGGAAACATTAAGTTTCATTGCTCAATAAAATATTCAAAGCCCGTTTTAACACCGCTTTACAGAATTCTGCATAAAGAACTTATTTTTAATGTTCGCAGAATACATTATCCCAGTGCAGAGCATAAAAATGGCCGCACGTGCAATCTGCAATTCAAATTACTGAATTTAATGCCTGATAATGAGCTTCTTTAAGACATACTTGACTTTTTAATCTTTGGAATATTTTTGTGCTGTGATAGATATAACCGCTGCTGTTGCAGCTAGATATCGAATGAAATGATATCTAGTTTGGGGTATTGTAAAAAATATCTTCCAGCGTTCTAAGTGTAAGTGCTTTATTTATCTTATATATTTAGAGGAAAAATAAATAATTATTTGTAAGTATTGTTATTTGTTTTGTACGTGATTTAAGACAAGGCTTGATAAAAAAATATTAGGAATGAATTTATTATAAAAGAACAGTTGACTATAAAAAGCAACGAAAAGTTTCGCAAGTAACTTTGGTAAAATCTCTTTTGGGAAAAAATTGTGAGGAATTGTAGCAATGCATTTAGATAGAATAAGTTAAAAATGCTCGATGAGTCTTTTTTCTCCAACATAAAATGTGATGCCAAGTGGCCAGCTCTCTGACCTTTGGTGTCACAGGGGACAGGTTCAAATCTTGGCGGCGGCATGGATGTTTGTTAGTGGTTTGGAGTTTATTTTAAACTGTAGGTCCCGGTCTGTTTAGTCCAAAGTGTGCCCAAGATGACCGTAGAGCAACAAACCAAACCAAACCTACAGAAAATGGAGCCTATTCGTAATTTTGAATTGGATGTTTCCCATCATAATGATAAAAGTAGTAACTTTATACAGATTTCGTAACATCGAATAGTTAGCAAAATAAAGATAATTTTAACACAAGATAAATTTTAGAAAAGATTTTTAATTGCAGTTTTCCTACCATAATAATACCATAGTTTTCCTACCATAGTAACTTTATACAGATTTAATAAGATTGAATAGTTAGCTAAATAAAGATAATTTTAACACAATAATGATTTTTTCCCTATACAATTTATTCCTAATTCAATTGTAAACTTTTCGATTAGAAGTTGCCACAATTTTTCCCTCTAATTTTCCCTTTTAAATTTATGTTCCTGTTAACCAAAACGACATATAATTTATAAGAAAATTTTGATTAGTTTTTTTAAAATTTTGAATTGGATTTTTTCCATCATAATGATAATAGTAGTAACTTTATACAGATTTCGTAAAATTGAATAGTTAGCTAAATTGTTTACTACAAACAATAAGTAATAGCAAAGTAATTTAAATTAAATATTGACACATTTAAATTTTTAAATTATTATCGTCTCTTGATAACAAAACATACGCGCAATAAAATTATAAGCAAACATTATTGCATTAAATATTATCTTTTTATGTTTAATTTTCAATGTAGATCTTAGAATCTACTTAATTGATTTTTGTATTTAATAATTTATTTTTATGCATTGAGAAAATAATAATTATTCATAAACTATTCTATAATCGGAAAATTAATGACTTTTTTCAAATTTATTTTCTTAAAAATGTTTTAAAGTACATGCACTGTTTTGAATTAAATTAATTATAAATATTAATTTGAATATTTCTCTACTAAAATCGAAACTCATTAAAGTATAATGTAAAATTCACAAAAAAATTTAATAGCTTCTTTGTAGACAGCAAAATACAATTTAAATTCAATTCTAAAGATATCGATTCAACGTGATGTTTACTCTTAGAATTTGATCTCTGAAATCTAATTTCATCTTCTTACTTTCTTCCTTGTTTGAAAAATACTAGAGGAAAATTTTCTTCTCATAAAATATTCATTGCTTACATCTTTGCTATAATATAATTTAAATACTTTCTGAAAATTCGAGTTTGCGCCAATAAATATTTAAACAGAATCATCTACGAATTGGATAATTTTTTCTAAATTAACGAAGTAAAAAAAAAATTTTTTTTTACGAACGTTTACTATGAAAGAAAATTTTTCTCAGAATGCAACAGAATTTTATATCATCCATACGAGGAAACATTAAGTTTCATTGCTCAATAAAATATTCAAAGCCCGTTTTAACACCGCTTTACAGAATTCTGCATAAAGAACTTATTTTTAATGTTCGCAGAATACATTATCCCAGTGCAGAGCATATAAATGGCCGCACGTGCAATCTGCAATTCAAATTACTGAATTCAATGCCTGATAATGAGCTTCTTGAAGAGATACTTGACTTTTAAATCTTTGGAATATTTTTGTGCTGTGATAGATATAACCGCTGCGGTTGCAGCTAGATATCGAATAAAATGATATCTAGTATGGGATATTGTAAAATATCTTCGCAGCGTTCTAAGTGTAAGTGCTTAATTTATCTTACTTAAATATTTAGAGGAATAATAAATAATTATTTGTAAGTATTGTTATTTGTATTGTACGTGTTTTAAGGCAAAGGTTGCTAAAAAAATATTAGGAATGAATTTATTAAAAAAGATAGTTGACGATAAAAAGCAACGAAATAAAGTTTCGCAAGTAATTCGGGTAAGATCTTTCAGCGAAAAATTGTGCTGCAATCTGGCAATTAATTTAGATGGAATAAGTTTAAATTGTTCACTGAGTTTCTTTACTTCTACAGAAAATGAGTCGCCAAGTTGTTAGCGCTCTGACCTTTGGTGTCTTAGGCTTCAGATTCAAATTCTGGCCGTGGCAGGAATGTTTGTTAGTGGTTTGGAATCCACTTTAAAGTGTAGGTCTCGATTTGTTGAGCCCGCGTGTGCACAATATGACCGTAGAGCGACAAACCAAACCAAACCTATAGAAAATGGAGCCTATTCGTGATTTTGAATTGGATTTTTCCCATCATAATGTCAAAAGTAGTATTTTTATACAGATTTCGTAACATCGAATAGTTACCTAAATAAAGATAATTTTAACACTAGAAAATTTTTTCCCTATACAATTTATTCTTAATTCCATTTTAAACATTGTGATCAGCTGCTTTTAGATTTTCCCTTTTAAATTTATGTTCCTGTTAACTAAAACGACATTTAATTTTTTTAAATTTTAGATTAGCTTTTTAATTTTGAGTTGGATTAAATTAAAATTTAAGTGTGGCAATATTTTAAATTATTATAGTCTTATAAAATTATTATTATTATATTTAATAAATATAATATTAACACGGTAATTTTTTTTCCTGTACAATTTAATTCTAATTTAATTTTAATTTTTGTGATTAACAGCTATCATGATTTCCCCCCTCATTTTTCCTGTTAAATTTCTGTTCCTATCAACCAAAATGACATTTAATTTTAAGCAATTTTAGATTAACTTTTTTAAATTTTGAATTGGATTTTTTCTATTATAATGATAAAAGTAGTAACTTTTTACAGATTTCGTAAAATTGAATAGTTAGCAAAATGTTTTACCGCATACAATAAGTATAAGTAATAGCAAAATAATTAAAATTAAAATATTAATACATTTAAATTTTTAAATTATTATCGTCTCTTGATAACAAAACATACGCGCAATAAAATTATAAGCAAACATTATTGCATTAAATATTATCTTTTTATGTTTAATTTTCAATGTAGATGTTAGAATATACTTAATTGATTTTTGTATTTAATAATTTATTTTTATGCATTGAAAAAATAATAATTATTCATAAAGCATTCTATAAACGGAAAATTAATGACTTTTTACAAATTTATTTTCTTAAAAATGTTTTAAAGTACATGCACTGTTTTGAATTTAATTAATTATAAATATTAATTTGAATATTTCGCTACTAAAATCGAAACTCATTAAAGTATAATGTCAAATTCACAAAAAAATTTAATTAATAGCTTCTTTGTAGACAGCAAAATACAATTTAAATTCAATTCTAAAGATATCGATTCAACGTGATGTTTACTCTTAGAATTTGATCTCTGAAATCTAATTTCATCTTCTTACTTTCTTACTTGTTTGAAAAATACTAGAGGAAAATTTTCTTCTCATAAAATATTCATTGCTTACATCTTTGCTATAATATAATTTAAATACTTTCTGAAAATTCGAGTTTGCGCCAATAAATATTTAAACAGAATCATCTACGAATTGGATCATTTTTTTCTAAATTAACGAAGTAAAAAAAAATTTTTTTTTTACGAACGTTTACTATGAAAGAAAATTTTTCTCAGAATGCAACAGAATTTTATATCATCCATACGAGGAAACATTAAGTTTCATTGCTCAATAAAATATTCAAAGCCCGTTTTAACACCGCTTTACAGAATTCTGCATAAAGAACTTATTTTTAATGTTCGCAGAATACATTATCCCAGTGCAGAGCATATAAATGGCCGCACGTGCAATCTGCAATTCAAATTACTGAATTCAATGCCTGATAATGAGCTTCTTGAAGAGATACTTGACTTTTAAATCTTTGGAATATTTTTGTGCTGTGATAGATATAACCGCTGCGGTTGCAGCTAGATATCGAATAAAATGATATCTAGTATGGGATATTGTAAAAAATATCTTCCAGCGTTCTAAGTGTAAGTGCTTTATTTATCTTACTTATATATTTAGAGGAAAAATAAATAATTATTTGTAAGTATTGTTATTTGTATTGTACGTGTTTTAAGACAAGGTTTGCTAAAAAAATATTAGGAATGAATTTATTAAAAAAATAGTAGACGATAAAAAGCAATGAAATAAAGTTTCGCAAGTAATTTGGTAAAAGATCTTTCAGCGAAAAATTGTGAGGAATTGGCAATTAATTTAGATAGAATAAGTTTAAATTGTTCATGAGTTTTTTTACTTCTACAGAAAATGAGTCGCCAAGTTGCCAGCTCTCTGACCTTTGGTGTCAGGGGCTTCAGATTCAAATTCTGGCCGTGGCAGGAATGTTTGTTAGTGGTTTGGAGTTTATTTTAAAGTGTAGGTCTCGATTTGTTGAGCCAAAGTGTGCCCAATATGACCGTAGAGCGACAAACCAAACCAAACCTATAGAAAATGGAGCCTATTCGGGATTCTGAATTGGATTTTTCCCATCATAATGTCAAAAGTAGTATTTTTATACAGATTTCGTAACATCGAATAGTTACCAAAATAAAGATAATTTTAACACAAGAAAATTTTTTTTTTTAGAAAATTCTTAATTCCATTTTAATCATTGTGATCAGCTGTTTTTAGATTTTCCCTTTTAAATTTATGTTTTTAACTAAAACGACATTTAATTTTTTTTAAATTTTAGATTAGCTTTTTAATTTTAATTAAATTAAAATTTAGTGTGGCAATATTTTAAATATTATAGTCTTATAAAATTATTATTATATTTAATAAAGATAATATTAACACGGTAATTTTTTTTCCTGTACAATTTAATTCTAATTCAATTTTAATTTTTGTGATTAACAGTTATCATGATTCCCCCCTCATTTTCCTGTTAAATTTCTGTTCCTATCAACCAAAATGACATTTAATTTTAAGCAATTTTAGATTAACTTTTTTAAATTTTGAATTGGATTTTTTCTATTATAATGATAAAAGTAGTAACTTTTTACAGATTTCGTAAAATTGAATAGTTAGCAAAATGTTTTACCGCATACAATAAGTATAAGTAATAGCAAAATAATTAAAATTAAAATATTAATACATTTAAATTTTTAAATTATTATCGTCTCTAGATAACGAGATATACGCACAATAAAACTATAAGTAAACGTTTTTGCATTAGATATTATCTTTTTATGTTTAATTTTCAATGTAGATGTTAGAATATACTTAATTGCTTTTTATATTTAATAATTTATTTTTATGCATTGAAAAAATAATAATTACTCATAAAGTATTCTATCATCGGAAAATTAATGACTTTTTTCAAATTTGTTTTCTTACAAATGTTTTGAAGTACACGCACTGTCTTGAATTTAATTAATTATAAATATTAATTTGAATATTTCGCTACTAAAATCGAAACTCATTAAAGTATAATGTAAAATTCACAAAAAAATTTAATGAATAGCTTCTTTGTAGACAGCAAAATGCAATTTAAATTCAATTCTAAAGATATCGATTCAACGTGATGTTTACTCTTTGAATTTGATCTCCGAAATCTAATTTCATCTTCTTACTTTCTTCCTTGTTTGAAAAATACTAGAGGAAAATTTTCTTCTCATAAAATATTCATTGCTTACATCTTTGCTATAATATAATTTAAATACTTTCTGAAAATTCGAGTTTGCGCCAATAAATATTTAAACAGAATCATCTACGAATTGGATCATTTTTTTCTAAATTAACGAAGTAAAAAAAAATTTTTTTTTTACGAACGTTTACTATGAAAGAAAATTTTTCTCAGAATGCAACAGAATTTTATATCATCCATACGAGGAAACATTAAGTTTCATTGCTCAATAAAATATTCAAAGCCCGTTTTAACACCGCTTTACAGAATTCTGCATAAAGAACTTATTTTTAATGTTCGCAGAATACATTATCCCAGTGCAGAGCATAAAAATGGCCGCACGTGCAATCTGCAATTCAAATTACTGAATTTAATGCCTGATAATGAGCTTCTTTAAGAGATACTTGACTTTTAAATCTCTGGAATATTTTTGTGCTGTGATAGATATAACCGCTGCGGTTGCAGCTAGATATCGAATAAAATGATATCTAGTATGGGATATTGTAAAATATCTTCCAGCGTTCTAAGTGTAAGTGCTTTATTTATCTTATTTATATATTTAGAGGAAAAATAAATAATTATTTGTAAATGTTATTATTTGTATTGTACG